>ML675638.1:5385811-5490428 GCA_007922155.1 Mesoclemmys tuberculata
CCCCCGGGGAGCACCGTAACCAGTCCTGGGCTGCTGTACTGGCCCCCCGGGGGACACTGTAACCAGTCCCCGGCTGCTGTACTGGCCCCCCGGGGACATCGTAACCTAAAGCAGAATACTCGCTGCTCTAATTTATGCCGAGGGACTGGTTTGCCATACAGCTGGCCATGAACTGGGAGAAGGATGGTGATACCTGTGCTAGTGGCTAATGCGGGACTGGTCTCAGTTCCATGACCCAGTCAGTCTCCGAGGGAGGGGGTTTTGGCTCCAGGGGCAGGGTGCTTGGGTAGGATAAGGGCTCAGATCTGCTCCATGGTATACCCCTGCCTACCTGTCGCTCTTCTCCCACAGGTACCATGTTCCCTCCATGGCTAGGCAGCACTTGCTGCTGGAGGTCTTAGCTGAGGGGAGCTGATTCTTGCTCCAGGGGACGGCTCCTGTCCGGACAGTCCCTTCTATGCAAACACACATTCAGCTTCAATACAGACAAACTCAGAGGCTTCAACTACTCCTGTCTGGAAACCTGGTCACAGAGCACCGCATGTGTCTACTGCCTCACAACGGGGTGGAAGGGAATGTTAACAGCTGGCAATGCTCCATCTGCCAGCTGTGGAGCTGAAAACCTGGACCCAGGAGGATCTGTGTTTTTGACGGGCCTTCCACTAATGCTGTCTGGGGCAGCATGGAGCACCCAGAGAAAAGGAATGTACTTCACATGAGCTGAGAGTGCTATTAGCATCCAGAGGGTACGCACACACACAGCTGCAGAAGGCTGGTTCCTGAGGGAGGTGTCCAGTATGCCTGGACCCTTGATGGTCACCCGCTGATCAGACAGGGTTTTCCATCTCTGCTCTTTGCCTTCTCCTCCACCCCACTGTGGAGTGTTGTACACTTCGGAACATCCTGCCGCCCTCTCCAAGGGCATCTCGCAACACCCACTGCCCCAAGCGCTTCCATCCACACTGAAACTGTCTAGGCGGCCCCCACTTCACCAGAGCTGTCCCAGACAAGAAAGGCAGAATGCCACTCGGTCATTTGGTTCTAAATTCTGAACTCCTCTTGGGAACAATTTACCTTCCTCTTTCAGCCAGGCATATTGCAAAATATT
This sequence comes from Mesoclemmys tuberculata, assembly GCA_007922155.1. Taxonomy (NCBI): domain Eukaryota; kingdom Metazoa; phylum Chordata; order Testudines; family Chelidae; genus Mesoclemmys; species Mesoclemmys tuberculata. The sequence continues at coordinate 5,386,920 of ML675638.1, forward strand.
CTATTCTATTTATGTTATAATCAGAAGTATGTTGTCTTTTCAGACCCAATCAAAAGAATGTGCACATGTTCAGTATTCTGTTTTACTATGTTTCCTATTTAATCTATTGCAAATCTGGTACGTACTGAGCTACTGTGCTGATGGGCATAGAGAGAGCAATAGAGAGATACTCCTGTAAAAGACATTAAAGCAGCCACCAGAAAGGAAGCTAAATCGCTTTCTTCTAATTCAATAGCTGAGATCTTTTAAGAATAGCTAATACATGGGGAATACTTTGCCCTTTTTCTCTTTTTAAGAGCCTGAGAGACACTTGTTGTTTGCCCTAATTCTCCACTCCCAGCAGTAACCTTGAGATGTCAGACATGGAAATGTGGCCACAGCTGTTTATGCACTTAGAGTATTTCCAAGGCCACATCCTTCTATTCTCCTTCAGATTATTCAAGTAGCTGCACTAGTAACTCCAAAGACCCAAGGTCCATGTGCCATGCATTGGCAGTGCCGGGAGATGCTACATTTTGAATATTTGAAAATGATCGCTGACATATGGGGGGGTAATTTGTTTGTTTCCCATATTTTGAAAGATGCTCGATACAGAAATGTGTACATTAGCAGAGAGATGTGACCCAAAACACTAACCGTAAGAAGGATTGGGCCATATTTAGGGTTAGACATGTACCTTGTAATCTGCCCTACGTGAGGGACAGCGCATAGAAGTGCTGCCCAAGGAACAGAGCGTGTTGCACTTCAGTCCCTGCTCTCCCTTGCTCCATGGGGAAAGTATGCTTTGCCAGCCCTTTTTCTGCTACAGGTTACCTAACCATTCATGTTGGCTCAGCTGTGCTGGTGAGGGTGCTGGGGAAGAGGAGCTATGGCTCATTTCCCTCCTCCAGCCCATCTGCATCTCTGTAGGATGGGGAGCAGTTTACCATGTTATGGCCTTTGATGCAGGTAGCCAATGTAGGGGACCAAGAAGTTGCCTTCCTTCCTTCTCCTGTATCGGCATGTAGGCCAGCTGATGAATAACCCTTTCACGTTCTCCAGACATGTAACAGGATTTTAAAACCCATGTGCTCAACATACACCAACTGAAAGTGGCCTGGAAAGGGGAGGAAAAAGGGGTTTGTGCTCCTTTTTGATTTCTCTGATGTATAAAGAAAGCCTGAATGGAATTCCACCTCCATCCCATCTCAAAATGTAGGATTGTCTTCCTGCTTTTTTTAATGTTCTGTATTCTGGTCTTGTCTCCTTTGCTTTCCAGGCCAACTCTCTGGATGAGTGGAGAACTAACAGGACTATGGCCTTAGAAGAACCAAGGAAGAGAGATCTGAAATGAGGAAGAATTTTTGTTAACCCCCCCGTTTAACTCACACTTCTGATAGCCAAGAGGAAAGCCCTCTTTGTTAGAGAGTCAACAGTTCCAGCTCTTCAATCAAGAGCTGATAATCTCCAGGTCTACGGTCCTCCATAGAGGGTTCCACCAAAACCAGGAAAGAAAAGGCTTGATATCCCAGGTAAGGTACAAATAAACAAACAAACAACAAAAACAGACAGCCTTCTCCTCCCCACACATTCATGTTAGTGGGGAGAGATGGGAATATCACCAACTATGTCACACTACGGTCAGATGGAAGGGGAAGAATTTAACTCCAAATCAATTCTCTTCCCTTCATCCCACCCCAGGTGTCATATTTTCTAAGTGAGTCACCTAGTGCCCTTCAGAATTAATTGTCTGACTCAGCCCCAGTGGCCCATTTGAAATGTCCTTTCATATCACACTCTGATGATGGAGTCTCCCATCACCTCTGATGGATGAGCGAGTCTCTTATTGTGGGCCTTGAGATGAGACCAAAGCCCAATTGCAGCCCCATCTGCATGTGCCACATGAAGACACTTGTAGATGACTGTCCCCTACTTTTAGCTTTGTGCCTTGCAGATGTCTCCTTGATTGCAGCAATCCACAAACTCAAAATCTTCCAGTTCTAAGTGGTAGAGCTGCTGCCATGGGCTCTTGTCATGCTTTAGAAGCTCCTAGGTGTTGAGGTCTTTGCAAGATTGGTGGTTGGCCTTACGAGTGTCTTTTTAATGTTTTCTTGGTCTGCCCCTAAAACGTGTTCCTGTCCGCAATGCTCTGTAAATGATGCCTTTTGGCGTCACACATATGGATCACAGGACAACACCGTCCCAGCTGCACATGCCCAATAACAACTTTAAGATTGTGATGTTGTAGCGCTTAAGGACCTCAGTGTTTGGAACCAAATCTTGCCATTTAATTCCCACTATCGGCCATAGACATTGTAGGTGGAATTGGTCCAAGCTGTCAATGTGTTGTTGAGAAGTAGTCCATGCCTCGTAGTCACAGAGGAGTGTGGTGGTGAAGGCAGCCAGTAAACATATATTTTTGTTTGCAGTCTGACAGGTTCATTCCAGAGATGACACGAAAGTTTTCCAAAGGCATCAATGGTTGCACTGATTTGCTTTGTGATGTCATCAGACCTTTGTAACGAATCGTACATTACATTGTTTTTCATCTGAGGTGGCATGGAAAGACCATGAACAACGGCACACAGTTAGCATTGTGATATGCAGCTTCAATAATCTACGTAGATAAAATCCTGGAGATGTTGTGTGAGGCTGGGGAGGGCAAATAATAAAACACTCAGCAGTGGTCCAGCTCTGCTCTCCTTTGAGACCATGGGAATTAGACCAACACTGAGATTTCTATCCTGGAAGACAGAATGGGTGGGTCTACATTACAATTAAATACCTGTGGCTGGGCCATGGCAGCTGACTTGGGCTTGCAGGGCTCAGGCTACAGGAGTGATTATTTGGGATCAGGGACCCTGCTTGCAGGTCCCGCTCAGAGAGGAGAATTTTATCTATTAGTACATGTTTACAGCCTCCCTTACAAACTCTCTACAGCAGCTCTTTGATGACGCGTGTAAGACACATTTGTGCGTGTGTGTGGAAAGGGCTACATAAAATAATCATTAGAAAATCATAAGCGAATCTACTCTTTAGGAATTAGGCAGGCAGTCAGAGAGAAGGGAGGGGGAAAGGATCAAAAATACAATTGATAGCCAATAAGAAAAAAAAGTCATGAATAAAATACAGATTTAAAAAAGAGAGAGAAAGAAAGTAACAAGTCCATGGAGGACAGAGGCTTGGAAGTGTTCAGCCTAATGCATGCCAGATTCCTTCTCTCTCTCTGTCTCTCTCTCTTTCTTTCCCCCCCCTCCTCTCCTGCTCTCTTTTTCCTTCACCAAATGCTGTCTGCTAAACTTCTGAAACACCCTTTGCCTTTTTGACCCTTCAACTTGGCTTGAACTTAGGAAAAACTGGGGTGAGGGGCGGAAGAGTTGAATATATACTGTATGTAAGTGTGTTGGGGGGGGTTGTAAGCGATCAAGGGGTGACTGAAATGAATTTGTGTGGTGGATGCTACACTGAAAATAGTTTGTCTCTTGTTAATAGAATTAGTAAAATACGTGTTGCTCTGTTTGCAGCTGGTGCCCCCAGGGGATATCTAGCAAAATCAAAAAAATTAAAGAGACAAACTACTTATTTAGTCCTTATTTCCCCTTCTTTTGTTCTCCCCCTTTATGAAGACACTAAGCAGACAAGTTGCAGGCTTGAAATGAGGCCTTGTGTTGATGCTGCTTGCAGGAAGTTAGGGGTGGTGCATACAGAGAGTGTGTGTGTGTGTGTTTAAGAAGCAGGCCTGATCTCTGGTAATGCAAAATCCATTCACATTTAATGAAATGACTGTGAGCCAAGTTCCTGAGTTATTGAGAGGCCTGGACTGGAGCAGATCCCTAGCCATTGGCTGGCTTCCTTGAATGAAAATATACTCTACCAGAGTACTGACTTGACATTTGGTGCAGTATGTGGGTCTGAAAGAAAGAAAGAGAGAGAGAGAGGTAGCTTCCACTTGGGGATTTTGGCTTACACCGCTGCCTATCAGGATCTTTCACTCTGGAGATGATAGTGAAAAAATGACAGTAAAAAAGGTGCACAAATGTACATACTGTGTTCACTGCCCCCAAATGTGTCTTGTAATGACAAGCAGGAAAGGACAAAAGAGAAATTAAATAAATTAACTGATCTGCAGAAGATAACTGGAAAAGTGAGACATGGGCAAAATCTCAGGACTGATATTCTTCTTGATGTCTTATATTAGTATTTTATTTTATTATTTACAGAGGATTTTAGCTGCCTCAAGTGAGATCAGATCTCCTTTCCTCTAAGCACTGTACACACACCTAAATAATGGTCCCTGCCCCAAAGGGCTTTCAATCTAAATAATCAAATCAGACAGGAGGAGGGAGAAAAGACATTCAAAAGGAAGATAATATTTGGAAGGGCTGAAATTCCAGCATTAATTGAATGGTTGCTAGCAGTATTATTAGAATAGAGAAGACCCTTCTGCTATTTCAGAGCAGTGGAAGACTTTTTGTTTTCAGTAATCTGAGTTTGTCAAATTGCAGCTTCTGGCCAACTTCTTGAATTCTGACTTTTTTGTTTTTTGCAGAAATCCTTGGAAAAAAACTAATTAACTGAGGTTGATTGGGTTTATATAAAATAAGACCTACCAAAAATTTTGCCATAAACATAAATCAAATTGAAAAAAATCATTTGGCAGTTTGAAAAATATGGATAATTTTCCTCTCCACTAGGTTTTATTTTTGTGTGGCCTCTGAACTCTCCAAGGGCAGATGAGGTCTGATGAGGAAGCGCTGAACTCATGAGGTACCTAGCACAGGGTTTCAGACTCAATAGGCTTTGGTAGCTTTGAAACAATTCTTTGTTTCAAAGTGTCTTTTATTTTGTTTTTAAAATTCAAAAGCATGAAAAAAATGGTCAAATTCAAAAGGAAACCTGTTGATTTTGTTGCAATAAAATGTTGCATTTATCTTTTTCTATTTGCTAAACATTTAAAAAAAATGGGTTTGACGCAACTCAAAATAATTTTTTTCTCCTTTTTGAAATTGCTAGCAAGCCCCAAACCAGTGTTATTTGCACAGCTCTTCTCTTGAGCATTGCAAGATGGGAATTCTGTCTTGCTGTTGGGCAGGCAAGGGCCATCTCTGGCCCCTATTCCCCCTTTCTCTACTTGAGAAAGGAGTTTTATCCCTGGAATCTTTTAAATAATTACTTCAGTAAGGCAGAGATTTTCAAAACTTGTTAGGATCTTGGGATTCCCAGTTGCCAATCCATTTAATGGGCGGTCTCAGGATTGACTACCTTCAGCTGAGTTTGAGGATTTGCCAGTTTAGCCTCTGGGCAGATTAATGAACTCATCTGGGAGATGGTAGGACTGCCTGATTGGACAGCCCACTGGATTTGCAGGGGGAGCCAGCAGGCCTGTTTCTAAGCTTAGCAGCAGCAGGAAGTTGTTGTCTACTCAGTGTTTTAGTCTAGAGCTGTGATTACTCTTATTTCTGTCCAGTATCAGTTTCACTACTGCTCCAGCCCTGTTGCTGCTTTGCTCCTGGCTCCAGCCCTTGGCTTTGATATCTGGCCCCCTTATCCTGGTTCTAACCATTGACCTGGACTGCCAGCACCCAGGCCTGATCATAGGTAGGCATCCAAAGCCCTTTTGTGGCTTAGAAAGCTGTAGCTTAAATTATATGATTCTTTTTAGAAACAAAAAACGAGCAAGCAAGCAAACACAACCAGCTTCTGTGGTCTTCTTTGGAATTAGACCCAGGTGATACCTTTTATTATAAGCTTCATTTGGCCTATTTAGAAGGGGGGAAATAATTTCATGTGGTTTTTTTTGTTTGTCTAGTTTAAAATCCACAATGAAAGAAATGAAAAATCAACAATATTTTCATTTTTGAAAATGAAAAGCCAAAATGCTTTTCTATTTTTTTTGGGCGGGGGGGAAGGAAGGAGTTGAGTTTTCCCCACTTCTCTCCCTTTTTTTCCTCTTTCCCACTGAAAAAGGAGGAGACAAAAATAAAGAGGGAGGCCCTAAATATAGCCCCCATAAATGTTTTGGGGTTTTTTGTGTGTTGTGTGTGTTTGTTTTTGTGCAAGACCTGCCATTTTTCAACTAGTTCTGTTTGTAGTAAAACTGGTGAAGTCTAGACCAGGAACTTGACTATCTTATCTACATCCTTGGAGTCTACTTAGTGTTCTCCTCTGGAACCCTGATTGTAAACTATGACCCCCTTCCCCTGCTCCTGGTTTGTTTTTTTCATTTGTTGTCTCCAGGAATTAGTTGATCTCTACTTTCTTTTTCCCCCTGGTCCTTTGTGTCTGAAGCTGGGAGAGGCCCTTCTGGTTTACTGATAGATCCCCTTTGGGGACCCATCATGTACATGGGAACTAAATAGGTCTGTCTGCATCCTCTTAGCACTGGAGGACGCCGCTAAGCACAGCCTCTGTAATGAGGTGTCACAGATTACAGTTGTGATGGAATTACATGGATTGTTTCTCAGTTGGAAGTCAGTGTGTGAGTGTCCAATCCTTTGACAGTGTGCAGGGAAAAAAGGGACGTGGAGTGCATTAAAAAGTATAGTAAAACCAGGAGTCCAGTTATGAATGAGGAACCTGTGCAGCAAGTTGCAGCTGAGCACCCTCCGTTCCCATGGACGGCAAGTTGTTCAGCATTCTGCAGGGCTGAGCGCCAGATCATATGAGTGAGGGCCTCTTTTGTATTTCTGTTATAACTTTCCCAGCCACGTGACTCAGTTTTTATTAAACATACAGATTGCTGTAGTCCTCTTGTTCCCACCCAAAGCTGAGATCCATTAGAAAGTAATGATGTGTGAAATGGGAGGTGAGGTACAGGAAAATCACCTAAGGAAAAGGCTGATGAGGTGGCATGAGAACTGACCTCAAAAGTTGGGCCAACTTAGCACCTACGTTTTAATTCTCCCCCGTCGCCTTGTTTTCTATGTGCAAAGCCTTTACTTGCTGAGGTTTCCAGCCATGAGAGTGCCTAGTTTCTAGGGTTTCATGAAATTCTGGCTTGGTTTGCAGGGTTTCACAGGCATCTCTTTCAACTGTTACATTTTGTGAGTGGCCAGGTGGGTGAGGTCATATCTTTTATCATACCAAGCAAGAGATGCTTTCAAGCTTACACAGAATTCTTCTTCTGGTCTCCTCCTTCAGGTCTAAAGCTTGTGTCTCTCACCAACAGAAGTTGGTGCAATAAAAGATGCTACTTCCCCCACCTTGTCTGTAATTCCTGTGGCCAACACTCAGGGCTGGATTTACACCTTCTGTGCACCAAGCCACAGCATCTTCAGTCTCTTCCCCCCCACGGCAGCTGAAATTTATGTTTTCCATGTGGGGTGAGGGTGTTGTGGGAGAGAGGAGTTGACTGGACCAGCTACATGTTGGGGTGGGGGGAGGAGGGAAGAAGGACTGGGGTGACTAACTTGGCCAGCTCCAAGTGGGGCTTGGGCAGGGCCTCAGGGGGGAGAGGAGCAGGGCCAGAGTTCTGGTGCTCATGTGGGATCCCCAAATTGGCTGGGCTCCATTGACCTGGGTGGTAATGTGCCACTGTTTAGTGACACCCGTAGAGCACCGGCACCTCTGTGCACATGCCTAATTGGACCTCCAGCCCTGCCCATGCCACTGCAATGACACTGCAAACAACAACATGTGAGCGGTGTTTTCATACCTTCTGTTTTACAAAGCTCACTGTAAACTATTGAGTCTTGCCTGGCTTTCGCTCAAACGTGAAAAGCCAAATTGTTCATGCTTTGGTGTTCATCTAAAACCATGCATTGGCTCAAGTCCTTTAAAAGTTGTCTCAGATCTCTGGAAACTCAGCCCAAGTTCCAAATGGCCTGGAACCAAAACCAGGTAAAAGTCATCTGGTGGTTTTTGTGGGTTTTTTGTTCCGTCTTGAAACTTTGCAGTGCTCTAGTGGATGGTTTCCCATTTTATATGTTAATACGATAAGATCTGAATTGTAGCTATTTGTTATAGGACCTATTTTTTTATTTACACTGAGAAGAATGATGTAAGAAGACTTCACAGGGTTCTGAGACCGGACATAAATTACTGAAATAAATTACGTTTCCCCTACTCCTGATACTCGGTGTTGTATTTAAAAAAAACACCATAAAACTTAGTGATTCCAATGTCAAAAACTTTATTTTGTATGGTAAAAATAAGTTTCAATTAGAGCTGGCAGGAAAAATTGGAAAACAATTGTGAAAAACATTGACATTTCAAGGATTTGAAATGGACCTATCTTCTGAGACATCTTCTGTGATGGTTTCAATTGATGTTCTTATCAACATCATTTTAGAAATCATCATCCAAATTTGTTTATAGGAAATAAAAGAATTCGGTACTGATTTGGAAAACGATCATGATAAAAGTATTACATGTGGCACCTTCCACAAAAATTTACATTTTAGATACGGTTGGAAATGTTTTGGTGAAAACTTTCATTTTTATAAAGAATTTTACTCAACTTTGCATGGAAGAAAGTCAACCAGCTGTAGTTTCAATATGTGTCTGTGGACAGAGATTGTTGAGTGACTTAACAGAAATAACTAAAATTAAAGTTTATAATAAACAAGGACAATAAGCATGTCATACACTGCCCAACCAGCAGCCAAGGCCTTTCAGGCTCATTTTTGGATCCGATTCACTGAAGTGCTTCTGGTGAGCTGCTGGGTGTCCTCTCAGCCCATTGGTTTCAATGGGAATGCATGGGCTCTAAGTCAACCTCACTGAGCAAAATCAATAGGAAAATCCTTTTGAGAATTATCACCAGTACTTTGATACTTCAGTTACAGGAACTTTAGATGGAAAGAGAGAGATGATGGAGGAAACCAGGTAGCCAGGTGTTTTTCCACACCTAACCAGAAGAAAGCACATTGCTTCACATTCCATTGCCTGTATCTAAGATAGCTACAGCCTACTGGAACACCAGTCAATATGCAAAGTGAGCAGGAGATTACCCATCCTCATGTTAAATTGGGGGGGGGGTTGCCACACACCAGCAGCCCTGTGAAATAGGCCCCACCACCTCTCTTGGCCATCAGCCTTTCAGGTCCTAAAACCAGTCCCGCTGGATATGTAATATATCCAAACTCTGGGCAGGCTCTAAACCCTCATTGTCTTCTTTCTAAGCCCGGATAAATTTGGAAATCTATTTCCGGGTCTCCTTAGGAGCTACACCCAGAGTGCATTCTGCATAGATACGGATATCCGAGTCATGTTTTCCTCTTTACTGTCAAAATATTAAGACTTTAGGGATTACCTACAGCCTGCTGTCACTCCTGCAAAGAATGGCCAATAAAAGACTGGATGGTGATGCCTGAGGCCACTTCAGGTTCACATCCAAACTTCTCAAGTTTATTCAGGCTATCTGAAACCCTTGTGTAAGTATCTAAAATGGGGCTGAAAAAATCTAAGAGTACATGGTTCCTTGTGAGATTTCTCTGGGACTTGCTACTCCTATTTGTGCTAGAAATTCTGTGAGGATGACCATCGCTTTGATACTTCCACTTCTGGTCTCTGCTACAACCTCAAAGTACAGAGAAGGATGAAGATTCAAAATGCATTTTTTTTAAAGAGTTTATTTTTGAATATATCCTTTAGTTCTTCACTGTGAATGAAGGCTTAAAAGGCAAGGTGGTTACCAGATTGCTCATCTCCACAAAATATTTTTTCTATTTCTTCATCTATTTCTTTCTTTCTTGCTCTCATTTTGTCTATTCTCTTCTCTCAAGTATTTAATTGATAGAAAATCCACTTTTTAATACACAGGGATATTTTTCCTATGATTCCAGTAAAGCATAGAGACTCGCAGACATTTAAATACTTCCCATAAAGGACCTGAATTTGTAAACCAAGCTGGCCTCCTGTAGACCATAGATGACTTTCAGCTGTCTGCAATGGAAACTAAACTCTACTTTGGGGACCAACTAGAAGCTGAAAATGGTAGCACTTCACAGAAAGCACTCAAACATGAGAGATCTGGGTAAATGAACAAAGGGGATCTTTAAATGGTCTTTAATCCACAGTAGAATGAAGGTGAATATTATGTATGTGTGTACGTTTGGTTGCTGTGCTTGTATTTCATCACTTGACCCATGTGGGCTGTTGGTCTGCCATAGTCATGACCGAGATTAATATTTGGCCTTTGTTTCTTTGAGAGGGACAGTGCTAAGATTTTCACCCCCAATCTCTGAGTTAAAAGGGGAAAGCGGGTAGATTATGGGATGCAAGAAGGAATCTCCCTGTATTAATTAGTTCAGTTGCTTTGCTCTAGCTTTAAACTTTATTTTTTCTAAAACTGGCCTGCCCTGCAAAACCCAGGTCTCAATTAAGACTATTATCCTAGGATGACATTTCCTCAGTCTGTCGTTGGTTCTTTTTTAATTCTCTAATTCGTTCTAATATGCGCATTGCCTGCATAGCCAGTCAGCCATGAAGACTCTGCATTTTCAGGTTCCTTCCTCTCCATCCTCCCAAAGAAATTAAAGCAAGGAGGCTGCGGGACCACAAGTGCAGGAAATAGAATTAGGGGACATATTAATTGGAGCATCAAGTAGGATTTTGTTCCAGGCAGTTTCCTTCCGTGAGCTACTTTGATGCTTCCCTTTTGCAGCTCTGTTTCTCATTAAAAGTATCCCTTAATGGCAAATGTTGTTTATACATGTTGCAATTATGTCATGCTGTAACCCCTATGCTGGCAGGCTCAGCTGACTGGTGGGGAGGGCAGGAAGAGGAGGTCAGTTCTGGGAGAGGGGGGGGAAATTGGTGTGGAGAAAGGGGGAGAAAACAACAGAACTACTTGTGGCTTCTTTGTGCAATTTGTCAGTTGCTTGGTTATTCTAAACGTCCCTTGTGTTCAGTTTACTTGTATGTACCCTTTAGATCCCCATGTTTTGTTTTGATTCTTTCTGCGGCTCGCTGGCTAGCAGAACCAGTGCCTAAGTGGCTGGATCAAACAAGAGTCCTGCTTTTCTGAAATGAAGTACATGTTCCCTTTTACTTCAACTATTTTTTTTTTATTATTTAGAGAACTTTTCTTCCTCCCCCTTCACCCCTCTCCATTTTTTTTCCACTTGTCTTCTCACAGCAACCCTGACAAACCTTCGATGAATTACATAGCATCTTCAAGGCCTGGGTTTTCCCCAGTCTCTTCAGAAATACTACCTTGAGTGATGCAGCCCGAAGTGTTTCTGCCAGCACTAATTCAAGGCTATGAGAATAGCTCGTTTGTGGGAGGGTATTTGTTTTTTCCATCAAGGCAGCCAAAAACCTCCAGCTTTTCCTCTCACTTTGGAGGAGATCAGGAGTGCTGTGGATTCATTTGGTCCCTTAATCTCCAAGCTCAGCAACCAGCTCAGGACAACCCTGTCAATGAACTTTTGTTCTTGAGGGGGTTTTTATTGTTGTTCCCATTTTAAAATGGGTTTGACCCACATATGGATCTTGCAGGCAAATAAGGATGATGATGATGATGATAAAAGAAAACAGCTAATGCATGTGGGACCGTGAGCCAAGCCATGTTAATACCTAAGCAAGTCCATAAGCCAATACAAATACCACAGCTTGCTCTGGAAACTCTTCTGGCCTCTCTAGCTACCAGGAGTCAACATTAAGCAACTGAAACTGCCACTGAAAGCAGCAAGCGAAAACTTCAAAGCCATAAAAATCTGATTCGTAAAACAAATCAAACAGCAAAGAAACCACCCCAGTCCCTACCTAATATCTGATTTGTAAAATGACCAGACTCTAAATAGTCAAACCAGCTTAGAAAACCAAGGGAGCTGGGAATGACAGACTTAGCAGAGGCTAGAGCCAGAGCTGCTGGGAAATTATTCATTTTCACTTTGCGTGTATGATATTTGCATGCAAAACCCCATTCTCTCTCCATGAGCAATCATATGGGTATTCAATTCATGTGTTGGATCTCGGATGAAACCAATCTTCCAGGCCTAATATTGTGAAGTTTCTTGGATTTATCCCTCAAGAAGGTAGTTTGTCACTTTTGTACCATAGAGTTCAATCCGTGGACTTCCAAGTGAGCACAGGAATGGGCTCAAAGATAAGACCTGACCTTACAGGGTCTTCTGCATTGGAGCTTTCCTACTGAAGTCAATTGGTCGAGTCCTGAAACTTTTTTATGCAGTTTTTACTCAGTTTCTACTCATGCAAAAATCTCAGCTGAAACGGAGTCAAGATTTCAGGGTTAGACCCACTGACTCAACTGGAATTCTAAGTGCTCAGCAGGGCCTAATGTGGGTAGCCAGGCTCCCAAGAAGTGGTGCTGTGGGCCTGCTTGCCAACACCCTAGGAAAATCTAGGAACCACTGTGCCTCCTTCCTGAAACTGCCAGCAGGCGTGGTGCCCCAGAGCCGAGCTGTGTGTAACTGGCACCCTCCTGCTCGTTACGTAGCTTCAGGACAATGACAGAACAATTCTTGCCCACTGTTGAATATCATTTGGTCGTGTTTCTGGTGACAGATGCTGTCCATGAGACTGCCCCACCATGCGCTTCATTCCTAGGCAGGCCTATCGCTACGGGTCGTCTCAGTCTATTCTGAAATGAAGCCTCCTTTGCCCAGATCAATATGCTGGCTTCTGCTCCTGCTCTTGCCTCCATTGGGGCATGAGAGCCCATTTGTGAGGTCTCAAGTAAGGCAAACACAAGCTGGTAATTTGGCTTCTGGGTTCCCGGGCCTATTGAGTATGTTTTACACTTGCTCCCCTGTGCCTGCTACACAGAAGATCTGGATCTATTTTAGCTGATGCTCTTCGCAGTACAGATTCTTATTCCCTGTGATGACCAATGGAAAATTGTTACTTATCTGGATTAAATATGTCCAGCAACATTTCTGCCCCTCCACCCCCCAAGAATCTCATCTCCTTTAAGGTTCAAGCAGGTCTCAAGGAACAAAGCCTTTGGGGGGGGGGGAGGGAGGGAACAGACTGCTCTGTCAGACACCCTGTTGTCTGCACATCCCTTCTTTCTCTCTCAATTCAATGGTGTTACTGAAGGAATATGACTTCTTAATGGGGAAGCTCCTTCTAATCTGTGATCCTTACAGTTTATTTTATGATTCGAGGCAGGTTGTTCTGTATCCCCTCCCTCCTTCCCCATTACAACCTTCTAAAGTTTTATGTCACTATGTTAAGAAGGCCAAGCTAAATGGCATTTCCGCTAACGTTTGTCAGTGCTGTGTCAGTCAGCAGAATTTGTGACGAATTGACACATGCCCTTCCAACCCCCGTGGGCTAAGGACTGCACTCACGATCCAAATCCAGAAGCTTCTCCAGGCAGAATGACATTTCCACTAGACCTCTGGCTTCAGCCACACCCACAATACCTTTTAACTTTATTTAGTGTTTTAAGATCAGGGGAGTACTTCCTTAAAGATAGCGCTGCTGTGGTCCCTAGTTACATGTGCAAGGCATCCTGCCCTTCCTGGTACGGCACACATACAGAGATGTGGCAGGCATACCACAGTTGAGGTTGGGTTACTTAATTTATGCCTGTGCTGTCAGCATTCTCCCGTCTGAGGGGGTAACACTAGACAGTTGCTGCTCTACAGGGAGAGTTAGGACACAAAGGAGAGAAAATGATATTGAAACTAGAGCGGGGTAAAAAAATTTCAGAATTTCTTTTTCTGGTGAGGGAAAAATATGGATTCAGGTCAGCCAAAACATTTAGCAAATTTGTGTCCAATTCACCTAATTTATTTCACCCAACCTTCAAAAAATAAAAGCCATTTTTTGTTTAGAATTTTACAATTTTTTAAAATTAAGACATTTGAGGCTTTTTAACACTTTTTTGTTTTGGGTTGCTTGAAAGATTTTACATTTTGTACAACCCAAAATTATTTTTGTTTTACTTTTTCTGCTTCCCAAAGAATTCCAAAAATTTTCCATTGGTTTGAGTGGGAATGATTTTTTTCATTGTTAGTTTGGCTACTGAACCAAAATATTGGTGGTTGACACAGTGCTGTAATACCTCTTGAGGAGGTGGTCGGGGGGATCAACATCTTACTGGAGAAATGCAATGAAATAGAGGTTCATGAGAGCATGGACACTTGGACAGACAGATGGTTATGGAATTCAGAAACCTTGTGGCTTGCAAGATACTATTTAGCAATGAGCAAGAAGTGGCTTCATAGGTAAAGGTTTTGCTTCCCTTGCACAAACTTGCATAGGTGAAATTGGTGCAAATATCTGTGTAGACACTCTCTATTCCGTGCAGGGTAGAAAAGGCCTCTGAAAGAGTTTATTTTGGCACAGTTGCAGAGCTGCAAAGTAGAGGGAAGAAATACAGAAACAAGTTTCTCTCATAGACAGAGCTAGGACAACTGACTCGCCCCTTTTTATGGGAGAAAACCAGCTGCTAGTATTTTACAGGGGCTCCTATAATTTCCCTGCTCCCTTTTAACCTATGTCAAATCCTAAGTAACGGGGTACATAGAATCATAGAAGAAGATTCCAGCACCTCCCTAGGTAACCCATTCCAGTGCTTCACCACTTTCCTAGTGAAAAGGTTTTTCCTACTATGTGCTCATAGATAAAGGAGTGAGGCACTGGCAAATCAGTTCCTTTGTCCTCTCACTGAAAAACAACCATTTTCTCATAAGCAACATCCTGGAGCGACAGTGCCACTTTCTCAGCAAAGTGCCCTTACTTTTTAAGTTTGCTTGCTCTGTTGATGCTTTGTTCCTGGAAAAAATACACAGTGTATCAATAGCATTGTGCAGAGTTCAACCTGTGCATTCAGAAATGAGATGCAGGGTATAGACTTTGTAGCCGTATGCAATGATCCTCTTCTTCTGGAGAAGTTTGTTTTAAAATACCTGGCACTTAGTGAATTCCTAAGTAAATTTTTTTAAAAATTGCTCTCCAGAAATGTTCTGATCCTCCTGAGGTTGTCATCTCTAACAGAACTGATTTAAGTATAATGCAAAGAGGGATAAATTCTACTAAGGAGAGGGGAATCACCCTACCCCTTCTCCGGTTTGATAGTGGAGTTTTAGCGAACAGTGTCTCTAGCCCATCGCTGTGTCTGCCTCTCATTTCTGAAACCAGCCACTAAGCATGATGTTGGTGTGTCCTTCTACTTGTGCAATCTACTAATGCTGGTCAGAGAGCTCTGTATGCTGCTGATGGGTGGTGCCACATTAATGAAATCCCTGTCACGGGCATGGGCCACGATACTTTTCAAGAAACAATACAGAGAGAGCACTGTTTCCCATGTATTGAGCTTTCATCTAAACCAAATAAGACGCACAGAAATTGGAAAAGTAAATTGGTATGAAATTAACAGGATCATGAGCTGCCTGTTCCCAACCAGAGCCATGCGATTTTCTGCCTTTTATAAGCATTTCCCATGTGCTACGTTTCTCCCTTTTGTTCCCTTCTCATACGCTTATGTGTGCACGCACCCATGCTGCCCATAAATACTGATTTACACCAGCTCTGTAGTATTGGAAACCTCCTCAAATGAAAGATTTTTTTCATATGAAAAATTCCTCTGCAATTTAGTCTGCTCATGGAAAAAATGGAAACACGCGAAGTAAACAGCAGCAACAATCCACTTGGGTGGTCAAACATAATGAGTGAGTGGAGGTGCAACTGTAAAATCAACCCCACCTTAATTAGAGACATTTGTTAAGGCATACGGGCGGAGTGAGTCTTTCTTTCTCTCTCTTCGGTTATTGACAATCAAAGTATCTTTCCCCAAGGCTAAGTACAATATTTGTAGTCATAACATTAAACCCCCCACCCCACTCTTTATTGTCCTTCCCATGCCTTTATCTTTAATTGTATTTGTTTATTTTGAAAGAAATATAGGGCACTGAGGGAGATAGTTGGGACACCCCAGGACAAAGCTAGCAAGGCGTGGCAATACCTGTTAGGCCAAATTGTACCAGCCGGGTGGGTGGGTGGGTGTGTGTGTGTGAGAGAGAGGGGGAGAGAGAGAGAGAGAGAGAGATTTAGGAAGTGGCCAATGCACCAGTTGGTTCAGTGAGGGCACCCAAGTGGACGTTGAGTCTGATTCTTCTCTCACCCCAGTGTTACTCAGAAGTAACTCTGCTGACCTCAGTGGATTCGTACAAGTACAAAACTGGAGTGACAGAAGAATCAGGCTGTTTTGTTTCCAGACCTGTGACCAGCAAGCTTACTCCACTAATTAATTTAGTGACAACGAATACTGGCTGTCCTGTTACCACTATGAACCAGGTTGCCACATCAGGGTTAAATAGTTAAAAAATGTTTGGCTATTGCAGCATTTCACATCCTCCAGTGCAGCGGGGCTAGCGAGGCAATGTGGCACTGACTATTGTTTTCAAAGCTCGCACCCTATGAAGCCCCCTGGGCCAAGTTCATTCTGGTGAAACTCTTGCAGAATTAGCTACCCTTCCCATTGAATTCACTGAAGATTCAGAACCAGATTTTCTTTCTGCAGGAGGCCCATGCTCAAAGAATGAGGTCTTCTCATGTAGAAGATTGGTGTTCACAGTCAAGAAACTAGTAATGATCGCTTTGATTTTTTTTTTAATATGTTTCGGCACCAAGGAGGGTTTGAAATGGCCACTTTCAAATGGTCAAACCCTAGAAAAGCCATAGACAAAGCCAAGGGATTGTTGTAATTGTTGAGAATAATGGATGCTCATTTTACATTTCTAATTTTTTTAAATGTGAACAGTTGATTTTTTTAAAAAAAAATTTTTTTACACTTTTTAATGGGCGGGACCTGACATTTTTCTAACCAACATGAAATAAAATCAATTTTCAGAAGACCTTTCACTAGACTACCCAGTGGTGTTGCCATGAGAGCACTTCTTCCCTCCTCACCCCCCAACCCCCCTTCTCTTTGCAAATAACCCAGAATGGAGCCAACCCTTGAGCACTTCTGAAGGCCAAAAAAATAAGTTTGTGGATTTCCCAATCTTTGTAACTTTGTCAATCTGGGCTTATCTCCCTGATAAATAAAAGGGGGACACACGCACACATTCACTATCTCAGAACAAATAGAGCACGCTCTTTGCCTCATGAAAGGTGAAGACAGGGGAAGTGAGCTGTCAACAATTTTTAAACAAGTCAATTAAAATATACATGAACATCTCTCACTTGCACAGGTTTAAACCTCCATACCTCCACTGGAGCGGCTTCCAATTTACACCTGGTGTAAGTGAGAGGGGAATGAGCCCTGCTGGCTGAAAAGAAAATTCTTGTCTTGCATTGCATATTAGTCAAGCCAGAGGCAAGATACAGGGCTAACTGGATCAGCCATCTAGTCAATAGACCTATGCCTGTTTACACTAGCTGCAGAAGTGATAGCACTGGAAAGCTTTGAGCAAGGGCAGGAGGTTTGATGTGTCTTCTCATTTAGAGAAATGGGATCCAATTCACCCCCCTCCCCCCCCTTTCCTCACTTCTATGCAAATAGCTTCTTTATCTCCATCCTCTTAAGAAAATGTCAGGGCACTTTTGTCCCTTTTGAGATGGGCTTTTTAATTGGTCTAATTTGATGCTTTAACTTAGTGTCCTAGTGGCCATTGATTGATTTCAATTAACATTCCCAGGCTCTGGGCGCTATAAATAACCCCTGTCTGGCCTGGCTGCTCCTCCACTGGCAGCTCAACCTTTCTCCTTTAGCTGCTGCTGAACTTGCTTCTTGGCTTGGCCTCAGTCTATAATTCTTTCCAAACTTCCCTGTATAAAATAATCATGTACATGAAGTAAAACAGGAGTCTCGTATGCACACTTAATAACTCTTGTGTACTGTATGAGTGGGAATTCCACTTTAGAACCCTCAGAGCTTTCAAATGGTTCTCATTTTCAGCAGGATTCCTCTGGTGAGATCTAAGACTTCGTATTTTGTCCCAAGCTGCTGCTTCCCCTTTCTACCTTTTTTATTCTTGTCTAGATTCCCAGGAACAGACGGCTTCTTCCTCTTCATCTGTGGTTTTAGCTATAAGGCGTCTTGGAGCTGATGGCCCCGCTGTTCAGCTCTTAAGCCAAATGTCAGCGTTCTTTTTCATAATCCCACATTTTCCAAATTAAAGACGCAACTAATTCGCAATTCAGAGTGTAAGACTGTGAGTCAAGATTTAAATTAAACTTATAAGATGAGGTTACAAGAATCACATTCAACATTCTACATGTCTGTCTGGATATTTGTTTGTCTAATATTTTATCTCTCAGTGAAGGGGAGAGGAGTACATATAGTTGAACTTATATGAGTGCGCACATGTATGTATGTATGTATGTATGTATCTGTGTGATAAATACAGCATTTATCTGTAGCACATACATACAGATGCTACACTGACTGACCAGATAACAGATAGTTATAGATTTTTAAGGGCGAAAGGGACCACTAAATCACAGGTAGAAGGTTAGAACTGATTGGAGACTTTAAAAATTTTTTGTCCATTTTGAAACCCAGTAGAAAAGAATTTTTCACATTTTCATAAATTCCCTCCCCCTGTTTTTCAACCAACTGTACAGCTGGGTTTGTCAAATTTTGCCATTCTGAATTTTGAACATTTCTGATTTACTCCCACCCCCCCAAAAAAAAAATTAGGAAAGATGTTTGATTCCCTCCCCCCCCCTTTTTTTTTTTTAATTTTCTCACCCAGCTCAAGATTGAAGATCTCCATAATCCTGAGCCCCCAGGTCCTGATCTAATGCCAATTTAAGTTAATGGGGAAACTTTCACTGACGTTGGATCAAGCTGCAAATGTGGAAGCGACATAATTTCGTCTCCAGCAATCAAGAGCATAAAAGATTGTCCTTTGAGAGTGAGAGCATGAAAACAAGGGGGAAAGTGTATCTTAGGCCCTGTCTACATTAGGAGCGCTTTATCAGTGTTAGTACCCTGGTATGCTACATTGGGAAAGCACTACTGGAGCAGACACTGCTTATACCAGCAAAGTGGCACTTTTTCCAGTTTACTTTCTCTCTCAATCTCTCACATGAAAAAAAACAAACTAGGTCAACAAAAGTGTAGTTTGACTAGCATAACTGAGTCTACATTAGGGTTAATTTTTTTTTTTTCTGGAACCACTGTCAGTCAAGGATCACACTTCTTCATACCCTTGCCCAATATAGCTATGCCAGCAGAAGTCTGTAGTGTAGACCTGGCTTAGCAGAAAGGAGTCAGCAAAGAGGAAAAAGTGATGAAGTCTTTGTCCTTTTGTTGCCACAGGTGTGGAGAGGTGAGCATGGCAGCTGGAAATGCAAGTGGTGAACTCTTGAGAAAGTGGGTATAGAAAGCAAAGAGAGAGGATGGTCGAAGGACTGAGCCCGGCATGGCGTCTTTGTACTCCCAGCACGTGTTCTACAAGAGTTAGAAGTAGTAATACAGCAGTGAGAGGCTATAAGAGAGGCTGCAAGTCTGCTGTGGAAGTCACGGATTCTGTGACTTTCCATGACCTTTGTGATTTCTGCAGCTGCAGCAGACAGGTTGCTGGCTCTGGGGAATGCTGGGGCAACAGCAGTCCTGGGTATGATTCCAGAGGCATAGGAGAGCAGTCCGCTGGGGCCTTGGAGCTGCAGCCATCCAGGAACAGTCAGCCCCTCGCCACCCATAGCAGGGACTAGCCATCTTCCCCCAGAGCAGTGATGCCCCCGGGAGTAGCTAAGATTTAGTCAAGGGTATTTATGGTAAAAGTTATGGACAGGTCACAGGGCACGATTTTTTGTTTATTGCCCCTGACCTGTCCCATGATTTTTTATTAAAAATACCCCTTCCTAAATCTTGGCCTGAGCTATAAGTCTGTGATCTATAGCTGCTAAACCATGCAAAAAGGCATTCACAACTGTGATGTGTAGCATGGTCAGCTCACTGCATGGGCACTTGTGGTGGCCCTCCGTGCTTCAAGTCTGCGTGACAGTGCATGGGAGCTGTGTTTTGTCTCCCTTTCTCTGACTTCCTTGTGCTGCGTTAGACCTGATAGTTGTCACAGGGACGGAGGTCACATGCTTGGTATTGCATGCACAAGACCATCTGCTCTGGAAGAGTTGCCAGAGCTGTTCATCATCCGCGTCAATAAAAATATCCTTCCTATGGACCTGGCCTGGGTGGGCATCCTTCCATTGTGTCAGTTGTTCTTCTCACTGTGACCTATGGCAGAATGCTGTGCCTTCATTCTTAGTGGGGCTTTGGCCATTCCCACTTCTTGGACATACATGCTGGTCTTGGGCTGTCAACATCATGCACCCCCAATACCGTTGGCCCCCTCTTACTGCTCCCTGCTGGGTTTTTCCCCTTGATCCATAAAACTAACTACTCAGGTTTCCTTAGACTGAAAGGACAGAGTAGTTGTGATCTGCGACCCTATGCAAAGGAACTTTTCACAGCTATTCCATCAATATTTCCCTCCCCTTATATGGATATGCTCCCCTACATTGGACTCTTTCCTCCGTGAGCGGTGCATAAGCATAGACGACATGGTTCGAGGGAAAGGGCCTGACTTATTATTACCCTACATCTTGTGTATTCAGTTATACCAGTACAAAGCAGGTGTAAGATGCAACCACTCTGATCTGCATTGGTGTAGCTATAGCAGGTACAGGGAAAGGGTGAATCAGGCCTCTCCTCTGCGGTTCAGTCCATGTTTCTCCTTCTCCCCCTTTCCTTTCTCTAAATGCACTGAGACCCTCCTTAGCAAGACATCCAATTTCACCGTTGCAAGTCCTCTTACCCCACCAACCTGTGCACATGTACAAACAAGACAGGTAGTGAACAGGATAGCCTGGGAGCAAAGAGTGAAATAAACAGATCCTCGACGAAATAGAGCAAGGAGGGATGTGGAGGAGAGGTGAGAGCTGTTTTCCTTTCTTCTTTTTAATGCTACAGGATGTAATTTATTTAGTTTGAAAACCATATTTTTACTGCATTCTGTGCCTTTCCGAGCTCTCAGCCTTTCAGAGCCAATGCTGACTTCTGTGTCAATGAGCATTGAGGGACTTGGAGACCTGAATCATTTGGCTGTCAAATGCTGGTCTTGAGTCACTGGGAGACACGCTTTTCTTTACAAAATTAATTTGTTTTACTCCAAGATATCCAGAGCAATCAGCTGCGAGTGGCAGGAAAACATCTAATAATAGCGCATTCTAGCAGCTCAAAGAAAGGCATTGGAAAGGGAATTTTTTCCCCATATTTGTATTCTGTATGGCCATTTAACCAACAAAACAACGTATCTTTGAAGGACAGATAGCGAGATGTGCAGCTATACACCATTATCAGGAAGAGATCAGTTTAAATCCAGCCTTGGTCAGTGTCCAGCAAAAGTCCTTGGGCCACATCCTGAGGGATGGGAAGCCCCTTTCTCATTGGCCCAAAGCCTGAGACCTCTCGGACAAACTCCCGTGAAAGAGGAATTAACTTCAGCATTTGCTCTGTTGGAAGACGTGAATGCTCATACCTGTACGTACGTGACTGTCCCGTTGGTCCCCTGGGGCTGTATGAAGACCACTCTACTGGGTTTGGCTCACTGAGGTCTTCACTCAAGTTTTGATTTGAATTTGGAGTTTGAATGAGGTCAAAGCTTGAGGTGAAACTCAGCCTGAGCCCCTGAGTTCTGCCTGGCTTCCACCAAACTCCCTCCCTGCCACCTGACAAACTAGGCCCTAGGTTCCCTAGAAATTCAGCCCACATTCTCATAATGCCTGGTATAAGTCTGCTCAGAATTTGTCCCGGTTTGCTAAGAAATGAAGGAATCCCAACTATCTTAACCCCGCTGTAGGGCTTGTAGTGACTTTCTTCCATCAGTGAGGTTTCACTACGAAGCTTTACACATCTGGCCACTGTTCTGAGGCATCTCTGAAATGAGCTGGTGGGTCACGTCAGGCCAACTCCTTGTGGCCTGGAGTCTGCAGATCATGAAGGCAATTGGTGCTCTTGTTGCAACCCCAGCAAATAAGATCAAGGTTTTAAATGTGCCAGGAAGAAAGAGACTGATTTCCCCTTCTTCACGAGAGCTAGTCCCACTTGGTACACTGAGAGGGGCTGGTACACAATGAGAGGTTTCTGTTGTGCCCTATGGATTGAGGACTTGGTCTCCCAGGATGTTGGTCTCACTGCTTTCCTCTTCCCTGAATGTTTTTTTTAAATAAAAAGCAAATGCTTACACTATTTCTTCACCTCTATACTTGCTAAAACATTTACTTCAGAGTTGAGACCGTCTCTGCTGATTTTTTTTTCCCACCTGGGAGTAAAATTCCAGAATTGAGTTAATTATTATTGTTATTACAGTAACAGCTAGAGACCCAACAAAAATTGGGCCCCAATGTGCTAGGTGCTGTACAAACACACACACATTAGGAGACAGTCCTCTGCCCTAAAAGACTTGCAGTCTAATAGACAAAAGTTATTGTCCTCACTTTACATATGGGAAAGTGAGACATGGAGAGAGTAGTTGACTTATCCACACAAGGGAATCAGTGGCAAAGTAAAGAATTGAATGAAAATCTCTTAAGTTTGAGTCTAGTGCTTTAACCCCAAGCCCATCTTTCCTCTCTTCTTGTCTCATAGCTCAGTGTTTTTATCAGGAGTCACTGGTATTGACCACCAATAAAAACAGAGGTCCTAAAAGAAACATTAACAGATGTTCGGCTGTGCTAATAAGGCCAGCAGGTCCCAATATAAAACTATCCTCATATTAGTTCAACTCTAGGCCTCTAATGGCTTTAAATTTCATGCGGTTAAAAATAATTTTGTGAGCTGAGCTACTGTCCACTAGCAGCTGAGCCAAGAACTTTCCCAGAACCTCTCCTGAAAGAATGCACAACTTCCAAGTACAGTCCTGATGTGCTGATGGTGCATTGTCCTTTCCCTTATCTATGAAATAGCTTCTGCTGCAGAGGATGGTAGAGCTGAGCTGCTATTGTTAACCTTGATAATATCCTGGAGATAGAGACCTTGATGTCAAAGGAAAAGGACTTCTCTCATGTGCCGTAAACGATTCAGCCATGATGACTGACCTTGGTCTCAAGGTGAGTCTTTCTTAATGAAAGAATCCTTCATTAAGTTCCTTCTCCCACCCCCATAGCTCTAGTTCCTAACTGCAAAATGAGGATGGAGCAAAGGGCTGGAAAGAAAGCCATGTGGGAGTGAATCATGTAGGGAGACAAGCAACAGTGTGCCAGAGAAATGTGGAGAGTGAGATGAGGTAGCCAATTCCTGGCTTTCTAAACAGAACCCAAACCTTGCAATATTTTGGCACAAACCAGTCCAGTGACGACCTGACTGTGCAATGCATGAAGATAT
The DNA here is from genome assembly GCA_007922155.1 of Mesoclemmys tuberculata. Classification (NCBI taxonomy): domain Eukaryota; kingdom Metazoa; phylum Chordata; order Testudines; family Chelidae; genus Mesoclemmys; species Mesoclemmys tuberculata. The sequence continues at coordinate 5,410,150 of ML675638.1, forward strand.
AGGGTCAGAATCTGACCTCCGCACAGTCCTTTGTAGAATTGGGTGGGCTACCACAGAATAGTCCAGTAGTTAAAAGAAGTAGGAGATCTAGATTCACATCCCTGCCCAAAGCCGGAACCTTGAATCTCAATTTCCCACATCAACTGAGTGTCCTAACTACCGAGGCAGGTGTTCTCTCTCACTGGTTTTGAGCGGAAGTTTCATCTGGGACCTGAGAAACCCATGTCCATTTCTGACAAATTGGCATTTTCCAACCCAAAAGTTTCACTGAAAAATCCCGAACTTGCTCTAGTCCCCTGTTCCTGAAGCTGTTGGGGGCTGCCGTAGAGAAGGCCTCATGGTTTCTAATACAAATGGCTTTCCTTTGAGAGCTTGCTCGTGGAGCCACTTGGGGAAAGTTGGCATGGGATACCAGCACAGTTTGACCTTTCCTCAGCTTTAGGAAAGGCCAAGGGGACCATTGTAATGGGCATGGCCAGACTTTACATCAGGGTGCAGGCTGGAAGTTCTTGGCAAGAGTCAATAATAATGATAAAAAGATTGACTAATTTTCACAGCCCCCTGTAAATCAGGTCAATGTCGTTAGCTATTCTCATCGTAGGCATGGGGAAGCAAGGACAGATGTGTCTTGCTCTGTTCCACCTAGTGAATCAGTGGCAAAACTAGGGTTAGAACTCAAGAAAGGCTGGTTCCCAGACCCGTTCTTGTGCTACAGGGCCCAATTTCCTCTGCCCCAACTAAAAATGGGGCCACCTTGTGAAACCGTATTAAAATTGTTTACACGATGGCCAGTTGGACAACTGGGTGCAGCTTCACGGTCTACAGTCATTGTACCAGAAAACCATTAATTCCTTCCCTCACAAGCATTGGTAAAATGCAGACCAGAAAACCTCCCCTCCTCTCTCATTTTGGACCTTTTCCCATCAGAGTCCAGCCCTCATTAAGGCACTCACAGCATCAATGGATTGTCTCCTCGGGGCAGTGGCAGAAGGTAAATGGCTGTACTGATTTTATTGGGCCTTTTGGAGGCCTCTGTCTTGGATCATGCAGGTCTGTTCACTCATCTTCAGGACCTGGAAGGTGTGAAGTTTTAAGCCTCTCTTCGGGTCTGGCCCTGCAAGATGCTGAGCACCCTCCCTTCACATTGACTTTATTGGGAGTTGAAGGCATTTCTTTCTAGGTCCATTCCAACTCCTGCTGAAGTCAAGGAAAACTCTATTTACTGCAGGGGAACTGCCCAGGAAAAGAGACCATGAAATGCAATAGACCTCATTTCCATTAGTATAACACAATGTTCCCAATCTGGGGTGTGGGAGCCCCTTGGGGAATTGAGGGGGGCACCAAAGATTACAGGGGGTCCATGAGGCTTCAGTAATTTTGAGCTCAATATTGAAGCTCAGCCCCTGCCAAGCTCCACGCCGGCCAGAGTGAAGAAGCAACCCTTTCCCCCTCAGGAGAACAGCAACCCCAAGATCTACTTAGGCTGGAGTGGCGGAGTAGCCCCCCACAACCCCGCGCCAGCCAACCCACCAGGCCTGCCTCCAATCCCCTCAGTCTATTAGGGATGGAAAGAGACAGGGCCACATGGGGCATGCGGTGGCAGCTGTGCCAGGGAAAGCTTAGCTTCTTACTCAGATAAGAGTAACATTATTATTAATATATTTTAGTGTTGTTGTTATCATATGTGTTTAGGGGGGTTGTGGGTTTATGGCTGATTGTATGTGTGTGTGTTTTACCTAGCATTAACTAGTGGGGCTTTCACTCAAAAAAGTTGGGAACGACCAGTAACATGTTCCATTGGGTTTCTTCAGCCGACAGACATTCATGAGTATGGTGCCCTCAGTGGAGAGTCTGTGACTGCAGATAGTTTTTGCTGGACAATAGACTGAGACTAGGTCTCATCAACTTAGGGAGTGCTGTTAGACACTGCTCTTTAATCAGGCGTTTCCCCTGATAAGCACGTCATACAGTGCTCCTAAAAATCTGCCACCAGGTAACAATCTGAAAATGAGGGGGAGGAGAATTCTTCCATCGAGAGGATAACTGATTTGTCTTTAATTTTGCAGATACTATGGCAATGGGCACTTTAGAAAGACATATGGTTACACAAAGGTTCACACGTCTCTGATTGCAGTTTGTTCTAGTCAAGTGTGTGGGTGTTTTTCCCCCATGGGAAAGCTAGTGGCTGTCAATGTCTTGAGGTTTCTTCTTTCACTTTGGCAGGGCTAATGCTCAGGTGGCCATTTCCTAGACCAGTTGGGATTTAGTCATTGGTGGTGCTGAAGGCTTGTCCTGGGGAAGCACAGTGTATAGCTGGCGGTCATTTGTAACTGATGTAGATTTTTGCTAGCTGACAGAGTCATTTCAGCATTTGGTGGTGGTTTGTTTCCTGTGCTTGTTGTGTCCTCAGCTCCTTTTGTATTGCAGTCATTGTGTTTCTTTTGGGTTCTGATTTTTGGTTCTCATGTAACCTTGGAGACCATTCCTGCTTCTTGCCTCCTATTGTTGTGGTTTCTTGTTAACCATTGTTGTTGCAGTGAATAATATGTGGTGGTGTTTTTCAGCCTGATTATTTTCTCTGGCTGGTTGATGTCTGTACTATAGCAGCAGATTTTCTTGGTAAATCCTGAGAGGAAAAAGAACAAACCAACTTTCCCTCCTAGTCATTTGTGAAACTCGAAGAAGATCTTGTTCAGCTCAACCACTAAAACTTGGAGCTCACACTGAGTAAATTGAAATCCTCCCATACCACAGAAACTCACTCCTCACTCCATTCCACTTCCCTCCCACCTCCAGTCAGTTCACTAAGGCCAACAACAAATAGAAGGATGATGTGCCCACCATTGAACGGGTTGCACATATTTCCACTCAATGGGACTTGTCATTAATGATAGTTCATCACCCAAATGCTATTGGCTCTCCAGCCATGCAAAAACTCTTTATCCCCTTAAAATTCATAGAAATGTAGGGCTGGAAGGGACCTCGAGAGGTCATCTCGTCCAGCCTCCTACATTCAAGACAAGACTATGTAATAACTAGACCGTTCCAGACAGGTATTTGTCTAACCTGTTCCTTAAAACCTCCAATGATGGAGATTCCACAACCTCTGTAGGCAATTTGTTCCAGTGCTTAACTACCCGGACATTTAGGAAGTTTTTCCTAATGTCCAACATAAACCTCCATAGCTGCTTGTCTTAGCTGCAGATGTTCAAGAGAACAAATTTTCTTCCTCCTGCTTGTAACAACCTTTTATGTACTTGAAAATTGTTATCATGTCCCCCCTCAGTCTTCTCTTTCCCAGACTAAACAAACCCAATTTTGCTTGGATAATTTTTGTTATTCTTAGCCGTCTGTTCCCTGGGATTTTTTTTTAATATAATTTTTACAACTGAAGAAAGATTCTGATCATACCTTAGAGGAGAAAGGGGAAAGGGAGGGGCACATCACCGCCACACTTTTCCACGTTAAGTAAAACCGGCCTCTTTTGGTATTTGGCTAAAAGCCCAAAGAAGTTAACTCTCCTCTTATCTGCCTATGGTGGGTTAGTGTTGCATGTTTTATTAAAACCGTGGGATTTTTTTCATTGTGATGTTTTTAAAATAGCAAAAGTCATGAGGTGTTCACGATAAAAAGCCTGGGATGAGTAACTGGGGCTGGATGGAAAAGGTGGGGAACAGTCATAGAGATTTTGTGGAAATTCTGGCCCTCCTCTTGATTCTTTAATTTTGAAATTTTGCCAGTAAAAGGTTATAGGAAAATTGAAATTCAAAAAATGTAGAGTAGCTCTAATAGTAATTGAAAAATCAAGAGTCATGATGCTGCCTCACTGTAGTGCCAATAATGGGAACCTTGTTTGTGCTGTATTAACAGTAAACAGATGTGAAGATACTAGGTGCAATACTGAATCCAACCTTTCAAAGCTCAATTTACCATTCTGTTTGTTTTCAAAGGCCCTATTCTGCCATTCTTACAGTGAGTCGCACCTTACTCCACAAGAGAAACCATTGAAATCAATGGTAGACACCAACTAATATGGGGTCATAATAGCAGAATCTGGCCTGAAATGTCTTTTACCACACTGGAAAAAGAAAGAAACGTTACCACCACTGGGGGAATTAAACTTCACTTTAAGGACCAGATTCTGATTTCAGCAACAAAATAGCAGCAGTAATTCAACATTTATAAGTGTAAAGTAGTGCACACTGGAAAAAAATAATCCCATCTGTACATATGTAACGATGGCTTCTAAATTGGCTGTTACTACTCGAAAAAGTGGAATGGATCATACTCTGAAAATTTCAACTCAATGGACAGCAGCAGTGGAAAAAAGTGAAAAGAATGTTAGGAAAGGATAGAAAATATGACAAAATGTCATAACACCACTACATAAATCTGTGGTATGCCCACACCTTGAGTACCATGTCCAGTTCTGGTTTCCCCACCTCAAAAAGGATCTAGTGGAAATGGAAAAAGTTTAGAGAAGGGCAACAAAGATGAGCAAGGGAATGGAATGGCTTCTGTATGAGCCCACACATCGACTCTAGTGACAGCATCATAGGTCCTAACCACATTGGCCACACCATCAGGAGCTGACTCCCCTACACATCTACTAATGTAATGTATGCCATCATGTGCCAGCAATGCCCCTCTGCCATGTATATTGGCCAAAGTGGACTGTCACTACGCAAAAGAATAAATGGACACAAATCAGACACAAAAAATGGTACCATCCATAAACCATTAGGAGAGCACTTCAGCTACAGAGTGTCCTGGGAGATTGACTTGAAAGTTGCCATACTTCCACCAAAAAAAAAAAACAACTTCAAAAACAGACTTCAGTGAGAAACTACAAAGCTGGAGCTCATCTGCAAACTTGACACAATCTGACTGCGTCTGAATAGGGACTTGGAAGGGTTATCTCATTACAAGAAGTAATTGTCACTGTTCACACATCATCACCTTCTAATCAACGGTTGTGAATAGGCCTCATCTACTCTACCTCAATTGACTTTTTAGCACTTGCCCTCCCCATTGTTCTTTCTTACTCTTGGATGTACATATATATACCTCCTATCTGTGGTTTCCACTTCATGCATCTGATGAAGTGGGTTGCAGCTCATGAAAGCTTATGCCTGCAGAAATTTGTTAGTCTTTAAGGTGCTACAGGACTCTTGTTATTTTTGCTAAAAGGATTAAGGATGTTCAACTTAGAAAAGAGATGACTAAGGGGAGGTATGCTAAAGATCCATAAAATCATGAATGGTGTGGAAAAAGTGAATAGAGAAGTCTTATTTATCTTTTCCTACAATACAAAAACCAGGGGTCCCCCAATGAGGTTGAAAGACAGCAGGTTTAGCACAAACAAGTGGAAGTACTTTTTCATACAATGCACAATTAACCTGTGGAACTCATTGCCATTGGATGTTGTGAAGGCCAAAAATATAACTGGATATTAACAGATAAGTTAATGGAGGATAGGTCCAGTAATGGCTGTTGACCAGGATGGTCAGGGATGCAACCCCATACTTGTAGCAAAGTGGTATTGGCCACTATGAGAGACAGGATACTGGGCTAGCTGCACTGTTGGTCTAACCTAGTATGGCAGCTCTTTTGTTCTTATTGCTCACATGGAGTAATATCTTAGGCCCTGATCCTGCAAAAATATATGCACTGTGAATATTACCATTGAATTTCATTGTATTTCCATTTAATTCAATAGGATTATTCATAGGGTCTGATCCTAGCCCTATGAATAATCCTACTGAGTTAAATGGAAGCATTGAATGGAAGAACTCAATGGAAAGAGCTGCCATTGACTTCAGTGGAGCTGGATCAGGCCTATCGTATGTAAAGTTAAGCATGTGCGTAAGTCTTTACAACATCAGGGCTTTACCCTGTAAGCAGTCCCATTGATTTGAAATGGTCCATTCATAGAATGATGCAAGCAAGCCTCCTAAAGAGCTGTCCTTCTACCACTCGCCTGCTCATGGTGCAGGTGTTCTTAACTGAAAGGAGGGGTGTGAAAAGCAGATGTCTGGCACCTGATTCCCAGGAGCCAGCCACTGCTCTGTCCAGGGTACTGCCAGTCTTTCCCCTTCCAGCTCCTGGGAGGCACTGTCCTTGCTCTGCTCTGTCCTTATATACTGGTCTCCTGGGCCCTGATTGGCTGCCACACAGCTCCTTCCTATTCGCTGCCTTTCCAAGGGCCCTCTGAACCCTTTCCTAGCAAGCACCCCATCACACTGACCAAGATGATACCAACAAGATTTGAGGGAAAATATCCAAAGATACTACAGAAAGTGCACCAGTGCCTATGTTCAAACAAAAGGAGGGAAATTTCATAGCAAGGAGACCTGGTGGTGGTCCAGCGATGTGCATGAGGGATTAAAGAAGAAAAGGGTTAAGCAGTGGCAGAAAGTAAAAATGGTGGACAATTATAAGGGATTCAAGCTTATAAAGAAAACTGAAAAAAGCGGTTGCAGAAACTAAAAGTGAGGCATTTAAAGGCTTCTATGAAGGGCTACTGACAGAGTAATGGAGAAAGGAATATACAGATTAGGCAAATAAGCACCAAGGACTTGTGAGCTGTGAAGTGTGTCAAAGATTAAACCAAAAAGTGCTGGTGAAAGATGGTGAAATCATTAGAAGGTGGCAGCGTTTTAAGGGAAACTGCTCATTGAAGAGAGTGTGAAGAAACCACCGAGGGAAATACGCATGAGCAACAATCTTACGAGACCTAGCCCCATGGTGGGCATGCAGATCTTGTTAAAAATGACAAAATGTTGGAAGGCAGTGGGACTGAATGGCATACCAACTGAGGTATTTAAAGGGACGTGGTGATGAGGATGAACTTTTAAAACTTAATTCTTCCAACTTGAAAAGTGTTCGACAAGTGGATGGAAGAACATGTTGGTCCCTGTCTTTAAGCATAAAGAAGATGTGCAGGAATGTAGTAATTACCAAGCCATCAAGTTAATGAGTCACACAATGAAAAGGCTGAAAAGAATTATTTGGAAAAGACTTCAGGAGGAGCTGAAACATGAATAAATGCTAAACAATTTGGGTTTGTGTCGGGAAGGACAACAATGGATGCAATGTTTGCAACCCAAATATTGCAGGAGATGTACATGGAGAAACCCAAGGAATCGCACTTAGTGTTTGTGGATTTAGAGAGGGTGTACAAGAATTTTTATGATGCCACCTGTGGTCCCGCAAATCAGTCTGAACACGTGCCTTGGGCAATCACGGATATGTAGGAGGGTAGCACCACAGTAGTGAGAAACAGCCACAACTGGAGTTAGTCCATCACTGTGAGAGCAGATGTACATCTGTCATCAGCCTTAAACCCATTCCTGTTTGTGAATGTAATGGATGTGTTGATGCAGGAGATGAGGGGAGAGACTCGTTGAAGCATGCTTTTGGCTGGTTGCATTATGGTCTTCTGAGAAGACCAATAGCTTTCCAGTTCCTATCTAAAACGAGGGAAGGCTGCATTAGAAGAAAATGGCTTGGCTTACAAATCAGCTGATAAAAGCATAATACATTGAAAGGGACTACAAGAAGCCAGTAAAAGTAGACGGTGTAGAGTTAAAGTTGGTAACCAATTTAATTATCTCTGTTCACTGTTGAGGCATGATGGGAATGTGGATGCAGATGTTAAAAACCCAGGAGGAGCTCTTGGTGTAAATGGAGAGAGTTGATGGAAATGTTTTGTGGTAAGAATATGCCAAGTAAACTAAAAAGCAGCGTGAATAAAATCACTATTGAGCCAGACAGGACATACGGGTTAGAATGATGGCCAGTGACCAAAAGAGAACTACATCCCACTACCAAAATGAGTATGCTCAGGTGCTGGGTAAGATGACAGCTGATAGGCTATACAATAAAATGGTAGACGTCATGGTGCAGGTAGCCTCCACCATGGAAAATGAGGGAGAATTGAATGAGATGGCTGGGTCATGTGTGACGACAAGGAGGAGGATGTGTTGGCCAGGAGTACAAGAGCTAATCGTTATGGGACAAAGACCACAAAGTAGACCTCCTAAAAGGTGGTTCTAGATGCTAAAGGAAGACCTGAAGAAGAGTGACATCAGCCTGAAAGATGCACTTGACAAGAATTTTGGAGATGAAGAAGAGCCACCAACCCTGGCAGACTGGACAAGGAGAAGATGAATAGAGTAAGGTACTTATGACTCAATGTCAGTAAGGGAGGCAGAATTTGGCCTTCAGCTACTATTCTCTCTCTTTCTCTGAAGCCCGGAGGTTAACTTGGCCACACTCAAGGTTCTTGGTAAATTTTTCAATGTTACCATCACGTCCATCTGCTTGCATGCAATAATCCCAAAATGTCAAGTCATGGGTATATTTTTAACCATGCAATCCATAACTCCCATGAAATCTGTGACAAAAATGCCTTAAGCATCTTAAGATCTATTTTTTTTATTTGTTTAACTTGAACATCAAGTTTTTCGTTCCTTTCATTCGAATGACCACAAATTTGCAAAATGAGGTTGAACTTGAGGGGTGTGTGTGCGCATGCGCGCTTGTTTGTGTTGGAATACAATGACCCACCGCTAAAGCATATGCAGAATTCCACATTTTGTCATGCAAAAATCTGGACATTCCTCCCAGCTCTTGAGGGAGGATGCCAAACAGCTAGAAAAGATGCTAGGCTAAAGTAATGATGACCATTTTGTTCTGATACAATTGCTACTGCTATGGGTGTTAAGGTCCTTTACCGTGCATGAATGGTGTAAAGGGGCTATAGTGGAACTGAGGATCAAGCCCTTTGTTTCTAGATTGAGTTAATCCATGAAGGGTTTCCCTGCTGCTAATGGTCACTGCGTTTCCTTTTTTGCTGGCGGAATAGCTGAGATGAATAAAAGGCAATCCAGAGGAAACGGAATGCTTCTGTAAATAACAAGCTTTGTGTCTGTGTCATACGGCTCTGAGCTTGCTGCCAAATCCAGCTATGCGACACAGGCCTTTAAAATGTGAGACCGAGATCCCCAAATGAGGAACACACACAACGCTAATAGGCTGCTCCAGAGAAGATGGGGACAGCTTTGGGGGTCAGTAGGGTTTGCTGAACTAATGTTAACTGATCCCCGAAGTCAGGGAAGGATGTGTTGGGCTAGGGTGTCTAGAGACTTGTGGAAGGACCTGATCCCACCTTTGTCCCAGACCTGGAGCCAAATCCTGGTTCTGTGACTGTTGCTAATTCTAGAGAGAGAAGGTGGATGATATACTATCTTTTATTGGACCAACTTCTGCAAACTTTCGAGCATCACGGTACTCTTCTTCAGGTCTCCGATGGGAAGTTTGACGTTCACATGACCAGGATTGGGCTGTATTGTATCTCATAGGAGCAGGTTGTGCCTTCACCTAGCAGAAGTGCACATCGGGTGAGGAGACCACCAGGAGCTCTCACTCCCCTTATGTTTCCTTTATAAGGGCCAAGTACAGTAGTGCAGAGATTTCTCCTGGCATCCCTGGTGAGCCATAGCCCTTCTCTCCCTGCAAATCTGCCTGGGCACTAGGGGAGGGCGGTACACTAGATGATCCCCCTGCACTGGGGAGCAGAGAGAAGGAATGTGTCTCCTGAGGCACAATCCCACCTGGAGCTCTCTGTTAGGGGCTGATGTGACTCCACCCTGTCCCAGACAAGGCAGTGCATAAGGGTGTGTCTACACAGCAAAAAAAGACCCACAGTGGTGTCTGAGACCAAGTCAACTGACTTGGCTTCAAGCTGGGGGCTAAAAATAGAAGCGTAGACTCGGGCTGGAGACTAGGCTCTGAGCAACCCCCTCTCCCCGACTGGGTTTCAGAGTCTAGGATCCAGCCCGAGACCACACGTCTACACTGCTATTTTTAGTGCTTCCAGAGTGAGCCCTATGATTCCCAAGTCAGCTGACCTGGGCTCTGACACTTGCTGCCAGGGGTCTTGTTTTGCCATGCAGACACACCCTTAGGGTCCCTGAACCCTCTCTCTCACATCTCCAAGCCGGACTCAGTCCTAATTCCTTTAGCCATGCAGCAGAATGGAGTGGGCCCTTTTTGCATCTCTGTAAAAGAGAGACCTTCTTTACAGCTTCTTGGGAGACTTCGATGCAGATCCTCCAAGGTATTTACGCACTTGGCTGCTATTAAATCCGGCCCTTCGTTCTTTAATATTCCTAAAAGCACTTCTGTTTGATGCTGGTCTGGACAATACCCCCGCACCACGGGATTATTATATAAAGGACAGCAATCACCCATGAGAGAACACCTGGCCTTTGGGAGATGGCGATCTCCTATTACCAGGGGGCAGCAGAGAGGTCCTTGTTGCTAGTGCTTCCAGGGAGAGGATTTAAAGAAATGCTCAGCTGGTAATAAGCAGAGCTGGCAACAAATGTGCATTGCATTTTGGTGCCCATTTCATGGCGAAACTTAAAACTCCCCCCAAATTTGGGGAACTGGGTAGCTCAGGGGATTAGTGTAATGGGTTACAGAGCCTTTCATCTTGCCATTCCTTGCCAACACCAGCGGCTGGAAGTTGTTGCCATCTGATGGTTTATGGATAATGAGTTGATGGTCTCAGTTCGTTTCCTGATAAGTCAGGTATCCACATCCCATGCACCACAAAAATTCAACTCCTCAGCCTGTCAGCCTCAGCAGAAAGGCCAAAGACTGGATGGGTCTCGGCGCATTCACCTTATGATGGGGCAGTCACCCGAGACTAGCCCTGGAGGGGTTAATTAAGGCATAAGAGGGCCCTATTAGCCATAAACTGCACCTGGAAAGGAGCTAGGAGACAACGAGGCTTGACTGAGGATGAAGCTCACGTGAGCAGAAACAGGTGCCACTTTTATAAAGCTAGGGAGCTGCCAACCCCAGGGTAAGAAAGCGTGCCCTGTTACACACCTCTAGACAGGGTCTGCACAGGGTAGGACCCTGACATGTCTGGCTGTGTGACAAGGTTGTAAAAATGAGTTTGATCCAGATTAGATCAATTTTTTGTGAAGCAGTTCTCCCGTCCTTATGAAAGGGGAATACACTCAAAGGTTTTTCGAAAAACCACGTGTTTGGACACTGCCTTTCGGTTGTATCACTAAAAATAGTTTCCCGATTATCCCAGCATGCCATCATGAGTGCTGCTCTAGCAAGCAGTTTGAGCTCGCCCGTTCATCTCTGGCCCTCCCCTTTCAAAGCTCCAGAAAGTTTTAACATTAACTCACCATGGAGAGCTTACTCCACAACGTAGCAAACCCAGTTGTGTCCTGCCTACGCTAAACTACAGGGGAAGAGTATAACTCCTGCTGTGCCATGCAGAGGCAGGGAGGGAGGTGGAGATTGTGTTCCTCTCCCAGCCCCCGCAGGTGCACCAGACCCATCTTTCTGAGAGGGATTGGGGGCACGGAGGATGCCAGCTATGAGCTGTCTATGTAGCAGCTTCCGCCTTGGGATTTAATTGCCTCCAACTGTTGCTGTCTGAAGTTAGAGACAGGATGAGTGCAGACACACGCTACTCACTGTCCCCAACATAGGGATGTGTGTCTGTCTGTTTGTCTCTCTCTCCCCCACCTTGCCCCGCTTCTGTGGGCTTCTTGTGCTTGTATTCAGCAGTTTCAACTTGGCTGACAGGGCAGTTTAAAATCATCTGTCAAACTAGTAGAATGCCCATGGAACAATGGGATTCGGCAACCTTCATCATGTGACACTGTGCCTGTCCCAAACCACCCTGCGTTCAGTTGCACAGGGGGATAGCTGCGCATAGCTCACTTTGTTTGCAAAAGAGCTGATAGTGTGAATGCAATCCACTGACAGAAGGAGACAGTGAAGACACGCAACGGCGATTTAATTACAGTGGTGGCTGTATGCTGGCAAAACTTTTGTCAAACTTTCTAGTGTAGACAAGGCCTAATTCACCTTTGAAAATGAGATTTATCCTCCTAAATCAGTTAGGTTTTGTAATGCTGAGCACAGCAAAGAATGAAAGATCCTGGGCTAATAGTAAGATATTTGTTAAAGTAGCACATAGGAAGCCAGGATTCTCTTTTGCATTTGTCCTTGATTGCAACACTTTGCCAGTCCCCACTGAACACTAAACTGCTGTCTGGCACAGTGTCTCTAGGAATACAGGGAAGAACATGCCCCGCCCTTTTATTCCCCTCCCCCCGGCGCCCCACCATGAAAAGAGGTAAACCCAGGACTTGCCTTTGTCCTCCAGTGGGATTTCTATACCGTGTTGCCAACACTGGTGACCCAAGTCCTTGTTCTCAGGGAATGCAGACTCCTGGGTGGTACCAGGATCTACACAAGGGCCCAAGCGGTGATGAAGACCTTTCCAGGGTTACGGAGAGCCAGGCACAATCTGGGTCTTAGTAAGCAAATGATGTCAGCTTCCACTGGTGTTATTTTAAACTGCTTGTATACATTACTTCTCTGTATGTACCTCTGGACTGTTCTCCCCCCTCCGCCCAGTCACACACAGACTTTTTTTTCCTTTTTCTTTTTTGTTAAAGCCAACATCTGTAGGTTTGTTCTTAACAAAAATAAAGCCATCCATCTCCTTTGGGCTGAAGTTGTGTCATGTGAGCTCAGGAAAGCTGGCTCAGTCAAGGTTTACAGTAGCTGTCGCAGCCCTCAGTGGGAAAGGCACTTATCTGTATGGGACGGTTTGCAGTTCTCAAGAATGCATCCTTCCCTCAGACTGAGGGGGTGGTTTTTGTTTATCCTTTGGCACACAATGAACTGATGGGAAAACATGCTTGGATGCACTGCTTTAGTAAGGTGGAGCAGGGCAGCAGTTAAAAATGGAACAGAGCCTTTGATCACGGGCCAATGCAGATGACTCCCAGGGTTTTGGTTTTAGAGTGGACGTCATGTTCTCTCTCTCTCTCCATCTCCATGTACAGATCTAACAGTTCCCTCCTACCTAGCAAACAGAACAAAGCCACAGAGACAATTGGGTTCCAAGAATGAGTGGGTATGCAACCGACCTCAGAAAAAAGCAATAGTTTGAAAGGGCCGTGGGTGGAATTGATTATGTCCTCGCCCCACACCCCCTTTTGCTACTGAGCTAGCTTGTTCAAGCTGAAACTGGAATCGGTGGCTGGCAATCCCCATGCAAGCCAAGGCATTCCTGTCATCTGGCCAGGTGAAAGAATGAGCAAATCAATATTGCATGCCCCCTAGGATCTCAAAGCACTTTAGAAAACCTAGCACACAACTGAGCCGTTGTGGTGTTGCCTGAGGGGTAGAACGTGGTAGCCATTTTGTGCCAGGCCGCTCATTGCGCGACAGTTTCTAATTATTATGGCTTTTTTTTCTTTAGTCTTTTTCGCACCCCCCCCCAAAAAAATTAAGTAAAATGGACGCTCCACAAACCAGAGGATAGCCTGGGACCTACCACCATTCATGTGACATTAGAGCCCCAAAGAGAAGACTGAGTCCCGTTACCCCACTTAGCAAATCAATACAAGTCTGGAGGAGAAAGGCATGAGCAGAGGGTTTTATAGCCCTGTTCTCCCCCAGACCTGGTGAGGAGATGTTCCCAGCACAACTCGAGAGCCCTGACTCCATGCAGCCAGTGTGTCTGCTCAGTAGCTGTCAAAACTGCTACAATGAACAAATAAAAGGTCCTCTCTCAAAATCTGGGTAATGCCACCTGCCTTGTAGACAGAGAGAGAAACATTCACGTGGTGGATTAGCTCGATCGATCTGTGCCATCCTTCGGAATGAGGCTCAAGACAGGTATGTTCCCTGTACCTTTGGGGCTAGATTTACAAAAAAGCTCAGGTAGGTGCCTAAATCCTAGAATCAGGCCCCACTGGGGTTCATAAAACCCTCACTCAGCTGCCGCCAAACTCTGTAGGTGCTTAAACTTGCTCGGTGCCCAAATGTTAGCAATAAATTTTCCTAGCTGCCTCTGTTTCTGCTTCTGCATATGTGCTGCTCTGCCTCGCTCAGGGCAGCCAGACACCTAAGTCCCAGAGCGAGGCAGGAAGCCAGGACGGACAGACATTGCTCTGCCTATCTTACCTGCAAGCCCTGATCCAGGAAGTACGTTCAGAATAAAATGACCTGCCTCGGGACTTTCAGCCCAGTAGTTATGAGGCACTTACCCAGGATGTGGGACACCCCCACACCCCAGTTCAAATCCCACTTCTGGCTGCGGGGAGGAGGCTCTGCGGTGGGTGCCCCAGTGAGCATGCTGTGTGATTCTTCTCTGATGTGGAGCGTCCTCAGTCTCTCCTGTTGAAGTTGTTCCATGCAGAATAAGTAAGGGAAGAGTCATTGGCCGGAGAAAGAAAGCAAAGCATGAGAGTGACTGACTCGAGGCTGGTGGTTTGAGCACTCCACTAGGAGGAGGAAGACTGGGGAGTTGGTCCCCCTGCTCCAATAGATATTTTACTTATTTAGCCACAGTGGAACACACATCAGTGTCCCATAGCCTAATGGCTCAAGCACACACACTCGCCCCCCCCTCCCCCCCCCCATCCCCGAGAGATGGCAGATCCCTCTTCAAATCCCGTCTCTGCCTGAGAGGGATGGGGCTTAGCACACGCCCCTCTCCTTGGCGTCCTCCAAGGGCTACTGTTTCCCTAACTAGCATGCTGGCTTTTGTACATCCCATTCTGTGGCACCTATCTCTCTCCATTCATTGTCTAGGGAGCCTAGACTCCCAGCTCTGGCTTTGTGAATCTCTGGGCTGGTTGGCACTAAAAACTCCCATCGACATAGCTACATCTCTCTGGAGTATGACAAATCCACCGCTATGAGAGAGGTAGCTATGCCCACCTAACCCCTGGAGTAGGCAGCTCTAGGTGGATGGAAGAATTATTTCTGCTGCCTCTCTGGGAGGTGGATTAACCACAGAGATGGAGGAACCTCTCCTGGCACTATAGTGAGTGTCTACACTGAAGCGTTATGGCAGCAGGTTTACACTGACCTAACCCGCCCCGTGTAGACAGCACTATGTCTACAGGAGGGCTTCCCCTGCTAACAGCCACCATCTCTTGGGGAGGTGGATTATCTACACTGATGGGAGAAGGTAGGTAGGCTGTGTGGCCTCGATTCAATGAAGCACTTGCTTAAGACCATTGATTTAAGCACATGCTTAAAATTAAGCAGGGGGTTTAGAGCTTTGATGGATTGTGGCCTGCATAAGGAACACTTCACCTACCACCAAGACACAGCTACAGCGGCTGTTTAGTAGCACACAGATTTGAGCCAAAGTGCATTAGCAACTAGAAGCCATCTTTAAAATGACTGAGCAGGATTCTTTTTCTTTCTTTAATAGAACTCCTGTAGTCGGAGCCCATCTCATTATTAGACTGAGCATCTCTGCACCAGCTAAGCTGGCCGAAACTGGCTATGGCCCACTTGCAAAAAGTACCTCGGGGATACCTGTAGTGGATGGGGTTCTCCTAAGCACAGAAACAGATTCACTAGCTCTGTGCTAGTCCCGGGAAAAGGGGGCATTCTGAAGTGGGTCATAGAGGTGGAGAAGAGCAGGCCGGAAGAGAGATGGGTGTGGCCAATGTAGACGTAAGTCCTGACAATTCTGTGCACCTGCAGAACCTCTGGGGCCATTACAGTGAGGATGCAAGTTTGTGTAGCCTCTGAATATCTCCTATATACCTCAGTGCAGATGCCAGTGTGGGAGCTACCCCCTTGGCCAGCAGAGCAAGGATTGAACCAGGAACTAACCAAGCTAAAAACATGCGTCGTTACAATTGGACTAAAAAGCCAGGCTCTGTACCAAACTCTCATCTTCTGCAAATCAGACGCACACACAGACATCTAACATACACGCTAGCCAGCGACTTGCACGCACCTTTGGACAGAAGCAGTGCATCCCAAGCCACAGAGGCTCACAGAAGTTCCAATCTGGGATGAATTCCCATTTACGTGATTACTGCCCTTTTGACCCACCCACCAGGGAGTTTTATTAGAGGTTCTCCAGAGCTAACTGTGTAAGTCTCTATGGCTATGTTGGCATAGCATTTTGCGGCCTGTGAGAGCAAGCCACCTTGCCTTGATCAACAGACTGCAACTTCAAAGTACTGCTTTGCTGCTGATTTGTGTGTTAGCATGAGCTTGGCTAGCCAGAGTCTGTTGACCTGGGCTGGAAGGCTTGCTTCCACAGGCTCCAAAATGTTGTGTAGACATCCTCTACAGCTTTAGCTAGAGACCCACGTTCTGTAGCTGGTGGAGGCTGACACAGACGCACATCCGCTGCTGATCAGGCACATAGAGGGACACGTATGCCATGCTGACTAGTGGATTATACCCACTTTTCATTTTAAAAGGGTTGAAACATAGCGTTAAGGCTGAGAAATCAAGCCCTCGGCTTGGAAGTTTGGCAATGTGAATAGATTGAGGCAGCACGAATGTGTCTACATTGCTACACACATGGCATTAACGACCTGCTTTCCTGGTTATGTGTATACCTTAATGTTTTCCTCTTTATGGCATTTAAGCTGTACCACAAAAGTGCCAACTGGCTGAGAACAGTAGAAACCTTTGTTTGTAGAACTTCTGGGTCTTTGAATACTTGATTTCTCAGCCTTAATTTTCCATTAACCATAGTTTTTGCATTGTTCTTATTTTCCAAACAAAGGACAATTATGGCCTCCGGTTCCCTACGTATCAATCGTTGCTTCACTTCCAGGACATTGGGTAGGGGTAAGGAAAAAGAAATGGATAGATGCTTATTTAAAAATTGCATGAAGTGTCCGGGCGTGTTACTGTCCGACATCAAAGTATATCCAAGCTTTGAGGCCCCTAGTCTGTCCCCATTAATTTCAGTAACAAAACTCCTATTGATTTCCATGGTGCAGTATGATCCCTTTGGCCAACACTACTGATGTTCCAGCTTAGCGAGAATTAGCAGGTGCGATAACTGGAGACCACAGAGGGGTAAACATGACCTAGGAATTCATAACTAATAACCAACATTCTGAGTCAATGCTGATAGATGTGCACAACAGAGCTAGATGAAATTTTTTTTGATGGAACAGATATTCATTGAAAAACATAATTTCATCAAAATGGTTCATGAGGCTGGGTTGATTTCAATTGACGTTTTGATGGGGGGAAAATCAAATGAATTTTTTTTTTTTTTTTACTTTCTTGCTTTGTTTTAATGTCAAAGTGTTGCATTTTGGTAAGATAAAAACATATCATTTAAGCTTTATCCCTTTGGTTCAACTTTTATATTGAATTTAATATTCTACCATATATATTATATTTCTTATTTGGTTAGGATCGGATGGTTCCAAACCAAACACTTGAACGTAACTGAAATTAAATGATTTAAACGTTCTTTTCAAATTGAAATTTCTCCAAAGTTTTATTTCACAGGAAATTACAAGATGTCAATGGTTTTTCATTGAGATCCAGAGTGAAAACAAATTTCAAAATATTGGAATTTCCCACAGAATAGGAAATCTAGTTTCAGACCAGCTCTTGTACCCAAAAATAGACCAAGAGTTAAAATCTTGGAAATGAGCCTGGAAAAAGCCTGCTATTGATTAAGGCAAAGTGAATTTTTAAAATAATTTGCTGTGGATTTTTTTTTTTAAGCAGAGATAACTTTCAATCTATAAAGAAACACAACTAGTTCCCTCTCTCTGTGATGTATAACCCGATTCTCTGCTTGGTAGATTTCCATCCTGGATAATGCTGCCTTTTCTTTGATCAGCTCTGTTTGGTGGGTAGAGTGGTTATAAGAACTGATTGCTTCAGGCCTATCTGCAATGATGTTCCTTCTATACCAAAGAAGTTTAGCCTGGGGGGGCAGGGGGGAATCTTTTCTCACTGATGAGAGGGGAAAAAGATAGAATCAAGGATCTACACTGGAGGTATGTGGTTATTAAAAAGGTGGGGTCTATTATTCCAGAATGAATTACCTTTGTTGTTTCCAGAGCTGATGAAGAGTCCATAAACAATGTTCAAAGGATGATTTTTCTCTCGTGTGCTGAGTTGCTTGTAGATTTCTAGCAGAAAGTGAGAAAACCCATTCCGATTTTTCTCTTCTGTTTGATTCAATTTCATGGCAATGACGGTGTCATTCCCTAAGAATCCAGGCTTGGCTTTCCCGGGCATTGGGCCAGTTTTTCTTGCTGCATTTGGGTATGTTGTGAGTTCATCAGGCTTTTTCTGTATCCCCACATTTCCTGAGACAGCATGGAGCTACCATCTGAAGTGTAGCCTCTTCTAACACCCCTTTAGTTCATTTACAGCATTGCTCAGAAAGTGCCTCTAATAAAGTCACAGGCCTTTGAATCAGCGCACAGTTTGCCTCTCCAGCAAGCCTTATCTCTGTCTCACCATGGTGGTGTTGACACAGGACGGCTGGCATTAATTTGCTTTCTTCTCTATTTTGTTTACAGTTGTATCTGCTGGCTGAGGGCTGTTAAGCACGTGAGGGCTGTAGTCTCTGGGTCGGCAGGATGAGTTTTGCTTATCCTATTCGGGCTCAGATGAAGTATTTTACTGTGCTTTTGGTTCAAGTAGTAACAGAAACCCATTTTGTACATTTCAGGAAAAGCAAAAGAATGTGATTTTTTTTAACACCTTCACTGGGAATTTCTCACCATTTCCCCTGAAAATGGGACATTTTCTCAAACTCCTTTTGTCATCTGATCATGAAAACTCGTTTTCACTTCAAAAACGAAACCCTGCTGGATTGATCTGAGGGTGAATGATCCACCAGCTGTCTGTGGAAATCTGGTCTGGGCAGTGCCACGTCTGGCACCACTGCCAGCTGGTACTGGACAGGGTCTGGGGCTTTTCATGTGTTTCTAGTGACTTAGTAGGAGGCAATGCAAATTTCTCCCTCTTAAATTGTTTGCACCCTTTGATAGGTTGTAATAGAACCTGCCCTCAGTAAGGCTGCCCCAGAAACAGGCCAGGAAGCAGATTGTGACAGAGAGTCATAATTCTCTCTGTGTTTCCCACACTTACTCCTAGGGAGAAGCAATCTGTCCATTGATGCCCCACCCTCTGGAGGAAGGAGATCAGTGTCTCCATCCTCTTACATTGCAACTCATGATGTGTGTAGCCCACAGAAGGGAGGGCAGAGCTGTCCTACATCCCATAAATCAGCAGCATGGAGACACAGAACAAGAGACCGTCTTGCCCTCGATGACTTCCCAGCCAGATTTTTTCCATTTTTCACATTTTTCCACACATCCCCACCCTT
This sequence comes from Mesoclemmys tuberculata, assembly GCA_007922155.1. Taxonomy (NCBI): domain Eukaryota; kingdom Metazoa; phylum Chordata; order Testudines; family Chelidae; genus Mesoclemmys; species Mesoclemmys tuberculata. The sequence continues at coordinate 5,429,342 of ML675638.1, forward strand.
ATCTTATTTTGCAGTATTGCTAACTGTGTTACCACAGACCGTGTGCCGCAGGGCACAGCCCTGAGACCACTGCATAGATTTCTCTTGTCTAGGAATTCTATCAATGACTCCCTGACATTTAGGGCCATATTCCGATGTCTCACTGAATCCTGGTACCTGACTGCACAAGTAATGCCAAAGAGATCACTAAGGGTGGGGAGATGATAGAGGTTTATAAAATCACAAATGGAATGGAGAAAGTAAATGGGGCAGTCCCTTCACGTGACACAAGAACCAGAGGTCACCCAGTGCAATGAATAGGCAGCAGGTTTAAAACAAGTTTAAGGAAGTACTTCTTGATGCAACACCAGCAACCTATAGAACTCATAGGGGGATGTTGTGAGGGCCAAAAGTATAACTGGGTTAAAAAAGATGTCGATAAGTTTATGAAAGGTAGGTCCATTAATGTCTATTAGCAAAGATGGACAAGGACACCAGTCCATGCTTTGGTGTCCCTAAACCTCTGATTGTCCAAAGCTGAGAATGAATGGCAGGAGATGGACCACTCAATAAATTGCCCTGTTTGGTTCATTCCCTCTGAAGCACCTGGCATAGGCCACTGTTGGAAGACAGGATGCTGAGCTAGACAGACCATTGGTCTGACCCAGTTTGGCCGTTCTTATGTTCTCCCTGGGACTAACTGTGGAACAATGTACTACCCCACCCTTGTTCTTTAAACAGAATAATGGGCTTCCACCAGATACACAAACAAAATTGAAAACACATCTCAAACTCAAATCCATGCAGAATTCATCACAGTTTAAGTTTTGCTATGGAACTAAAACTGAGAGCATGTTTCTTGACAGGTTTGAGAGCCAACTGCGCCAACCTGAGCCCACTTTTGTATTGACTGAGGTCAAATTTTGAGCCAATTTGGTACTTTCTTTTTTTTTTTAAGATTGCCTTATACCAAAGTTCTATAGAATAGAACATGATCACCTTTGTACAGTTTCCTTAAAAACAAGCTGAAGAATTCAATAAGAAATTATATCCTGTTGTTCAATTCTATAGGGTGTTTTTATTTAAAAAAAAAACTACTACTACAGAAAGGATCTCCATCTCTATTAAATGTAATAGATTTTTAGAACAAAGTTTACAATGATTATTTGTGGTAGCCTGAGTCCCAAAGCAAGTCCTGGTCTCCTCTGTGTTGCCTTGTTCTTTGTGGTTCAAAGCAGTGGACAGAGATTGACATAACTCCCCTGTAAGGTAGATGTGTGAATATTATGTCCACCCCCACACACTTTTTTTGCTGATTGGAAAAAACGAAGGCAGAAAGATAGAAAGACTTGCTCAAGTGAGTGGGAAAGCCAGAACTAAAATTCAGTACTATTGTAGTCCCAACCCTATCCTCATTCCTCCAGGCATCAATGGCCTAGCACCTCTAATGCTAATACCCAGCTCTTATATAACACTTTTCATTGGTAAATCTCAAAGTACTTTACAAAGAAGTTGGGTATCACTGTCCCTGTTCTTTACAGATGGGGAAACTGAGGCATGGGGAAGTGAAATGACTTGCCCAGCAGATTTGGGACAGAGCTGGAAACAGACCCAGATCCCCTGAGTCGCAGTCCAGTGCTCTGTTCACCTTAGGAAGGGGAACTAGACCAACCTTTTTTCCGGGATATGCCAGTTCAGATGTGGCCCCAAACCCCCAAATAACATGGCGGCTGCAGATGCTCAGTGGCTCCCTGTGAATGTGTTCCCACATCTGCCATTCAGGGCAGCAGGCTCTAGGGGAAAAGATTCTGCCCAGCTCACTGTTGGAGGGATATAGAAAAGAAATGTGGCACTCAACTTCCTCGCCTACAGCCATCCCTCTGCCTGATAGGGGAAAAAGACTGCTTTCTAGTTATCCCTCATCTCTGTGCTGTCCAGGATAAGTAAGGGAGAGCCATCTGGTCTCCTCTATCTTTTAGCAGGCTGCAGACAGAAGGATCGTTTGCTCTCCCATCACCAGGAGATTTGGGACAGGAGGAAAGGGTCTAGAGCCGCAGTGCATCAAAAAGCCTCCCCTCTCCTCCCTCATTAAAATACAGTACAAATGTGTATTCAGCCAAATAGGAGGAACCCCTCCCCACTCCGCCAGTCCCCAGAAGTGCTAATAAAGAAGGGAACTGATGCTCTTCCACATGTGATGCCTTTGTAGCCAAAATACTCCACACTACAACCAGGGGGGCAGATGGGACCATTGAGCAGTGACTTGTTCTCCTTGTCACTCCTCAGACCGAGCTCCCCTCCAGGGATTCACTGCCATTTTTTTTTTTTAATGTGGCCAGAGAAAAGAAACACTAGGAAACTGCAGTGAGCCCCTGCAGCTGTGTGAAATTACTCTGCAGGGGGTGGGGAAATGAACAACAGCCACATATCCTCCTTTGGACAGGACACAATTTATGCTAATCCAGTTAGTTTTTACTAGATTGGTCCTCAGCGAGGCGATCTGTACATCATCACATGACTTGAGCACTGCCAGCCTTCCGTGATGATCTTGGAGCGACCCCACAAAACATCTTTCAACAAAAGACAGAGCATGCGTTCTCTGACTCAGGAGTTTACAGCTAAGCCAGATTTCCAGCAAAGGGATAAATGGGTCAGTTGGAACTTTGTGGCTCATCGAATTTCTGTTTTGCTTGCATGATCTCCCACAAAGGCTCCAAATGGATAGTGTCTTCCTCTCCTCAGTCTTTGCCTCCTACTCCCAAGGTGCTTTTGGTCCCTTCAGTTAAAGTGAAATTAAGATAATGAGTCAAAGAGGAGAGAGAGGTAGAGGGAGGGGAGGGGAAAAGAAAAGAAAATACAAAGAAAAGAGATTCTTCTGACATAATTAGGGAGATTGGTTTACCAGCCAGGGACTAAATGCTAGCTTCCCGGCTAAAAGAGTCCCCGGTGACCCATTGTATGACTTTAATTTCTCAGGGGTTCCGTAAGCAGGTGCCCTCTGACAGGTAGTCAATAGAGAACTTCTGGCTGAGCGCTGGCGGCTCATTGGAGAGGTCAAATCTGGAGGTCAAAGACCAAGGCTTGAGAGGTTGCAGGTCAGGAGCCATCATGGTGACAGATGAACCTAAACATGTTCCCGTCTCTGTTGCGCTCCCTTGTAAAGAAGCTAAGCCAGCGTCTCTTGAGATCGGCCCCTTTTACAATGAAAGGTTCCTGTTTGTGTCCTGCCTGCACCTCTCAACTGGTCTTCATTAGCTGGAGTACATCGCTCGGTCACCGCCCTCCGTCCCGCACTGAGAGGGTGCTGTCTCCATACCTCTCAACTGTTCCTCATTAGGTAGAACAGTCCCCTATTGTCCTACATGAAGACTCCTTTGTTTCTTACATAGGGCTGGAAAAGCAGAAACTGATACAAAACAATGCAGCCCTATTTATAGGGAGCCAGACGTCGAAGAGAGAACAGTGTTTCTCACAGCTCTCACTGCACTAGTGTGAGTGCGAGAGAGAGCGTGTGAGAATGCATATAAACAGATGTTACAGATCTTCCTTCCCTACATACACCCTGCTGTCTGTCTGTCTGTATCTCTCTCTATTCCCCTTATATACCTCTCTCTCCATCGCCCCATCCCTCTATCTATCTATCTAGTGATGGATTTGCTCTTGCTGACCTCGGAAGGTGTAATTTACACCTCCTTGAACCAACCTATCCTGCCATGCCTCACAGCAGACGTACCAGAGGGGAGTTCTGATAGTGTTCAAGCCACTGGCCCCTCCCTTGGAATAGCCACTGGGAGGAAGCAGTTTATTCTGCTTTCATAGATTCTGGGCAGATTTAGAACACACACACACACCCCCACTGCCCATGCTATGCCTCCTGCCTGCCAGCACTGCCCATGTTTTGGGCAGAGCTAATTCCACTGGTGGATGAGGAAGTTGTGGTCACTTCGCACTGCTCTCCCCTCTCCTCAGCTGACTTTCTGCCCTGGCTGAAGTGAGGCTGACCAAAGCCCCTGTGAATCGAGCCTGTGGTTTGTGTTGCACATTTCCTTTTTGCTTGAGTTTCTACCATTTAAATTCCTGCCTTTCTCCTCGGAGCTGATGCTCTTGCCAAATGGGGTCTTTATTGGCTCTCAGTTGGCTGGCGGGTGTAGAACTGCTGCAAACTGACACTGTAACAGAAGCGTCTAGTGGGTTGTAAATGATACTGAAAAAAAAGTCTGCAGGAATGGATGTGCCACTGCTAGATCCGCCTCCGGTTAACTGCCTCTTGTTGTCCAGGAACATCCATCTGTACCACGGCCAAGTAACAGCTGTGAGATCACTGGATTCAATAGAAAACTTTGGAGGTTGGACTGAAACCCAGACATAAGCAGGATTCTGAACTTTCAGAAGAGTCAGGTTTAGCTTAAATAGCTCTTTGAACCCGTTAAGAATGGCAGTGGTAAAACCTGGTTTTGAGACATTTTGGGCACCAGAATGTCAATTGAAATCAATGGGAGCTGTGAATACTCAGCCCTTCTGAAAACCAGGCCCCATCACAGTATATCAATGAAGTGATGCCCATGTGGACCTTGTGCTCTATGAATAGGTACTATTGTATCATACTGGCCTATAGTGGTTTTGGTACATCCATAAACAGACTCATATTTCACACATGTGATAACCAACCCACACATGATATAACCCTCTGAGTGGCTGTAGCAAACCCCAAAATTTCACCCATGTTGTTCTATGGAAGTGAGAAATTCAGGAAACATAAAGCTCTTTGTGTTGTGGACTGTCTCACTGTGCTGTAACTTCTAAGCCTATTCACTTTATATACAGAACCTAGCAGCGCCACATTGTGCCAGTGGAAGACCACTGATACATGACGAGCTAGCTGTATCTGGCGCACACACATTTCAGCAAGCAGCCAGACACTTTGTGGGGAAGCCCTGGTCTTTTGCAGAAAGATGGTAACATTCATTGGTTGGGTCTAGTGACAATAGCATATCCACTCTCAGAAGAGTCCTTGGACCTAGTCTGTTACATTTGCTGCTTACCCTCTTATATAGCTTTGCTGACAGATGTTGCTACAGTTTCATACAGCTTTGTAGCAGGCTAGTTGCACTACCATCACATGGGCATGAGTAGCCCGCTCGTCCTTTAGTCCTCTTTAGAATAGCTCTTTATCATGGTTTCAGGCAATTCAGGGCAGTGGCATGGGAGTGATTGGGCCTTTGATGTTATCTCCTCTCTACTGCTGCTCAGACTGGCAGCTGGCATCTCATTGACCTGGCTGGATGCCCTGTCTGTAGATGGGGCTCTTTGAATGTGAAAATAATATGCCAACATAGAATTTCCAGACTTGTACCAAGCTACGCTTTTATTGCAAGTTTAACTGAATGCCCTGAATGGTTCCGTCCTGAAGAGTAAGGGCAGAAAGTCTGGCGGAAGGTGAGGATGTTTTTGAGGGCTTAGCACAGCAAGATGCTCCATATGTGTGGGGTTTTTTTAGACGGATGGGGATTAAATTTAATCGTTTTTTCCCACTCATTGATTTTTTAAGAAGAGTATATTTTCATTTTGAAAATTTATCACCATTAGGTTACATAAACAGCCAGCCTTTGTAGCCATCTGATATTATCGCTGATATAGTTTCTTATCCTGTCCTCTCACTTCTCTCGTGTGCTCCTCTTGCTTGCTGATCTTGTCTTCAGTTAGATGTTACACTCTACAAGGCAAGAGATGTGTTTTCCTGGGCAGCACAAAGCATGGGATCCTGATCATGAAACACCAGAGGCCAGATTCTCATTGGGTGTCAATTGGAGGAGCTCCTTTCAAGTCAGTGATTTATATCAGCTGAGTATCTGGCTCCAGGTGTGTCAAATTAGGCGCACACAACCTGAGGCGCACACGTTCAGTGGCCACTGTTGACCTTTATCTTTTAGCCATGTTTAAACTTCTATGCTCTGTTAGTTTCATTAGTCTGTGGGATGGCTGAAGTCTTGAATGCAGGTCCACATGTGCCTAGGCAGCTGTTGCACCCTGGCTTCCTCCAGTATCTGTTGAACCTTACTGTGCTGAGAAGCTGGTAGACTACAGTCTGAGACAAGGCCCCACACACAGCAGCCCTGACTGGAGGATGGCCTGGCTCCACCAGCTGGTCCAATCAGAAGGAAGGCCAGGAAGTTGTGAGAGTGGCAAGGTGATTTCTGTATTGTGGCTGTGTGGGGCATTACTTCCTGCACTGATCTGTGTTCCCACTGTACTCCTGCTTTGGACCTGTTCCTTGCATCTCTTGTGTTTCCTGCCCTTACACCTCACTTCCAACTATCATTTACCAGTCCTGGCTCTAACGTGGGCCTCTGACTATGGCTTGACCCTTGACTTTGGCATATGACATCTGACACTGGCTTGAATCCCGGCTCTCATAATTGGGAGGTGATGCTGGTGCTGATCTTTGGTTTTGTCCTCCAACCTGAATGCCTGCTCTGACCACTAGGACAGATTGCCTACATTCTGGTCCATAAGTCTTCCCCCTCTGGAAAAGCAGATGTGAATTAAAATAAAAGAAAAACAACAATTCTGGGTTAAATAATTTCTTTAAATGCTGTTTAATCTTCCATTGCTCCACCTGACTGTAGAGAGATGGGCTTGAACCAAGGACGCTGCTACTTTTAGTGCACTAACTCCATCAGGGATAGCGCAAGTATATCTGCACACTCCAGCGCAGATACAGCCTTAGAAACAAATTAGCCCAAAACAAGTCCTCCTTTTGCCTGCCCCGGCTCTGAATTATGGTGGTTCAGCTAAAATAGAGCTACAGTACTTCTGGGGCTGGGAATGAGTTTGCAAAACTGAAACCCAGCCTCCTTGGGAAGCTGTAAGAGGATGGTGTGGCTGCAAGGGTAAATGTGGTATCTAAATTGGTTCTCAATAGAACAGCTACATTAGTGGGCTAACTGTACTTTATAATATCCAGCACCTGATATTTTCAAAGCTCTGTCAAAATAGCTCGTATTAATACTAATTCTCTATTACTAACTAGTACTTCTTTTAATATTAGCCAACATCCCTCAGAGTTGGTGGTTGTTTTCTTTATTTTCCAAATCAGTTAAGTGTGGCACCAGAGAGACTGATTTGCTCAAGACCATGCAGTGAATCAATAGCTGTGAACATAAGAATGGCCATACTAGGTCAGACCAATGATCCATCTGTAGCCAGTCTTCTGACAGTGGCCAATGCTAGATGCTTCAATGGGAATGAACAAAACAGGGCAATTTATCGAGTGATTCATCTCCTGTCATCCACTCCCAGCTTCTGGCAGTTGAAAAACACCAGGCGTCTGGTAAACAAAAATGTTGATAACTCTGTCAGTAATGTTTCTATCGTGTTTTCACTAAAAATGTTGCCATTCTTTTGAAAACAACTTTTTCAAAATAGTTTTAACAATTTTGCATGACAAATTTTTATTTTCTTCTTCTTCAAAGAAAGGCCTTTTGGGGAAAAGAAAATTTAGCTAGTTTAGGGTGATGCTGTCTGCTTCAAGAATCTCTAGGGCCCATTTGGAGTCAATAGGAGTTGGTGGATTTTGGATTAAGCCTACTGATCGAGTACAGTGGTGTGAGTTAATCTCCAGAAGCTTAGTGAATTTTTTGGGGGGAGAAAGGTCAAAGATATTTTGACATCCTTAGCGGGCACTAGTCAGAAGTGGGTTTTTCAGTTTCAGTCCACAGCTTAAAGTGAGCGATAACCTTGGCACATCCAGAATTTGCCCATCATTTGACTGGCTCACCAATGCCAACTCGGCATCAGAAATCTGACCTATGAAGAAGCATGAGCAACACCACATGTTATGTTGGAAACATGGAGGGGGATTGATTTGGTTACCCATGGCCAGCATGCAGCACAAAGGGGCAGATGGAAGTGAGCTGCCGTAATCTATCAGGCCTAGTGGATGATGTAGGAAGCGGATGTCAACACGCAGTTTAATTTTAGATCCAGCCCATCTTTTTTTGGAGCATTGGGTTTATATTTACAGATGAGGCAATGATGCCTAGATAGCAAACGAGATGATGCCCACCCCTGCCATATGTAGTTCCCATAGTCTGTCTTCCGCCGCTCCCTCCCTACGCCATGCTGATTGGGTGCAGGCTCCAAGGGTTCTATTTTAATGCTGTTTGATGATAATGATCTTTTGCAGGATGAATGGTTGAACAAAGACAGGAAGCATCCCGCGGATTAGATAGACAGGGCAGCCATCAGAGAGAAAAAACAAATGACAAAAATGACAAATGAGGGTGCCGTGAATTCTGCCATCCTTTGGGGGAAAAGGGAAAAAATAAATGAAAAGGGTAATAATGCTTGGATTTAGCAAACCAAGCACTGGAAGTTTTGAAGCATCATCTCAACCCAAAAACAAAGGCAGGCAGGAGAAGAAAGAACTGGCAAAGGATAAAGCCACCGAAACTGTACTATCGGTTTCATCAAGTGTTGATCATATTGGTCATGTAAAAATTCAATGTGGCCTTTCCTACTGTTATACTATATTACTGCAATTACATAAAATGGGCCCCAGCCATAACGTTTGGGTCTGGGTTAAATTGTGAAAACTCTTATATTAAATTTGCAAAGTTTCAAGGTGTTTAGTTCAGGTTGGGTTTTAGGTCAACCCATTGTTTGGGAAAGGGACAATCTAAATGTTCTGGTTTTATTTTATTTCTTAACAAAGCCTCTCTTTTATCACAAATCTTATAAAACTTGTTTTAGAACTTAAATAGAGAGAAACTTATCTTGTACACAATTCTAAATTGGCTTCTGGAAGAGTCTAAAGCCATACTGAGGAGTCACTTTCTTCATCTTTGTGGTATTGTTCACATACTGTGGTTGATACTCTTCAGCCCTTTCTTTTCCGTTTTATCAGTTGGTAGCATCAATGGAAGTATTTTATTATCTCATGTTCAGGTCCAAACTTTTTCTTACACTTATGGGATGCCAGAGCAGAACGTCTTCTAAATACAGAGTGCTGGGTAAAGCTGGTGGCAAAATGTGTTTTTTACTTTTTGTGAAAAATTTCAAAGCAACCAAAAATCTTTCATTTTCTCTGATTTCTTCTCTCCCCTCCAGAATTTTTGGGCATTGCATCAAAACCCAAAAAAACTTTAGTTTTTGGTTATAGGAAAACAAATTTTGGAGGAGGGGTTCAGATTTTTTTATTAACACAACATTGCAGTGAAAACTATCAAAAAGCCATTTTGTATTGAAAAAAAATTCCAGCTGAAATGTTTCGAACAACACTAGGGCTAAGTGTTGAATTTGGAGCAGTCTAGAGAGATTCTACATTGAGGAGCCCAGCTTTACTGACTCCTACTCACTTAACCTTAATACCATATTACATGTAGAACATGGACCAAATCCAAGATTTTACTGCAAATGTAAGGGTAATGATCTTTCCCAGAAGATATGGCTCAACCTTCATTTCCAAGCAGTCAAGGGGAAGCTCATGGCTGGGTGTTCATACAGTCAAAATACAGAGCTTCTATAGATACAGAGACATGTGTGAGTGGGGAAGTAAATGTGTCTAGGCAGGTAAACTTCTGTGGTAATTTTGCAAGGTTAATAGCAGAAATAGATAAACAGATGCATAGTGATACTGCCCCAGAACTGGAGGTTAGAGAAGAACTCTACTGTACCTCTGTTTTTCATTTGGCTAGTATAGTGCTAAGATGACCAGATAAATAGTCCCTGGCTTTTGGCTTTTCCACCATATGCCCGCCAGATCCTACAAAGTCATCTTTTAATTACGGCTATGGTGCTCAGTGACATAATGGCTTGATCCAAAGCTCTCTGGACTCAGGAGAAAGACTCCCCCTGACTTCAATGGGTTTTAGATCAGACCATATGGGATAAAATAAGCTTTCTAATACTGCAGGATTTCTGTTGGTGGCACTTTTTTTTGAGGCAACTAATAAACTTTTTTAGTATGTGGTTTGCAAAAAGCTCCCATCTTTCTTTAGTGGCAACTTATAATGGTTTTCTCAGGCCTTTGGTGTGAAATGAATTAGGGACACACTTGGAAAATATTGAGTTTATTTAATTGTACAGCACAGCCTTCTAGTTTCTCTTTTATCCAACATTTTTAAATTAAAGAAATATGAGGATTTAGGGCATTTGATCTTTGGATGTTGCAATTTTTATTAGTATTTGTCTCCAGTTGGGTTTTTCCTGGAAATTGGTTCATGGAGCCTTTCTCCTTCAGGTCTCATGTTCATTGACATCTGTGTTGCTGAAACCAGCCATCTGTTGGCTTTTCTGCCCTGGGTATCCAATGAATTGATGGTCATTGATCTTTTCCTAGCAGTTAGGAAAATCCATAACCCCAAATCATCAATGGGGTCAGTAGGCACCCTTCCTGATACCCTCATCAAAGAGGTCCAGGACTAAAAACATAGGGAATTAACTACCCTTTCAAGGGTAGGTGGGATACCTCCAGCCCAAAACTTGAAACACATTGGAGACCAGACAAGACAGCAAGAGTATGGGTTATTGTGGGCCCAACAACGTAATTGTATTTAGGAGGGAAAAATCACCGTGACAGTAAATGTTAAGACTTGCTACATGGTCTCTTCCTTGCTCCTCACCTGATGCATGCAAATTAGGAAGAAAGGAAGGTGGGGTTAAATGGGGGGTGAGGAGAAGAGATGCAAAGGGAAATGTGCCAAAGATCACAAGTAATTTTTAGAGGGGGGGGTGTGTGTGTGTCTGCTTCCCCTAAAAAAAAATGTGACTGTCCAACAAACACTTCCTTTTAAATATTCAAAAACATATGAAATGAGATAATTGGCTGGATAAATTAGATTAGACGGAGGTGTTTTAACAATCAAGTGAATCTAGTGAAAAGCACCAAGTTAGAATTGGGTGAGTTCCCCTGATCACACACTTCTGAAGTTCTGATTTGTAGGACCTGGATTTAAACCACTCCTATTGGCAAAATGAAATCTGATTTATTTCTCTCTAGATTAAACCAACATCTGTTAAAGACCCCCTAATGTTCATAGACAAGGGGGCACGCACAGTATTGCTCTAGGTTATTGTTTTAATAGATATATTAGAACTGGTTGAAAAATTATGAATTTCAAAATATCAGCAGAATTTCCAATTTTGAAATAAAAAAATAAAATGGGTTCAGGTCTGTGGAAACACATCCACCAATGTCCCTAGGGGGTTTTCATAACCATTTCTAATATCTATGTAAAATAAATTCTTATTTCTTGGGTCAGACAACTCAAATGTCTGAGGTAACCCCCTTTATGCCCATATCCTGGTGCTACCACCTCCTCTGTAGAGTCTTTCTTGCTTTCCAACATGCTTCGTCTTCAGCCCCCATCTTCTGCATGTCCCAGATGAGCTATTACTGAAGCAACATGCTGCTTTCTTTGTAAAAAAAAATATATGTAATTTGGCCTAAGCAGATACATCTTTGAAGCCTAGATCGCTCTTCCTGGGCACAGCTTATAATTCTGGCCTTAAATAGGCTCTGGAGAGAGAGAGAGTGTGTGTGTGTAACTGTTTCCATGTTTTTGACAGATGACTTGGTGTACCTCACAGCCAAGCCAACATCCTGTTGAACAAACAATGAGAGCAAAGAAGGGTGAATGGGATGTGGGAGAGAATGCAGGATGCCATTTATATTTTTCTTTAGGTAAGTGTGGTGTGTGTGTTTGTGCGTAAGCATCAGATTAGAGCTAGGTAAAAATTGTTCCGAATTTGAACATGAATCTTCTTTGTACAGGATTTTTATCCTTCAAATAAGATACCTCATACCGCTCCATAGACTTGAGGCCAGCTTCTCTTCTTTCTTATTCTGATATCATTTGGGAGTAATTCTGCTGAAATCAGTGAAGTTACTGGTGAAAAATATGTATACCTTCAGGCTCCAACCAAGATTAGGGCCTCATTGTGCTAGAATTGTCATAGCAAATCCCAAAGGATTGTAACCTCTTTGCCAATTGACCACCACCTGGAGTGACCTCCATCTAAGTTCTTAAAGTGGTCTAGCTGGATATTCACTTTTGTCCATCATTGGTGACCTAATTGCGCCTCCAAAGCATTTGGTGACTGTGATTGCCAGCCATGTAGCAGCATTCCTTAGTAAACATGCTCCATGATTTCTTGGTCTTCCATCTTATAGTCACTGCCCCAAAATGCTTACAAATCTAAATAGATGCTTAACTGGAGGGGAAAACAGGTGAAATGACTTGCTCAAGATCACACAGCAAGTCAGTGGCAGAGCTGGGATTTATTTCTATTGAAAGCTCTTTGGGCTGGGGACTGTCTTTTTGTTCTATGTTTGTACAGCACCTAGCACCCTGGGGGTCTTGGTCCATGACTAGGTATCTTAGGTGCTAGTACAATACAAATAGTAAATATCAACAGAAGCCAAATCCCCTGTCTTTGTCCATTGCCGTAGACACAAGTTCACACTTATTGCGAACGATGTCTGTTCAGTGAAATAAATCTGGGGTAATCTCTTGACGTTCGATCCACCCCCATCGTATTTCCAAAATGTGATTGCTTTTCAGTGTATCTTAAAATGCTGCTGAAGAGCAGGGTCTTCTTTCCGGGAGCACAGACAGTTCTGCTTCCGTAGGGACAGTCTCCCCAGCAGGCCCAAGGGGTTTGGAGATGCTTCCAAATTTGCTTTTAGCCATGTACAAGGAGGCCTCTATCCCTTCAACTTCTCAAAGAGCAAATCGGTGACGTAAATAGTAGGAACAAGGTGAGCTGACTCAGCTAAACCAAGAACCGAATCCTTCTAAGTCCAAGTAAACTGCACCTGAGTCAGGGGGAGATTTCCTGGGCTGTCGAGAAAAGTGATGGGTCGGTAGGGATAGAAGAGCTGAGGTGGCCATCTTTGTCCACAAAACACTGTGCTGGAGTTCTGTCAAACGCCACAATGATGGAAACGTTTGGTGCAGGCAGACTGCGGGGCACTTTGTCCAGCTCCTCGGCTCTGTCCTTCAGAACTGGTGTACAGCACTGATTGTAGCAAAGCAGCACACAGGCTTCATGGGCAGCAAGAGAGCCTCTCGTTTCTTCAGCACTAGCAAGGGCAGCCAGCTCTACAAAGAAGATAAGATGCACCATGATCTAGTGCATGGGGACTCAGAAGCTCTGGGTGCTATTTCCAGCTCTGCCAATTGGCTGCTGGGTGGCCTCAGACAAGTCCCCTCACCTCTTTGTGCCTCAGTTTCCCCATCTGTAAAATGGGGACAATGACTCTTCCCTCTTTTGCAAAGGACTTTAAGATCTACATATGAAAAGTGCTGCATAATGCCTAGCTCTGGTCATTATTATAAGGAAATGGTGCTTCCAAACGTCTGTATGGGGAGCATCCAAACTGCTGACAATCGAAGACAACTGCTACCCTGACAGTCTCAGCCATCAGAAACTGGATGAGCCATCAGAAACTGGAGCTAATGTCTGAGCATCAGAAGTTCTATCTTCTGGGCATCTTTTGTAAACTACTCACGTCTAGAATTGTTTATCCCTTTGGTGCCCCAATATCCATGAGCAGAGGGGCGTAGGTACCTTTCTCACTGCTGTGAGCTGCCCAAATTCCAGTATCCCAAGTTTGGTGGAGATGTATGCCTGGATAAAGTATCCCTCTTCTCTCAAATATCCCAGCCTATTAACGAATGCTACCAGCTGACAAAACCGTGCACCATGGCAGACAGTTTTCAAAGACTTTCTTTGCCAAACCCCCATTTGTAATACCCAATCTGTAATTCCAGGATTTTCCCAAGTAATGAGGAAGTCTTTCCAACCTGCTCTATGGGTAATTAACCAACATATGAAGTAAAATATAAAAAAAACTTAAGGGAACATTCACCCTTTAATGGACTGGAAGATCTAAGGTAATCCATAGTGCTATCATACTAGCAAATATATGTTTGGCTTCCAGGGAGACGGATAATTAAGCTAGTTCCCTGTATTTTTATTCATGCCAAGTTACATTCAAGTATTTGATTCTTTTGCTTCTCTTCTTTACTGTGGAGAGAGTGGGAGAGGCACTGTTTTTTGTTTTTGTTTTTCATGGGGGTTAACTTGGTTGGAGGAGTCATGGTTTGTGATTGGTGAACAGGTTTGGATAGGATTTAAAGCTGACCCAAACAATTACCTAAATTCAAACTGTATTGAAAGAAAATCTTTTTGATCTTGGTTTTAAAAGTCTGAGCATTCATTTTTGGGTACTTTTGCACTCCCAGATTCTGGGTAGGAAAAGAAACAGGAGAAACAAAATATAGGTGAAATTATTGCAACATATCTGGCCTAATCAGAAGCAGGAAGTACCAGAAAACCAACCTGCCAAACCATTTGTCACATGCACTGTTGTAGCTGTGTCAATCCCAAGATATTAGAGAGATGCCTCGTCTCTCTAACCATTTGTCATAACATTCTCTGTTAGAGCACGTCTGGAACTGGAAATTCTGCTTCAGGCGAAATTCTGACATTTTGAAAAAAAGTTTCAAATTGGAATGAAAAGTCAACATTTTGAAATTTCCCACAAACTAAAAATTCAATTTGGGACCCTCAAAACAGTTCATGTCAACTTTTATCTATTGAATATTTATATATCACTAAATTACATAGCTATCACATGATATTTAAACATAAGTCAAAACAAAATTAATCAGAATGATAAAGTTGAAATGAAATGGTTTGACTTTCCCATTGAAAATGTAATCAAAATCAACACATTTCCCAAAAATATTTTGGGAGAACCTACTTTTCTGCAGAAAATTGTTTTGTCGGACATTTCAACCAGCTTTTTTTCCCAGCCCAAGATCTCTTTCTTCTTCACGTGAGAAGTCTTCACTCACATGAGCAGTGCTACTAAACTCAGTGGAACTGCTTACGTGAGGAAAGACCATTCCAATCAGAAAATGTTGCAGGTTAGGATTCTGTGTCATGTTCTATTCCTATTATGTAACTCTGATTTCATTGGTATCCCCTGATTTTTACCAGTGAGATCTGGCTCTAAGTTTCCATAGTGAAAAGTCCTAATTCCAGTTTCTCACTGTCTTATACAGAAGTTGAAATCCATTCACTTATTCTTGATTTATACTAAGAGGAGAAATAGGACCAAAGAGCTTTGGATAGTTTTGATCATAGCAGTTCCAGAGTCTATAAACATCCCAACATAGATTTGAAACTAAAATGCCTGATTACTCCTGATGTTGCTAATCCTTCTGCCAACAAAGTCCGTCTTGCTGGAGTGATAGAATTTGTGACTGATGGTGATCAGTATTAAAGATTGCAATCCAGTTGTCAATATCCTGCTCCTGGTCTAACATCACAATAGTTACTTATTATTGACTGAACATTGTCAAGGTGCTCAATGCTATATGACAAATAGAAGAAGGCTGAGGACTTAATGGACACCGACAGAACTGACCTTTAGAGGTCAGGACAGAGTTGAGATGACTGGCCATGGTCTACTGGACTAGATGAACATTGAGTATGATACCATCAGGCAGTTTCTGTGTTCTTAAGTGCATTGTCTACAGTGGTATGAGGGGAAAATGCACAGCTACTGCTCATGTTGTAGTCGTTCCATGGTTAAACAGAGCAGCCTTGCATCTTTTACCAGCACTTAAATTACTTAGAAGATGAGGGTTGGAAGGGACCTCAGGAGGTCATCTAGTCTAACCCTCTGCTCAAAGCAGGACTAACCCCAGCTAAACCATCCCAACCAGAGTTTTGTCAATCCAGGCCTTAAAAACCTTTAAGGATGGAGATTCCACCACCTCCCTAAATAACCCATTCAAGGGTGTCACCACCCTCCTAGTGAAAAAGTTTTTCCTAATATCCAACCTAGACCTTCCCCTTGGCTAAAACAAAGTCAACCCATTTTCAAATGTAAGTGCCTCAAGTTAGACACCTAAGATGGAGATTTTCAAAGGATTCTAAGGGAGTTGTGTCTAAATCACACTGATTTTCAATGGGAATTGGATACCTAATGCAAGTCCATTTGAAAATCCCAGTCTAAATCAGTACCTAGTCTACTAAGTAAGTGGCCTGGCTTCCAAAACTGAGCACTCAACAGCACCCATCCTTGCCAATGGGATTTGCTAGGAGCACAGCTCTCTCATAAATCAGGCCATTTATTTAGGAGCTGAAATATGGACTTAATTGTCTAATACTAGGCAAGTATGAAAACCTAGGCATAAATCAATGGCAGCTGCAGTGGCCTGATTTTTAAGGGGTGCTGATCACCTGCAGTTCCCGCTGAAAATTTGGTCAGAAAATTTTCAAAAATAGGAGCCTAAATTTAGGCACCTAAGTAAATGTGCTGATTTTGTGAAACATTGTGCCTAAATATGGATTTAGGCACGTTATTCTAGGAACTCAAGTTTGAAAATGTTGACCCAACTGACTGCTCATAGTAGAGATGGACTCATGAAGCCATAGGGTTTTGGATCTAGCTCCAGACTTTAAACACTGCAAAGTTCAAGGATATTCAGATCCTAATGTTTGGTTTGGCCTATTTATAAAAATAGGGACGACTAGCAAAATTTGGATCCGCCACTCGGTTCAGATTTTATAAACCTACCAAGTTTGAGGGTCTCTATAATATTGGCTTTTGTTCTAGATATTTCTCTAGTCCATCCACTTTAAATGTTCTTTTAGCTGAGTTTGTGAATGTTCCCTGTTAAAAGCATTATCACACCATGGAAAACTTCCAAGGATTGTATGTAGGCAAAAAATCTAAAAGCTTCTGAAAAGCAAAAGGAATCCATCATGCGTCTTATCTTGTTTGTTAACATCTGCAGGAGTTTGAACAAGGATTTGCTCCTACAGCCCAGATTCTCTTTCTTTTTCCTGCAGGGAAAAAATATTAAGGCTGGATCATAGTTCAGGATACAGTTTTCAAATGTCAAGATTCACCCAGGACAAGAAAAACATGATTGTGGTCTGAATCTAGGGCTGATATCAGAAGGTTGGATATTGGCAAATTCCATGGGGCTGCCTTAGTTTGTTGGTCTGTCAGGCAAAATCTCAAGCCTGCAAAAGGAAAGTGCATTCAATGTACAAGGGACTGAGTGAGCATGTGATGCAAACTGTGACGAACAGCCCAAATGGACACAATAACATTGAGTGGACCAGAAAACCACAAATGACCTGTAATGATTTCTCAGTCAGGCAGCAGAGGCAGTTGATCAGGGTGCAGAACTCACAGGGACACAAAACACATCAGACTTGACACCTTGGAACTCTGTCAAAAGCTTTGTGGTCAGACACACCTCCAGACTTTTGTAAAATATTGGAAAGAAGGTCTGTGTGTGTGCTCTGGAAGAATGGAAGGACTCTTCACAGGTAATTGATTGTCATTTTCTTAGGGGAATGGGAGAGAGGAGCCCCAAACCAAAATATTTCAACAATGAACATTTTTTAATATAAATATTCAAGAAAAATATTTGTGGGGGGGAGGGGAATAAAACAAGGGAAATTTGTTCCTTCTTGGAAACGAACGAAACAACAATCACTTCATGAAAATGTTTTCTCCATTTTTTTGACCAAGTTTAATGTGCACACGTGCCATTGGCTTTCATTTCAAACTGGATGCTCACATTGGAGAGCAAAAACTTGACCAAAAAGATGACATTTCCAGTGGACCATCTTAATTGCACTTGCAAAAGCAGATCCATCTATTCTGTACATAAAAATGCAGAAGTAGGAGAATTATGGGGGAGAAAATATTATTCATTGAAGCATTTATTCAACAAATCACTGCATGAATTGAACAGATTATTTCACGAATATTATTTAACTAGCTTTACAGAAAACCTGCACACTTGCAAAATGTCATGGCCAGGTGGTATTTGCGTGCACCAGGCTCATTAAGCACGCACAACTGCAGGCTCTGTGCATATGTACTGGTTGTGGAGGCAGCTACGGAGGCTCTATGAAAATGAGGTGATGGTGCTTTGGTTTTTTGTTTTTTTTAAACATTATCCCTGGACTCAGCATCGATACCTTCCCAGATTCCAGAAGCATCATACAAGGTGTTGGATGGCTGAGTTATTTCCTTTTCCAGAGGATTTTTGAAATCTGATTTTGTTCTGCTTTGGAATGAAAACCAAAAATTTCAATTCTCCGCAAAAGGAAAATTCCCCAAAAGGATCATCAGCTTTCCAAGCTGAAATGTTGGGTTTTGACCTTTTTGGCATGTTTGAGGGCCCCGGTGCACCGCACCCAGGCCGGGGGCTCTCGGGACTGCTGAGGAGCCGGGAGCTATGGATGCAAGTCCTGTGCACTGACCCCATTCTCCCCCCTTGCCATCCATCACTTTGCACTGGTATTTTATTCTACCAGCGTGTCGATCACCATTTCAATTAGCTAGTGGGAGGAGAGAGTGAGGCTGATAGGACCTGATACTCCTTTTGATTTAGGACGAACCTCTCTGAAGAGGGCGTCTGAGGTTAAAGAACTCAGGATTCTGGGCGCACACATAAATCCGCAGACTTGAGGTTTTCATTATTCACTTTCTAGTGCATGAAGTGATATGACTCTCTGGATCATAAAAGATCAAATAGCTTTGTTGCTAATAAGTCTTTTCTTGACCCATTCTCTGGCACAGTAGGTTTGTAAACAGTTTTAATGGCATCCCTTGCACATAATAACATCATGCCTTTATAGCACCTTGGCTGCCTATGTGCTCTTGGCTTTAACTGTGCTTAGGCATAAGCCTCAGAAGTTTGTGGGAACTAATGTACTTTCACATCTACTCAATTTTTCAGTTATTGCCTCTTTTAAGACAGTGAACTTCTCCAGTTATTCCCCGCCTTTCCTGGCCTCACATCTATGGCATTTGAACCATACCAAAAGAATTGCATGGGGCCAGTCTCCGATTTCCTAATCCATCTCTCCCTGAATGATAAATTGTCCTGTAATATTCTGCTGGGATCATGTGCTTGATCTTCAATGTGTCGTTAATGCATAATGAGCTCATGGCGCCATTTATTGTTTTATGGGTAAGTCATGATTATTCATTAACTAAAGCAGCAACACATGACTGTTCCAGGTTTTGATTCAGGAAAAGTGTGTGTGTGTGTTGGAGGGGGGGAGAATGACAGAGCAAGGACCCACGAACTCAGCAGTCATGGAAAGGAATAAGAGTACAGTGCTTGTGGTGGTGAGAGAGGCAGTGAAATGCTTTGTATTGGCTTTTGATGCAGTGTTGAGGTGGTCTTGCTTTGGAGAACTCTTGAGTGGGGGGGAGGAAGATGCTCTCGTGTCTAAGGATACTGGAGACCTGGATTCAGCTCCCTGTGTGAGTTTAAATGAATTGTTTCATCTACCTTGTACTTCAGTGGGGAAACTGCTTCACTACCTCACAGCAAGGGTGTGGAGGATAAAACCCAGTAACGAGCACATGGTGCTCAGACACTGGTGATGAGGACCCCTGTGAATACCTAGACATTGATCCCATCCGACGGGACTCGGGCGTGATGGAGAGCCATGTCTTGAGCATTGTTGCTATTTGGTACGGAGCTCATTTGAGGGAAGAAGGCTCCATGATCACAGTGAGAGACAAACAGAACTGGCCATAAAGAAAGAGGAATGGTCAAATAAGATTTGGGGGGCAGGGAAGGCAAACAGGCAAGGCATATTCAGACAGATGAAATATGCACAGAGGAAAAATAAATTCCAGCTCTCTACCTGCCCCACCGTCTTGGAATGGGCTGGAACAGAAGATGGAGTTGGAGCTGTTAGGTGATGGGGAAGGGTTATAAATGCTAAACTACAGTAACATGAGTGCTGTTGCAGACTATATGCTTGGGGATTCATCGAAGGAAGAGCGCCAAAGCCCTGTGGAATTGATGCTTATAGGCGATGTTAGTGAGCCAAAGACACATAAAAGACTTTTCTCTGGCAACAAAAGCCGAAGCTGAGAACTGACAAGGGAGTTCAGGAGCGATTTCTTCTTGCAGCAGGTTTCTTAATGTGTAGAAAGGCTGACACCCGAAGTAATGTAATCTGTAACCACAAATATATATAATATAAAAAGTGCCCTCTCTGCATTAGCACTGAAGTCTTCAAATTGTGGCTTGCTAGTTGATCTGTAGTGTACACATGGCTAATGAGTTAGACAGGAATGTAAAGGAAGGAAATACTGCAAATGACAAACATGAGTTAGATATCTGGAAGTATGACGATGCTTTCACTCTGAAAACGTGACTGTCTATACCTGAATCTGGGGATCTTTTTGATCTATTTCCCCAGCCTATGTACAGGATCTAACAAAAGGCTACTGAGGGCTTGTCTCAACAGTTTTTGTACTGCTATAATTATAATGGTTTAGAAAATCTACCAACATGGGCATGTTTGTATGGCTAGAACTGTGTCTATCTGAGGGATGGTACTGCTTTTAACAGTATCCTCTTGTAAACATATATATTTATAGGAATATAAAATATGGTGGATTCTCCATCACTAGCAGTCTTTAAATCAAGATGAGATGTCTTCCTATGAGGTGCTTGTAACTCAACCAGAAGTTATGGGCCTGATGTAGAAATTACTAGGACAGAGTCTCTGGCCTGCATTGTATAGGTCAGACTAGAAGATCCCTTCTGGCCTTAAAATATATTAATCTAAAGAATGAATAGACCTGCATTTAGTCACCATCTGGTCCAGGGAGGGGGTTTTCAGTGGAACCTAGGGGAGTTAGGTACCCAATTCCAATTGAATTTTATTGCTATTTGGGTATCTAACTCCCTTAAACACCTTTTGAAAATCCCAGCTTCAGTTATTAACTCTATGGAGGTAAACTCATCCCTGATCTTGTAAAACCCACTGCCTCCCCCAGGAATTAACTCGGCTCAAAGAAGGCAAAATTCTCCAAAGCATATTCTGCACTTGTTCTGCATACCAAATTCCTATCGTCTCCTACCAATGGGAGTATGGCACATAGATCTCTGTTGACTCTTCTTCACTCGTTCTATCAGATCAGAATTTGTACAACACTTCATGAAGAGGGAGCCCTCCAAAAAGAGATAGGACATGAATATAGATCATAAGAACATCCACACTAGCAGAAAATAGGAAAAAATGCATAAAGGATATAAACCATCGTTCTTCTGGGGAGAAGCCATGAGGAAGAAATACCCCTTTGGGATATTTATTCCATATTTGTACATTCTTGGGATTCTTACTGATAATACTTAGCTTTTCTCATCCACTTAACTCAAAGCGTTTTATAAAGGAGATAGGTGCTACTACCCCAATTTTTCAGATGGAGAAATTGAAGCACAGAGAGGACAAGTGACGTCCCCAAGATCACCCAGCCAGTGGCATAACTAGGAATAGAGTCCAGGTTTCTTGAATCCTAATTTGGTGCGTCTACCTCTGCAACATCTGATGCTAGCCACTTTCAGAGGCAGGATGCTGGGCTCTATGGACTTCTGGTCTGGTCCGGCCACTCCTATGCCCCCATTCACGTAAGCACACCTGAGTAAAATGAATTTGCCATTTTGCATGGCACGGCTCTTTTTATTCCCGACAGCAATTGCTTGGGAATGTGGCAGCCCCATTGTGTCTCACTCAGTATTATTTTAACACCAGCAGCGGTACTCAGCTCTCCCATCCGCTCCCCCTGCTCCCTTTGCACAGAACAGGAAAGCAGATTCCACAGACAGAAAAAGGGTGGGGGGAACCCATTACAAAGTTATTAGCCTCGTCTCGCATATCCTGAGGAGTGAGAGCAACTGCCAAGGCCACTTTGCCTTAAAATGTTTAACAGATTTGCCCACGTCTAATTTCTGCTGTTGTGTTTACAGAAAGTAGATGGGGGGTGGAGGGGGAGAGGTTTGGGGAAGAGGGGTGAGAAGAAATTGCCAACTCTCCATCAAAGAGCTGCATTCCTCCGTGTGGTTTCAAAAAGCTTCCTTTTTCCCCCGCCGTCGTGTAATCACTCTCCAACGTTCACCAGAGCAGTGTTTACATCCAGCGCCATTACCGGCAGGGGAGATGGGAGAAATTAAGGCCTCCTGGGCCCCATTATCTCCCTCACCTCCCTCCCCTTCATCCCCTTTCATCAAACACCTCCAATGCATAAAGGAGTAAAAGCCTTTAATGGGATTCTAAAGATCTTAAAATCCAGGTGGCTTGTTTTAAGAAAGGAAAAATACCAACGGTGCAGCTCTTCCCTTTTCCAGCATGTTCTCAGTCTCTTTCTCTTAACCCTGCTTGCCAAGCTGAGCTGTAGAACTGAAATTTGACTTGGATGGCTAGCGAGACCACACATAACTCTCGCAGGCTGGAATTAATTTCCTACATACAGCTGAAGAATCCCATGCACACATAAACACACCAAGCCCTTTCGTTTCCTTTTGATTTCCTTTGCATTTCCTTCCCCAGATAAAGTTGATCAGCAGCAGAAATATCTGTAACGTTGCTTCAGATACTGTCAAAGCAGCCAGGCATTAAATTGTCTAGTGAATGAAAATGCGGGCGGGGTTTAAAGGAGGCAGACCGTTACAAATGGCAAATGTTGGACAATAAGAGTGTGGATTTTGCATGTGTTTTTTAAATTAAGAGTCAGAAAAGGATGGTCTCATAATTTTGACATTCAGCTGGGACTTGTGAGATTTTGGGTTTGATTCCTGCTTTAGCCACAGGTTTTCCCTATCTCTTATTGATTGCTTATTGTATCCTACATGCTACAGCCATACAAATGAATAATAAATTCTACCATAAACCAAGCTGACTTTCTGTGCATAAAAAGAGAATTTTTGTTCACGTAGGGCTCTGTCCATAATCTTTCACCAACACTCAATTTGTGGAGAGAAAGAAGAGCAAAAAATTCGTTCTGTCTGAATTGATGAATGAAAAGTCCCATGAGAGTAGTCAATTAAGACAGCCCAAGTGGGGCGATGTTTCTTTGTCTAAGGGAACCTTGTCATGTGTCATTCATCCCCCAGAAAGTCTAATCTGGATATTCCTGGGAGCCTCGAATTGCATACTCGCGCTAGCTCTGATTGGGTTTACGCACTAAAAATAGAACATAGCCATGGCGGTGGGAAGGGCTCCCCTCTTTGAGTATGTACGTAGTGTCTTAGACCGATAAATACTTGGAGCAGCTTGCCCCTCCTACCACTTGTGCAGTGGTGACGGCAGCTCTACACTGTTAACGTTAACTCATTGAGAGGAATTGCGCCTCCCCAAGCTGGGAGTCCTGGCCCCCTGGCTCAAGGTGGAGTCATACCCTTAATCAGGCCCCACTACACTCAGACTTTTTCAAAGCTGCCTAAGATCTTGGGTACACTACAAGTTCTACTATTCAACTATACTATTCCCATATGGGAAAGGAAATAAGTAAACCAGTATAAGTCCTCTTTATACTCGTATGACTTCATCTGCACCAGGAGGCTCTTACCCATATAACCATTTCAATAAAAAAAAATTCTCACCCCTAACCAACATAGTGGTACTGAGTAAACTTTTAAGAGTAGAGCAGACCTCTTTGTCTGGGATTCTCAATTCCCTTTGAAGATGGCTTTGCCAGTCCCACACTTAACATCCCAAAACACATGAATTTAAAGTTAAAGAAAGCATCCAGAGCCATGAATCTTGCAGTATTTGGTGCTTAATTTAAAACCCCAGAACCTGGAATTACATGCTTACATGAGAGCTTCACTTTCATTCATTCAAAAAAAAAAAAGTTTCTAGCCCTGGTAGCTGCAGAGAGAAGTTGAAAATGTAATCTGGGTGCTGCCAAAAGGCTCATGTGGGAAGGGAATCAAAAGAAACCCAAACTTACTGTTTGAAAAAAGCGTCCTGACTTTTGAGGGCCTGGCTCGTTATTTCTGAACGTTCGAGGTTGGAAAGACTGGGAAGGTTGGCTTCCCCTCCTCTCACCAGACCCTCACACAGGAAAAGACAGTGAGTGTCACTAGTGAGGAGTGTTGCTCCATATAACAGCATCTCTCCACCCTGAGCACTAACTTGCTAAAGGAACAGGCCTCAGCGTCATGCCCTCCAGTCAGGAGAAAGTACTGTGCAAAGGCAGAACGGCTATTAGGGCTCTGAACAGAACATCAGACTCTAGCTCCTGCCTCTCTCCTAAGCTGTTGGATTGTACTTTATCCCCCAAACTTGATAATGGCTTGATCACACCTAAAATATGACATGCTCGAAGTCTTATTCATGAGACTCCAGACCCGTTTTTCCACCACCCCCTTCCTCCCCCCAGAATCAGGGAGGTCAGTTGATTCAGAAAAAATATGGAGAAACATTCAATCCTTTGGACTCTTTCAAATTGAACCCACGCCTTTGACCTCATATTTCTCACCTCCTAGGGTCTCTTCTACTTTGTACTTCATTCTCTCTCATTCCATTGCTTTCCTTTGACTGGATGTCAAGGACCGCGCTGTCATGTTCATGTGGAGTTCATACCTTACTAGGCAAGCAATTCCACTGTGATGAGGCTACTTGTACAGAAATGTAAAGGGGAGGGGTGAGGAGAAATTAGCCCTAAAAGGGTGTTTCAAAATTCTGTTTTTGGTGCTGCCAACCTGAAATATATATCTTTTTTTTAAATCTTGAGTCTGGGGGGTTTGTTTTTGTTTTTTTGTTATCTGGTTTTTGTGCCCCTGGGATGCACTTGGGTCACAGTCTCAATTTTTTTTGCAATCACAAGCTAGAAACTAACTTTTTAAAGAAGAGCTGAAATTCTCATGTAATCATTTGTTTTCAGTAATTGGGTTTTCAATAAGATGTCAAATTGTGAGACTCAGGATGAAGTTAAGAACAGCCATACTGAGTCAGATCAATGGTCCATCTAACCTGCGTCCTGTCTTCTGGCAGTGGCCAATGCCAGGTGCTTTAGAGGGAATGAACAGAAACAGGCAACCATTGAGGGAGTCATCCCCTGTCATCCACTCCTAGCTTCTGGCAAGGAGGTTAGGGACACCCAGAGCATGTGGTTACACCCCTGACCATCTTGGCTAATAGCTTATCTAATTTTTTTTAACACAGTGATGGTTTTGGCCTTTCACAACCCTGGCAATGAGTTCCACAAGTTGACTGTGCAATGTGTGAAGAAGTACTTCCTTTTGTTCGTTTGTTTGTTTGTTAAACCTGCTACCTATTAATTTCATTGGGTGACACCCCCCCTTGTGCTTGTGTTATGTGAAGGGGTAAATACTCTCTTATTCACTTTTCCCACACCATTAATGACTTTATAGAACTCTATTATAGCTACCCTTAGTCGTCTCTTTTCCAAGCTGAAAAGTTCCAATCTTTTTAATTCCTCATCAAATGGAAGCTGTTATACACTTAATCATTTTTGTTGCCCTTTTCTGTACCTTTTCCAATTCTAATATATCTTTCTTGAGATGAGGTGACCTGAACTGCACACAGTATTCAAGATGTGGGCATACCATGGATTTATATAGTGGCATTATGATATTTTCTTATTATCTATCCCTTTCCTAATGGCGGTTCCTAATATTCCGTTAGATTTTTTGACGGCCGCTGCACATTGAGTGGATGGTTTCAGAGAACTATCCACAATAACTCCAAGAACTTTCCTGAGTGGTAGCAGCCAATTTAGTTGTGGGAATTGGCAATGTTTTATTCTAACTTAGTGATTTTTTTATTACTGTATTAGGCCTGGTCACTTAGACGGAAGGCTGCCATGAAAATCTTCTTGTTGGTTGAAATTTTTCCAGTGGAACACTTTTCCCGTTGGAAAATGCTGATTTGGCAAAATTGAAATGCTTCATGAGAATGTATTGATTTAATTCCAATTGTAGTGGGGAAATTTTATCTAACATTTCATTTTGATGAGGTCAAAATAATGTCATTCTGAATTTGTCATTTTGACTTAAAATAGATAGTCAACACAATAAAGTTGAAACTAAATATTTTGATGTAATCAAAATGAAACATTTCAAGAAGGATAAAACAAAAAAATTTTTTGAAATATTTTGTTTTCTGAAAAATTCAGAGTTTGACTCTTTTGTCCCAATTCAGGATGAAAACACATTTTGAAACTCTAATTCTATTTTCAAAGCAGCTTTTATTTTGATAACTTCAATCTAGAATGATTATGTTAATAAAAGTTCCAGGACACAAAGCCCCTGACTTAAAATAATTTTTTCTTGCTTTCCCCTTTCAACTATTATTATAAGTTAATTAAGGAAACAATTGCTGAAAGCCAAGAGAGAGCATTCCTTAATGCAAGATTAATAAGTGCAAAAAGGCTTACATTACAGATATAGCTGTCCCCGTCACACACTGGTAGTTTTAGTCTTCATTTGGCAGCTCTTTAGGTAAATTTGTAGAAGAGGGCAAGGAGGGGAAGGATTTGGAAAAGAACAGTAATATCTGGTCCTAGTTAACAAAACAAATCCATGCAAGGACCAAATCTCCCTTATTTGCTGTGGAAATTTCAATTAATGGTACCGTAACTGGAATCTCAGAACAGCCCTGGATAATCACTCGGCAATCTACTTCAGATGTTTTAGTAACCAAAACCAATGGGAGCGAAAAAGGCTCAGCACGTCTGAAAATTGGTCACTAACTTTAGGTACCCAAATATGAAGTAAAGGGGCGAATGTCGAGAATTTATGTTGGAAAAGTCTTCCCTGGTGCCAGACACATGGTGACTGAACTAGCCAAAGAGCCATGTAGCTCTTTCCCTCCTCGGAATGCTTTGCGAACATTAATCAGTCATCACAGCCTTGTGAGGGACATAGGTAGGCAAGTATTTCCATTTTACAGACGAGAAACTGAGGAAGAGAAAGTCAGTGACTTGCACAGACCACACAAGGAGTCGGTGGCTGAGCCAGGATCAGAACTCAGGAGTTCCTGTCTCTCAGATCTATGCTCAAGCTATCAGTCAAGCCAGGGAGTGCCAAGAAGTGTCTGGGTTCCATGACCAAAACCCAAGTCCTTGGTTCTGTCTATAGAGCCATGAATTTGCAGAACTCATTCTGGCTGGTGACCCACAGACAGAAGAAAATGCTTTCCTGACTTGCAATAATGCCATGCTTAATGTTGCCATTTACCACCCATTATGTCTTATGGGATCAATGACTTCCAGTCACCATAGGCTGCTTACAGCTAAGGATTTAAAATCATAGGTGCCAGGTGGCATGCTATGCCTTGGGTGCACAGGAAAATGCCAGTGCATGTAGTTTGACAGTACCCCAGTCCAAAAGGTGTGCCCTTGGTTGAATGTTCTCTCTTCCTTGCCATATTTTCACAGATGGACGAAGGCAAACCAGGATTGCGCTTGCCCAGCTCTCTTTGCCATGCCCAAGGGAGGTGGAGGAGTTGAGCGCCAGTGACTGATGTGCCCCATCCCATTACGACATCCCCACTTCAGCACCTTCTGATCTGTGATCTCTTATGAATTTGCACATGATTAAGAGCTCCCAGTGTATTGGGAAGTAGGCCCATGGGTCTCCAGTGTCAAGTGAATCATAATGTATTAGATCCAAGCACTGCCCCCACGGGTGTTTAGTCTCAACAAACCCAACTAATTCCGATTTAACTTAGCCCTTAATATGCTACATTGCTGAGTCTTCTAATTAACGCCACATGTTGCAGTCAGCTGTCACACTGGATAAATGTTTACAAAGGTATTAACATACTGTATTTGTAAACCAGCCCAGCTCCTCTTTAGAAATCATGTGGTACGCATTTCCCCCTCAAAGATGGAAAAGTTTTAGCAATGATGAACACTTTATTTTGCAGCTACAAGAGGGAAGCACTTCCCGAAAATTCACTGCAAGCTGCCTTGGGCCGCAGGGACTGAAACTTGTTGATCTCTGTGCTTGATCGGAAATGCCATCTTCGGAAAGGTAACCAGTGTCATTGGAACATGACTGGCAATCCTGTCACCTCCTGGCCAGCAGTGACGTTTATAGCAAGATGGCTGTGAGGCAGTGCAGGAGAAAGGGGTTGGTGGTGCTGTTAGGATCACAGGAAAGCATGTTGATTGTATGTTATTCTGATCCAGAGGAAGAGTGGGTGAAAAACAAGGCCAGGAGTTTGAGAGAGAATCCTGCAACACAACACAGGCAGTGTTGTATGTATGGGGGTGGGGGGGCTGTTCCTGAGGAAAAAGTGGGAGTAGAGGATCAGAGACCATGGCCCTGAAGCTCTAAAGCCATAAAGGTGGGAGGAGAAATGATGGAAGAGTCATGTGGCCTGAGACAGTCTTGTCCAGTGGATAGTGCACTGGGCTGGATGTCAAGAGACCTGAGTGCTATTCCTGCCTCTGCGGATGAAATGCTGTCACTTTGTGCAAATCACTTCCCAACTCTGTGCCTCAGTTTCCCCTCCCATCTTTTGTCAGTCTAATCAGATTGTAAGATCTTTGGGCTGTCAGGGACTCTCTCTTACTGTGTGTGTGTTCAACACCTAACATGCTGGGAGGTCCTGATATCTGTTAGGACAGCTAGGCATTTCTGGGATAGGAGTAACTAATGTTACCTCTGAGTGGCTGCAGGCATTTTGTATATTAGTTTCCCATTGGAATAAACCTCAGGGAAGTGGAGCCTGGGGTATCGTCCTAGTATAACTTGTTTTATTTATACTATCTACACCAGTCCTTGAACAGAGGAGGTCACAAATGGCAAGCAGGCAGTCCCCTTTTTCAAGAATCCCAGCCCCAGTACAAATGAGCAGTTCCCAAAAAGCAACTCTGCCCCAAGAGTTAATTTAGTCAGTAACAAGGCTGAGAGCAAAGGCTTACTGTTTGAAGAAATGTTATACTATAGTTAGCTTTGTGATGAAGATTTAGGGGTCAGGGGGCACTGTTACAAAGACTGTGCACTGCTCCCATGTTAGGAAAAAGAACTTGTTAGAATAGGGATAGAAGTGCACTGTAGGGCCTTTGTCCATAAGAACAATCGATATAGATAGAGAGGAATAGCAGCAGAGAAATGGAGTGGCTGCTCAGTGAAAGACAAAACGAATGCTAAAAACAGAGTGAAGGAGCCAGCAGAACAGGAAACCAGTCCTAAAGCATGTTATTTAAGGAATTCAACCGTTGGAGATCCCCCATTGAAGAGGCTATAAAAGCAGACCTTTTCTGTAAGTCCTAAGATGCAGATTCAAATGCTTTTTTTTTTATTCCCGTCTCTATGATTTTAGGAAAACAATGTTTTAGGGTGTCTCTTAAAATAAATGTTCCACTTCATGGACTCCCAAAACCAACTGTGTTCTCTTCTCCGTCTTGTCTCCACAGGAGACTAGAGGAGATGCTCATGGACTAGCTTAACACTCAGGAGACGTGGGTTCAAATCCCTGCTCTGCTACAAACTACAGGCGTCATTTTAAGCAAGTCAGATAAGACCATAACAGCTGCCATACTGGGTCAGATCAATGGGCCATCTAGCTCAGTATCTGTCTTCTGACAGTAGCCAGTACCACAGCTTCAGGGAGAATATACAGAAAAGGGCAGTTTTGAGTGATCCGCTCTGTCTTACACGACTGGCTTCGGGGAGTCAGAGGTTTAGAGTCACCCCATTCATGGTGTTGCATCCTTGGCTGATAGAACTTATCTAGTTCTTTTTTGAACCCAGTTATACTGTTGGCCATCACAACTTTCCAGGGCAATGAGTTCCACAGGGTAATTGCGCAGCATGTGAAGAAGTTCTTCCTCTTGTTTGTATTAAACCTGCTGCCTATTAATTTCGTTAGGAGACCCCTTCCTTTTGTAGTGTGGGAAAGGGTAAATAACTCTTCTCCATTCACTTTTCCCACACCATTCATGATTTTATAGCTCTCTAGCATGTCCTTCCTAGTCATTTCTCTTCTAAGTTGAAGGGCCCTAATCTTATAAGTTTCTTCTTGTATGGAAGCTGTTCCAACCCCCTCCACCTTCCAATCATCTTTGTTGTCCTTCTCTGAACATTTTCCAGTTCCACTGTATCCTTTTGGAGATAGGACAACCAGAACTGGGTGCAGTATTCAAGGTGTGGGCGTGCCAAGGATTGATATAGTGGCATTATGATTTTTTGTCTTCTTTTCTATCCCTTTTCTATCCCAGCAGTTCCTAATATTCTGTTAGCCTCTTTGACCACTGCTGCTCATTGAGCTGAAGTTTTCAGACAACTGTTCACAGTGACTCCAAGATCTTTCTTCAGTGGTGGCAGCTAATTTAGATCCCATCATATATAGGCCATTGGGATTATTTTTTCCTATGTGCATTACTTTGCACTTATCAGTGTTGAATTTCGTCTGCCTTGTCGTTTCCCAGTCACCCAGTTTAGTGAGATTCCCTCTATAACTCTTTGGTAACTCCAAGGCTGACTGCTCTCTTGAATAATTTTGTATCAGCTGCAAACGTCACTATTCATTCCCTTCGCCAGATCACTAACGAGTATGTCGCCTCTCCGTGCCTCAGTTCCCTGTTTGTAAAATGGGAATGACAACCCTTCCCTACCTTGCAGAGGTGATGAGAATAAATACATTAAAGATGGTGAGGGGTTCCAATACTGTGGTAACGGGGGGCATATACAGTAGTAGCTAAGACAGAAAGAACCTGACAGCAGCAGGGGGAAAAATTTGTGATATTGGAACTGTGCCTTCAAAGGTGGAGCCCGTGGGGTGCTCTGTACCTCTCGTTGCTGTTATGTGCAGCAAGCTGGAACCAGACACAGAATTAAACAGAGCTCTTGGAAGCATCATAAGCACGGAGTGATCGCTAAACACCTCCTTTTTCCACCCGATCCTTCACCGGAGGCACTTGGTCCCTTGAGGGGAGGTTAGTCTGCTAGGTTGGTGCTAGGCCTTTCCAGAAGAGAGAGTGCTCATATTACCCAACATTTCCAGTGATTAAAGCAGGATGGGTGCAGCCCCTGGGGGATGGAAGGCCAAGGCAGGGGTCAGATGCTTCTCTGGGGATGCCTGGGTGGGTGACTTTAGGCTGGTGAGGGTCAGTTATAGAACTAGTCAATTTTTTTTTTTAAATTTGAGCATCATTTCAAAATGGGGGGGAAAAAAAAGTTAATGAAATTTTCTCTGCTTTTTGCCCAGCTATTGAGCAGGTTAACATCTTTCAGATGTTGACATTATTAGATGTCTTCATTTGACACATTGGTAAACTGAGGCAAAGCAGGACTTGCCCAGTGCCACACAGAGAATGAGATGGGATTTAGAACTCAGGAACTCCTGGCCCCCAGGGCTGCGTTCAGGAATCTGTCCCACACAGATCAAGAATTCCACCTCACAGCCTGATTGTGTTTGTAAAGTATTCAATACCCATCACCCCTAAAACTCTGGGATTTTGATTTACGAACAGATATTACAAGGCAAAATAATGGCCTCTCAGCTGTTCCCTTCTCATCCAAGGTGGGAATTGCATAAATCCCTCATTTGTTATTTCTGTAAGACCTAGGGCCAACCCTGCTTTGGAGAATCCTATAGAGAGTTTCTTCCCTTGCTACATTCTCTTCTGCTTACTTCACAGCAGCTAGGGGAACTATCTATTGCAGTGCCTGGCATTAACTGCACTGCTCCTATTAGCGATGTGCTCCACAGGGCATGGGTTATCTTGATGTCTTGTGCAGCCCCAATGCATTGTCAACACTTATTTAATCATCGTTAAATAATAATAGCTTAACAAATAATAGCCACCATGAATAATTGCATTAATGGAAACTAATGAAGTGTTTGAGAGGCTGAGAGAGATCAGGTAACTTCACGTGCATACAGAGGACTGTTGTCTTTTCATATCTCCCAACCCCCAGAGTTCTCTTGTCCCAGAGTGGAAAAGGGTTGAATCCATACTTCTAGCCCTGCTACAGTTTCTCTAAGTCCCTCCTGCCTCTTTTCACATCCCTGCACGTACTCGGTACGGGTGGCCTCTTTTCCACTGTGCTCCCAGAGTTCTCTCTAGCTCCGACAGGGAGTGTTGTCTCCTTTTCTAACAATCCTCTTTTCTTTTGCATGGGGACTCAGGTACCTACACGCTTCCAAACCTGGCTTTCCCTCTGTCCCATTCATCCAGGGTGCTCCTCCACTATTTCTCTCTCATCCTGCTGGCTAGTTTGCCTTGCCTGCTGGCTGGGGAAGTGTGCCCATAACGTTAAATTTCCCTCATTAGGTGGAACATTCCTCTTTTTAACCTCTTTAACCTACAGCATTCCCACTGGGAGGGTCCTGTCTCCATACTTCTCAACTGGCCTTAATTAGATTGGGCATTCCTCCCTGCGATGTATATTTACAATTTAGGCAAAGGAAAAAACATAGCCCCCATGGTAAGGGTTTTCCTCCCTTGGTTTGTTTGGTTGACTTTTTGGACAGTGGGAGGCAGAAACTTACAAAGCCCAGGGGAACTAAACAGGGCCCGGATTGCTTGGGAAGGGAATATGGAGGAGTTTATATAATTCCTTAGCAGAAACTCATTTCATATATCTTGATGAATTTTTACAACAGCCCTGTCTTTCTCTTCCCATGTGTGTGCGTATGTGTGCACGCACACATGCTATTCTCTGCCTTTTGCTCTTATTCTGCCATCAGCATCTTAATAATATTATTGTTGATGGCTTTTCATTCCCGATGCCAAACTTGATTTGGTGATCACAGGACTGAGGGCTTCAGTTTGAGCGCTGCAGACAGCCAACTGGAGTCCTAAGTGACTGGAGCCCTCAGACAATCTAATTGTTATTGACGTTTGTGTCTGATTGTTCATCAAGGGGGATTTGACTCGCAGGCCAAATCATTCTATTACTGGGGTTCCTTTCAGCCTCTCCTCTAACAAAAAATGCACTCAGCAGCAGAAGAATCAATTGCAATATCTATATACATCTATCTATCTATCAGTCCAGTGTGTGTAAGGAGGGGCTTGGAGGGGGCAGGGAGGAAATCAGCCACATTCCATTTGAAATGGAAGTTTGCGCAAAAGATGGGAGACTCTGCAGTATTGCTTTACGGGAAAAGACCTAATTAAAGATTATGCCTTTTTTTATGTTGGCGGAGGAAGGAGGCTAATTCTATTAAGGCACCTGTCAAAACTTTCCCCTTAGTAGTGTCCTCAAGGCCCTGGGATAACATCCAGATTTGTCCGGAATGGCACTTCTGATTCTGCTCGGGAACATTGAGTGGTGCATCATGAAATGAGTTGCATGAGAGAGAGCCTGTCCACATCCTTCTCCCCCCCTGCCAATCAGTTTGGATTTCTGCCTCCACCCCTTTTAATTCCTCATTTATCCCCCGTTAGTTTGCACTGTCACCTAGTACCAAGCAGCCTGTTGACTGTTATAGGGAGCTGGTGATTTCAGCTCCCTTGAAGGATCTCTTATGATCAGGAAGAGATTGAACAGAATTATAAGATAGAGCTGCCTGTGATAACAGGCGACTGGACTTGAGGACTTAGGAGGTCTCTCCCAGTCTGATGTTCTTATGGGTGAGCCTGAGTGACCAGTTGGTGAAGGAAGGTGGCGAATTCTATTAAAGGCATGGGTAAGATGCCACTGCTGGGAAGGTGGCAAATAGAGGTACCACAAGAAAGAAATGGGGGATGTTCTGTAATGAATTTGAAGTTGATGGAACTGTGGATCTGGCTGAGAGGCTCAGGTGTCTTGCTGATGAACCTGCAAATTACCTGGCTGCTCTTAGAGAGCAGTCAGAAAAGCTAGCTTATTTCGTTTTCCAACAGCAGCTGGGGTTAATCTTCTACTGCAAGCTTCTCTTTGAAGGTATTCAAAGGCTGGGATAGAAGGCCTAGTCTTGCTGAAATTAACAGGTACCGGTAAGTTGGGGAGGAAGGGGGTGGAAGCTGTACAATGGAGCTCATTCATGATCATTCAAGTCATAGCTGTTGCCATAGAAACAGCAGGACTCTCCAAAGCTCAGAAGCCTCTCACCAAAAGTTGCTGCCCCGGTGCACTGGGCAGGGGAGAAGAGGGAGGTGAGCACCAGACAGCCATGCTGTATAAAAGATTCTGGTGGTTAGACTCAGTGGTCCAAGTCCATCCTGGAGTAACACCAGACTAGACGATGACAATGGTCCCTTCCAGACCATCTAGTCTGACCTCTAGTAGAACTTCCCTGAAATGATTCCCAGAGCAGATCTTTTAGAGAAATATCCAATCTTCATTTAAACATTGCCAAGGATGGGAAATCCACCATTACCCTTCATAAATTGTTCCAGTGATTAATTGCTCTAACTGTTAAAAATGTATTCCTTATTTCCAGTCTCATTTACTTATTTCCACTAAAGCCAAGGGATGAATCTGTCCCAGAATGTCCTGCCTTAGATCCTCAACAGGCATGGAAGTGCTGTCCATTTCTGAAATCAAATCCAAATCTGAACTCCCACTGTTCATGAGTGTTTGGATCCTGTAATTGGGTGCACAGAGATTTAAATGATTAGAGATAAGAGGTAGGGTTCTTTTTACTTCATTATAGTCAAGCATGGGTTTTGACTTCTGCCATCCAGATCTATTTGAACTTCCTAACAGTTCAGTGGAGCTGCTCAGAATTGAACCTTGGACTTCAATATTTAGCCTGGCTAAATGAAGGCCTTAGTATAGCACTAATGTACTACATCTCCCAAAGTAAAGAGGTTGGAGTTGCTAGCCGAAGCGCGAAAGGCAAGCTCTGAGAGAGCCAATAGCATCATTCTTCAAACTGGGGTGGAGGAACACAAACAAATAAGTGCCCATAACTCTATCCCATCTCTAGTGCAAGAGTCTCCTCTTCTGTAGCATCTACCATGTGAACCAGAGCTCCTCTCAACAGTCCGGTTCTACATCTCCTTTGAGTTGTAAACTGAAAACATGCCTTTTCACCCTCACCAGTATTGGGCCAAATTCAAGATTTGCCAGGGAACAAAGTCTGTCCTCTAGTTCTCTTTTCTTTAACTTTGTAACCTGGATTATTTAGTTTTGTAAATCATTTTGGGGTGTAGCTTGCATGAAAGATATTGT
This sequence comes from Mesoclemmys tuberculata, assembly GCA_007922155.1. NCBI lineage: Eukaryota > Metazoa > Chordata > Testudines > Chelidae > Mesoclemmys > Mesoclemmys tuberculata. Next base: position 5,464,258 of record ML675638.1, read on the forward strand.
AAATAAAGTTAATGGTACTGTATGGATCAGATTGGTGGCTACCAATCATAAAACAAGAGGTGGTCTGTTGGAACCAGACAAATATTAGCTCGGATAGCAACGCATGTGCATGATTTTGCTTGTGTTAGCTCTCCAGGCTGGAGCCCCAGTTGGTGTGAATTGTCATCGTTCCATTACAGTCAATGGAGCTGTGTGATTTATACCAAATGAAGATCCGGCCCTGATCGGTTTGTGCGAGCGAAGCCAAGTGCCCAGCCAGCCTCTGCCTTTTGGAAGAAGCCCTGTCAAGGTTTTGATAAGACCTGAGATGATGGGAAGTGAAAGAATGTGATGGGACAGCAGGTGAATATCAGTGTTTCACTTTCGACAGGTGCTCTCACTGTCCAAATGAAGCAGCAACGGAGAGAAGCCTAAAAAGTTTCTAATGTGGAAGCCTGAATCACTTCTAGGAGACAAAGCAGGGCATTGTAGGCAGTGGAGTTTGAATAAGAAGACCCTTGGGAGCCCTGCCACTTCTCTCTAATCTGATCAGAGATCAACATTCTTGCAATTCCCTCCAGGTCACTTTGAATTCCTTGGCTTTATCATCCAGGTAGAGACCTTCCCGTTTGATATTAAAACCCCCAGGCTACGTCTAGCAGCCTGTAATACAATGCAGTAAACGAAACTAAATGATGCAAAACTTAGCCTACCTAATATACATAAGGAAATGTTTTCATGCTGCTTCTCCCCCCTCTAATTCTACTGTTAACATAATTAATTCATGCATAATACCTTGCATTCATATAGGGCTTTATAGCTTCATATCACTTTGCACAGTAATTAAGCATAAGTATATTGTTATATTTTTCAAAACATGATGTCCCCTATCAGATTATCACGCCCATTCACCGTCATCAGCCATTACATCCACTCACCATGATCTATCCTGTCTACCAGTGCGTTTCCAGGTGCTATTTAAAGTGTTAGCCCAGAGTATTGAAAGGTTAAAACTAAAGATTGATTTTTCCCATGGGCCCCGAGTAAGGCACAGGACAGCACAAGGCAGAAGCAGCTTAGGAAGTTTCCCCTTCCCCCACTTGCTCTAGAAAGAAAGAAATCTGCTACTGGCCCATATCAGTAGTAAATTACTCCCCCATCCTGTGCGCGCTAGGAGCTTGTCCATATGAGAGAGTTAGCGGGCCTGGAGCCCTCTCTTAATGGGCTGGACCAAGTCCTTGGGGTCAAACACCGCTGAATGTTGGGCTGTCTGGAATCTAACCAGCTCCAGATCCCTCTTGAGCCTGTCTCTACTTTTGCCTTTAACATATCTAAATCATCATTTTCCGAGAGACTGTCACATTGACTGGATAGCACACAAGACAGAAGAGGTTCATTGTTACGTGGGCAGGAAGGGGTGCTGCCAACACACTTGTTGGAAGTCCTGAAATGCAGGGCCGTATGTGTTCCCGGTCAGTGTACACGTGCTGTTACCTTTCCTGCATCAGAGTCTTTAGATTTACACTAAAGAAAATCACAGAGCCATTGCTTCCTTTAGAAAGATCTCTCTTTGGATTACCTTCTGAAGTGATTTAAATGGGAGTTAGATGCCTAGATACTTTTGAGGATCTGGGCTTTTGTGCTTGAGTGAGTTTCATTTTTTAAGTGAGGGCTTCACTATATGAAGAGCCACAGTTTACATCTTCTTCTGCACCAAAACACTTGACGATTTTCACTCTGCTTTGCTACAAATGTTTACTCTGAGTTCATTATAGGTGAGTTCCAAACCAGAAATTGATGGATGTGCACGGCTCCTCTTTACCACTCAGAACTTAACTGGGAAATAATAAGGAAAAAGGACAGAAGAGGAGAAAGAGTTTCAGGAGGGCTGATTACAATGGTTGCAATATTGCTTCTGAGGAGGCCCCAAAACAGGATTTTTTTCCAGGTGTTTAATTTATTCTGATTATTACCAATTGTGTTCTTATTTCCATTTTCTCTCTTGACTTGTTCTTGATCCCCTAAATTAATTCAGATTTTGTTGGTCTTGGCCCAGATGCACAAATGTGGTTAGGCTCTTGACTTGTAGTGGGTTCTTTGCGGATCTAGGCCCCATCTCTATTTCCCCCTTTTCTTCTTCTTTCTCTTTCTGTTGCTTTCTAGAAACGTTTTCTTTCTTTGCTTGGATAATGGTTTGCCTGTCTAGAGGGACAGTCATTTGACGAGGTTTGGTGAAGAGACTGAGTTTTGAAAATGCTGTGACTGAAAGCGGAGTTCTCTCATTTGGGTCTGTATTGCATTGAAGGATGTAATCAGGCCTGGAGGTCCATAAATGCTCATGATGTTTTGAAAAATACAAATTCCAGTGACAAAATAGAGATTGTGATGGTTGGGCTCTAGTTTTTAGCTTAAATCTAGACTCCACCTGGAGACAGCTGCCCATGCGGTGACGGCTACTTGGATTACTTTTAAATAAAGCTGGTAGAAATTCTTCAAATGCTGAAAATAAACAAAAAGGAAAATCATTTCTGTATTGTTGCCTCCCCCTCTTTTCTTGAACATCTACAGAATTAGAGGACATTATGAAATGTTGGCAATTTCAAATTTAAAAAAACAACCGGGGAGGGGGGAATTATTTTTAAAGTCAGGACTTTTCCTCTCTCTTTTGACCTGCTGACGATCTCCCTAGCAGATCAATTAAGCTGCAATACTTCTGAGGGTCTGAATGTCTCCAAGATTTGTAATGGGACACCTCTTTACCTCTGGATCATTGAATCTTAGCCCTGCCCTTGTATTAGTGACTGAATTTTCTTACCATCTCTTTGATGGTCTCTGTCCCACTCTTCATACTGAACATTACAACGGGAAGTCCCAGGGGAGAACAGATATTGAGGTGGAAGTCTTGCTCGTAGATTTTAAGGTCAGAAGAGTCCATCATCTTGTCTGACCTGCACGTTGCAGGCCACAGAACCTCACCCACCCACTCCTGTAGTAGATCCCTAGCTTCTTCTCTGACCTCCTAGAACTACATTATTCCATGTAAGTAGCAGGCTGCTATGGGGAAACTTTGAACTGCCACTGGTTTACCGGGTGCCCTCAAGCACTCAACTGGGTACATCACACGCCGGCACCAGCTGCATAGAATTTCCAACAATAAATCAGTATTTAAGCGCTTAATCCTAAGTAGCTCCCTGAAATCTCTCTCTCCTGCCCCAAGTCTAAAAGCTGTGCTCACATCAAGTGCATCGGACGCTACAATATCCCTACTGCCCCACTGCTTCTTTGTTACCTTTGTTTTAACTCACTTTGGGATGGAAGATAATGGCGTTGCTAGCAAGAGCCGAGTACCTGAGAGTGAATAATCTCTGTCTCTGCTTCTACCTCTACTCCACTGTATGTGTGCAGGAAGCAGAAAGGCCTGAGATCCAAAAGCTACATTTCATCTGAGTAATTAATTGGTGATTCTTGACCCCAGGCCATTTCAGCCCCCTGACAATAACAAGCTTGCAGTCGTGTATAAACTGGACCCCTTGCCTTTACTCCCCTCACGCTGAAATCCTGTACAATAGCAACACGAGCAGCCTGACAGTGGGGTCATGGAGGTAATAAGTTTTAATCCTTTCTCACACTTTGAACTTGTCTTCACTGCAGAATTAACTTAGATTCTTATTCGGGTGCTGCCCTTAACTTTTCTCCTGTCCACGCACACAATCCCCTCACCCAAATGTGGGTGTTTTTAACCTAGGCTAGCTGGGCGCATAAGCTAAAACCTTAGTGAGACTTTCAGTCAGGCTGGTGATCCATCCAACTGTAGTGAGAACACAGACTAAGTCAGGCTAATGCTGACAGTTCTCCAATGTCTTCCCAGAATTCCCCCCGTGGCATCCAGAAGGATGGACAAAATCTCCCACAATTCCTTACGAAAGAATCCTTCCACAGCTCCTAGTGACATACCGAGGGGAACACAGTGCCAGTGAGAACACAATAAGCCAGGTGGGATTTTGCAATGGGGCTCCTCAGGCCTGGATTAGGCTAACCTGGGTGTTCAGACCTAGCTGCTGATCACCCAAATTAACTCTGCAGTGAAGATATAATTTGTAAGGCCTCTGCTAGTAGTTTACAAAGTCAGAGAGAGTTGCTTTTACCCCTGAAATATTTTTGATCATTTGAAACCTTCTAAAATAAACTAATCTGGGAATGGAGGCACTTCGGCTGGGCTGGCTCGTCCAAAGACATCCACTTCAGCCAGGGTCAAGGGTTGTATGAAAAAGGAACTCAATTACCAGGCATTGAGATAGAAGGGACCATTGTGATGATGTATCCTGACCTTCTGTGTAGCACAGGCCAGAGAACATCCCTAAAATAATTCCTAGGGCAGATCTTTTAGAAAAACATCCAGTCTTGATTTTAAAATGGTCAGTGATGGAGAATCCATCACGGCTCTTGGTAAACTGTTCCAATGGTTAAGTGCTCTCACAATTAAAAATCTACATCTTATTTCCAATCTGAATTTATCTAGCTTCAACTTGCAGCCATTGGATCATGTTGTACCTTTCTCTGCTAGACTGACGAGCCCATTGCTAAATATTTGTTCCCCATGTAGTTACTTAGAGACTATAATCACGTTTCCCCTTAACCTTCTCTTTGTTAAGCTAAATAGACTCAAGAAGCAAAATCAATCACTATAAGACATGTTTTCTTGTCCTTTAATCATTCTTATGGCTCTTCTCTGAACCTTTCCAATTTATCAGCATCCTTCTTGAATTGTGGGCACCAGCAATATTCCAGCAGTGGTTGCATCAATGCCAAACACAGAAGTAAAATAACTTCTTTACTCCTACTTGAGATTCTCATCCCAGGATTTGATTAACTGTTTTGGCCACAGTGTCACACAGAGAAAGTCCATGCTTAGCTGATCATTCACCAGAAATCTTTTTCAGAGTCACTTTTTCCCAAGATAAAGTCCCCACTCCTGTAACATGGCCAATATTCTTTGTTCCCAGATATTTACATTTAACTGTATTAAAACACACAGTGTTTGCTTGTGCCCAGTTTACCAAATGATCGAAACCAGTGGTTCTCAACCAGGGGTACACATGCCCGTAGGGGTACATTGAGGTCTTCCAGGGGGTACATCAACTCATCTGGAGATTTGCCTCATTTTACAAAAGGCTACAGAAAAAGCACTGGCGAAGTCAGCACAAACACAAATTTCATACAATGACTTGTTTATACTGCTGTATATACTATATACACTGAAATGTAAGTACAATGTTTATATTCCAATTGATTTATTTGGTAATTATATGGTAAAAATGAGAAAGTAAGCATTTTTTTCAGTAATACTGTGCTGTGACATTTTTGCATCTTTTAATGTCTGATTTTGTAAGCAAGTAGCTTTTGAGTGAGGTGAAACTTGGGGTATGCAAGACAAATCAGACTCCTGAAAGAGATACAGTAGTCTGGAAAGTTTGTGAGCCACTGATCTAAAATCGCTTTTAATGATGGTGAGGGGCTCCAGTATGAGAACATAGATACTCCAAACACTAAGGATCCTGACGTTGCTGAAGTCTTGTGCCTCAGGAGGAAAAAGATGGGTGTGGTGGTAAAGCATTAGGATAGCATGGAGAGAACTTGGCTTTATTTCCCAGATGAGTGCCAGACTCCCTGTGTAATCTGGGGAAAATCACGTACAGCCTGGTCCAAAGCCTATTGAAGTCAATGAAAAATTGCCTTTAATGGGCTTAGCATCAGGTCCTTAAATAGAAATAACCCCAAGAACAGAAATTGGACCGAGCACATATTGCTGCTAGCATCTACGTGGTTGCATTTCCTGACTTTGCACGATTTTTAATCGTGCAAACATAATGTTCCACTAGTGCAGCTTTGTGTTATTGCAGGGCCAAGAGTGCATCACCAAGCATACTGAGTCAGGAAACTTAAAAGCCAGGCTGGATGCTCAAGTCTGCCCCCTGAATACATACATGATATAATCGCCAACTGGATAATCGTACTCTCTCTCAAACTATGATGCATTGCACTGTGAGATAACCCCATGGAATCCAGTAATACTGTAAGTAAAGGACAATACACTGAATTATAATATTACTATATAGTAAAGTATAATGCAAACAGCACAACACAATGCAGTGAGTGCCATGCCATGCGATACAATACTATAGGAAAGCATGGGACATGAAGTGATACAATGCGATTCAAATCCTTAACAAATGTAATAAACAATTTATTTTGTTTTAAGCTTCCCTCTTTTTGTTTTAAGCTATGTAGCTTTCAGGGAACATATATTCTCCTTCAGTGCCTTTTCCTTTATTGTCATGTTTAGGAAGCGTTTTGCATGTCATAACATTTTGTCTGTTTGACTGAAATCTTTCCATGAAAAACAAATGTTTGCACAAACAGATTGACATGTTGATACAGGCTGGCAACCGAATGGCTAAGACTGAATTAAAATGTTAAGGAAACACATTTGCATACCGTTTATAGTATGATCCAGTTCTGAGAAAGCAGAGCAAATGGGGAGATCTGAATCTGACTCTGTCTTCCATTTCTGCTTCTCTTTCTCATTCTTAACTTCTAGTTCCTGGATGCCATGGGAGCATTGTCTAGATTTTTCCATTCAGGTTTGAAACAGATCTTGTAAATCTCATGCATTGTTTTCATGATCTGTGTTTTTTCCCTCCTCCCTCCTATCTGTTTTTTTTTTCTTAGCCTTCTTTTTTCCTCTTTCTCTTGTTTACATTTTAAAAAACTGCTGATGGTGTATTTATCGTAATTTTTTTAAATGGCATCACCTTGTGTTGGGACGGTAATCCCATGAAAGCGCAAAATGTTTTGTCAGTGCAATAATAACAATAATTAATATACCCCTTAGCTCTTATGCAGCACCTTTCATCAGTAGATCTCCAAGTGCTTTACAAAGGAAGTGAGTGTCATTATTTCTGTTTTACAGATCGGGAAACTGACACACAGAGTGGCTAGGTGACTTGCCCAAGGTCATCCAGCAGACCAGTGGAAGGGTCAGAAGTAGGAACCTCATCTCCTGGTCTAATGCTGCATCCACTAGATGAGACCATCCCAGTGTAGTGCTGGACTCTTTGTAGATATATAGCAATTTGGGCTGTGCAAACTGGTTAGGTATTGAAGCCCTGGGATGTTCATGAGCAAACTACATACATACTTTGCTGTTGAAGGCTTGTTCATGGCTATTATGGCTTTGAAGAGTTCTACCATGTTCACTCCCTAAGAAACAAATGCCAAAGGATAAGTTATGGGCCTCCTCTTAATCTCGATTATCCTGCCAGAAATCAGACAGGATAGTTGAAGTCCTGATGTGAAAAACCCAAGATAGAGACGAATGAAAGGGATAAGTGACCAGAGCAGAGAACAGAGAAACCCAAGCCACAAAATTCAGATTACAAATCCTCTTAAAATTGAGAGCTGCCCAGATGCAAGGCTTAGGTTTGGTACCGATCCCTGATAAGGACACTTCTCTTTTTCCTTATGCACCTCCTCTGTCATGCTTCATACTACAGGGAGACAAGCACAGTCACTTGAGCTCTTGGGTTTACTATACCTAAATGTTGGCTGGAGTTTGCTAAACTCGACACAGTGGTGTCATCTGAAATGGGAGAGTCAGGAATTCCAGTGACTCACTGTGTGTGTATCCATGAAAGAAATTTTCATACCTGACCTCCAAAGACATTAATAAACAGTGCCAGGTTTTCTAATATCCTCAAACTTGTTTGCTTTCTGCTTATAGCCATCTTTGAAAGGAAATGGATGTTGATGCAAAATTATCAGATTCCCCTTCTCTCTACATATTCTGAGTGAGTCGTTACATTGTGCTAAAAGGAATGGTAAAGTTGTCAGCTGTGGTTTGCAAGCGACCCACAAGGAGTTAGGTCCCTTACAGTCATTTGAGAGGTGGAGGGCAGGGGGAAATAAACCTCTGCTATTCTTTCTAGCTTAATGAAGGGATGTGTGGTGGGAAAAACACACTTGAGGAAGTGTGGGCTAGTGGTTAAAGCATAAGGCAGGAAGTCAACAGCACTGAGTTCCATTCCTTATTTTTGCCACTAACCCACAGTGGGCCAAATTGTGAGGCCCTTGCCTTGCGTAGTATCTTACTATATGAGTACTGCTATTGATTTCAGTGTGACTACCCCTGGAGTAAGATACTACTCAGTCTGAGTAAGGATATCAGAATCTGGCCCTATTGATTTAGATAAAGTCACTTTGACCCAGATCCTCAAAGCTGTTTAGATACCCAGCTCCCTTTTTAAATGAATGGGGATTAGGCTCCTAAATAACTTTGGAAGATCTGCCTTTATTTCTTTGCTTCGGTTTCTCCCTTTTGTAAAATCTATCCCATGGTGGTTTTGTGAGGCTCTGTTGACTAGCGCTTCAAAATCATAGGATGGAAGGTGATACATCTGTACCAACTCTTAGGGTGATTATGCTTGAAATGTGACAAAAATATAACCAAAGGAAACTATTTTCATTCTCTTTACCCTATCTGGAACAGAACAAAACTCATCCAGTTTTGTAGCATTTTGATTGTTCTTCAGATAGTCACACATCAAGTATCTTACATGTTCATATGCTATGCGGCTTTCAGAAGCGTACAACTATTTAATAACTGCAGTCTGAAAACAATGGTGACGTGAGAACTACAAGGAGGCATTAAATACCTGCAGACTTCATTGGTCCCCGACAAGAGCTGCAATTCACTTGCTCACCCAATCTCCCTCTGGAGCTGTAAAATGGGGGTAGGGTGACCAGAGAGCAAGTTTGAAAAATCAGGATGGGGAGGGACTAATAGCGAGGCAAAATCTCGATATAAGATGCAGCCCCTCAGAACATCATTCTCTCTGCCAGACCTTGCCTCCCACTCTGACACTGGGAATGTAGAAGGATGGAGCTTGGAGCTCATTTCCTTTTGAGCCCCATAGATTGCTAGGCTCTAAGAAACCTGAGAGACACACGCACATAGGGCAAGCAGGAGAGCGGAGCTGGGGTGGTTTTCATGTCAACATAACCCCGAGATAGCTTTGTGTAGCCTTATTTACAGTTGCCCTGTGCCGTTTCATATGCTGGTAGGACTCTAATGAGAAAAACATGTTTGTGGAAATCCTAGACAAAATGTCCCCATGGCCAGAGCTTTCATGAGTATTTGTTTTGTCGGATTTGGGGCAAGGGTGGTGCAGCAAGCGCACACGCACGGCAAAGCCATCGCAAGTGTTTTTTTAGAAAAAAGAACAGTTTGACTTCAAAGTAGGTGCAGAACAATAGCAGCGCGGTGAGGATGTATGGCAAGGGTTACAGGGTTGTGACCTCAAGGAGAATTCACCCAGGACTGTTTTTTCCCCTCTACGGTTCGCACTGGTTCACTCTTGTGTTGCATTCCTTTTGGCTGGCATGCTGTAAAGGTTGTCTGTGGTGCTGCGTGAATTTGCTCTGGTTTTGCTCATCCTGTGGACAGAGTTCAGATTGTTTTGTCTGATGTTATAACTGAGCATTCCCATTACTTTCTAATGTCTGTGATAATGGTGTCCGAAGTGGGAATTCAGCTTTGGATTTCTAGGATTTGTGGGCCTGATGGTGCAAGGAAGGATGGCCATTGTAGGTCTAGTCTAATGCTCAAGAGAGCTGAGGGTTCCATTCCTGGCTCTCCCACAGGCTTCCTGCGTGACCTTGGGCCAAGCCATTTAATCGCTCTCTGCCTCAGTTTCCCCATCTGTAAAATGAGACTCATTAGACTTCTTTTGTCTGTTGGGTCTATAAAGATTGTAAGTTCTCTGACCTTCTTTCATCAATGGGAACTGGGATTTAAACCATCAGACCATATATCTCAAGATACGCGTTTTGAAAGCATTCTCATTTGCTATTTTTTCAGCTAATAAAATTGACACAACCAGGAGAAGCACTAGAGAGTTAGGCAGGCAAACAGATTGGATGTGTTCTAGTTCCAGTAGAGCGAGACCTAGACATAGCCTAAACACAGAGAATTGCACCAATATAGCCAAAGTTGTGATTCTAAACCAACTTAGTTACTGGTGTAAACCCCTCCTCCATGGACACTCTTGAACTGATTCAAACTTGACTTATCCAAATGTAGCTCGGGGCAGGAAAGAAGTAATCCCACCTAGGCCTTGGAGTGGCAATCAAGTAGGGTTACCTGAACCCCTTTTTCATGGAGGAATGTCTGGTGCAATGTCTGGATCCATTGAGTGCCAGTTGCACAGCCCACGCCCTCACTCACCTTCCCCTGCCATGCATCACAAAACTCTGTGCCTCAACTTCCTGCATGTCCTCCCCAGGTCCTGCCCTTCTGCCCAGGCAGCAGGACTCCCCTTCATACCCACCATGATAGGGTCAAGATTTTCCCTTAAGAGAGAGCCCAATTATTCTCAGTTATACTAGCAGAAAAGCGGAGGCCCGCCACTGATTTCGATGGGGTTGCTCTGGATTTACGCTTGTGTAGCTGAGAACAGGATCTGGCTCTGGGTCTCCTCTTGTCCTGCCTCCTGTTCCAACCGCAGAAACCATCAAGGAAGCGAATGGCCAAATTCTAAAATCATTTACAGGCTAATTCGAACAGGATCCCCAAATTGCTGCAAGGGCTGTTGGTATTTTTTTTTTAAAACAGCCATTATAAAGAGGGGAAGTTGAGACTGGGCTGGCAAGACTGAAGGAGCAGGGAGCGTATTGGGTGTCAGAGGTCAGCCTCCCTATAGCCTGTGATCAAAGGCTGCTCTCAGCAGCGTGAGTTTATAGGCAGCCAAGACAAACAATGAACAACTTTATCTCTCTGCAGGAAAAAAAAAAAAAAAAGACCTACGTTCCAGGAAACTATTTCTGGACTAGACAAATTTTAGCTGATCTCTCTCTCCCCCTCTGTCTCTCATAATGAAGTGCTATTTCTAGATTAACGATAACAGTAAGACAGCAAAGGAAAGACCAGACGTTGAACACAATGCACCATGTCCTCAGCTGGCATAACTTGGCGTAGCTCCATTGGAGTCCAAGGAACACCACCTATTTACATCAGCTGTGCATCTGGTCCAAGCACTCCCTATTGTAAAAGCAACAGGGGAACTCGGAATTGAATCACGACCAATCTGATCCGTTTTCCTAAGGTGCTCCCTGCTTTGTTTGCAGCCAGAATGTTGCCTCTTCTCCTGTCCCAGCTGTGGCGTCAGCTGGTCAGAGCACAGCTGGTCAGTCTCAAACATGCTGACTCCCCTGCTTTTTCACTGACTAGAGTGCACAGTAAGAACAGAGGGAAAATATTCTCCCAATCTGGATCCCAGAGACAATTTACAACATCTCAGAGCTTTTCCTTCCTAGCTGTTACTCACTCACCCGATCTTCTGAGGGTTTTTGGGCGGCATGTTATTGAGTCGGGAGAAGAGTCAAGTCACTAGATTCCAACATTTCTCCTCCCATCCCCATAATGGAAATGGGCCTGGCTGCAAAATTCTTAGCCAGATTGAGGTCTGGGTTAGGAAGAGAGGGAAATTCTATCAAAATCCGCAGGATATTTGGATTTAGGTTTCTACTTTGATCCATTTTGGAAAGCAGCACTAATCACAGATCAAACCTTTAACTGGTATAAATCAATGTAGCTTCTTTATGCCAATTTACACCAGTTGAAGATCTGGATTTGAATTTTAATCTAGATTTCAAGAGCCTATTCTCACAATCTCACTATTTGGATTCAGGGTGTGGGCCAGTGAGAACATAAACCCTTGTTATGAAATTCAGTTCTGGATCTGGGTTTTGAATCATCCCAAAATATGCCGGATTCTAGCTCGTCTTTCTCACCTACCCCCCTCCATAGTAAATACAAATGTCTCAAAACTCTCTGTGGACAATGAAGGCTTTTTTCCTTGTGCTCCCTTAAAAGATTTATTCTTACCCATCCCTATCCAGTGTAAATCAAGTCAAAAAAACCCTGCCCCCTCCCCAACTTTGCCTAGTTTCAAGGCAAGTTTGAACCACACAGCCTTGGGGTTTCTTTTATTCTTCATTTTTTTCAGTTTTTGAACTATGTGCTTTACCCTTCCACATTCTGGGAAGGGTACCATGAGAAAGTCTATTCTTCCAGGAATTGCCAGCTGGAGGAGGAAGCCCTGGAGTACGTGAGAGAGAAACTATTGTTAGGGGATTTCTAACACAATTTTGTAGACAGGTGTGGAGAGTTAGGGACTTTGAAGCTTCTCAGGTGCTCTCTGTATTAGCAATAGCCACTTGGGTTTGTTGTCTTATGCTGTAAGAACAGAAGCATGAGAAGTGAGAGAAATGGGAAACGGGCTGTCTTCAACCATTAATTCTTCCATCCAGTAGCAGTCACAGCTGCATGGAGCAAGCAGTAGGCAATAATGTCTGTCTCTCCATCTGTCTCTTCTCTCTAACTTCTGTTCTGCTCTTGTTCAGAGCCCAGCGTAATGGGATCTTGGTTCATGCCGTGGGCTTCTCGGTGCTACAGTAATACAAATAATAAATAGTAATAGCCTATTAAATATTACAAATACCCTGCAACTTTCACCTATACAGCTCAAAGGGATGTAAACAGATGGGTATCATCGGCCCCATTATACAGATGGGAAAACAGAGGCACAGAAAGGCCAACATACTTATCCAAGCTCACAAACTGAATCAGTAGCAGAGCCAAGAATGGATCCTGTCTTCTGACTCCTTGCCTTCCCTGTGGGCCAAATCCAGGGGCACTACCCCTCTCCCCCCCAACTGAGTAGCAGGCTTCGCACTGGGTATCTCCACGAAGGGCGAGGAGGCAAACACTCTCATTGCCAGGCAATGGAGCAGTTGCTCTATGGAGGCCACTTCATCCCAGTGGCTGAAGCACTTGTGTGGCTGGTGCAGCCTCACCAGGATCAAAGGACCATAGGATTTGCACCCCAAGCCCTGCTGTACAGGGAGTCCTGACAGTGCTTGGTTCCTTTTTGCCCCCTGCTGGAGAGCCTGGCCCGTGGGAACCCTGCCAGTTCTAGCCCCCTGTGATCCTCGAGTAACCACACTGGTTCTGCTGCCAGTGGGATCTCCACAACGGTGGCGGAAGAAGCATCATTTTCCCCTGTATGAACAGCCCCCCCTCCCAGAGTTGTGCCCCGCAGTGCAAGCTCCTTCCTCTAACACTTCCGCTTCCCCAGAGACACGCCTAAATGAGCTTCGCTGCTTTTCAGCGCATGGTGGAGATGGGACCAATACTTATCTTCTGGTCCTGCTGCCGCTGTTTGTTCACATGAGCGTCACTGGAGAGAACAATTCAGTCACGCCTATTGCGCCCCCCCGCAGAGGGTCTGATTCTCCTCCCAGGCACACCAGTGCACAGTCAGTCACTCCACTGGTGCGAATGGAAAAGCAGGAGCTGCTTTAAGGGGCACTCAGACCCAAAGAGGCTCCTGGCATGACATAGAATTAGAATCACAAAGATGGTTATGGAGCAGCAGGGCCACAAGCTCCAGTTTGTTCCCGATCAACGTTGACCAGTCGTCCATAGTTTAGATCAAATTTGCTCTGGAATCCTTAGCAATAAGCTCTGTGAAATGGGGGCGGCGCTTGCCAAGCACTGGAGTTGTTGTTTGCTTGCATTGCCGTAGTGCTTAGGAGTGCCACCCATGGCGACCTGGACAGCACTGTGTGATGTGCCGCACGCACACAGAACAAAAAGACAGTCCCGGCCCTCACCAGCTTACAATCTGAGACAGCATGTGGAGCCAAAGATGGGGGGGAGCACAAGGAAACAATGAGACCCTCTACACTGCATACCACTGGGGGTAGCGCATAGGGTGTGTGTAGCTACGCGCAACAGTGAAAAACAAGCTGCGTCCAGAGAAGTGCTCTGATAGGGGAAGGCAGTGGGGAAACGTTCCAGCAGCTTCCTTTTCCTGCTGCCTGCCCATGGCCAAATCCTTTCCTTGCGGTGGGGAAAGAGTCTGGCATGGAGGCAGTGGGACCTGCCATTGCTAAAAATAGCAGCTTGCGTAGGTGAGGCACTGCGTGGGTGGGGCAGAGCAATGTAGGGTACACACCGGAAGGGTTTGTGTGTGTCTTTACGCACCTAAGCAGCACTTCACCGTCCACAATGCTGTTTGTACCTCTGCTAGGCGGGCACACAGCATAAGTACGTGCCACTGTTCGGCGTATGCAGTGTAGACATACCTTGAGATAATATGGGTCAACGTGATGGGGAGGGGTCCCAGCACACCAGCTAACGAAGGAGGAGAGTTTGAAGGAGGGATTCGCTGGAGGGCAATGACTAATAGTGCCTGGCTCTTATCTAATGCTGTGCATCAGTAGATCTCAAACCACTTTGCAAAGGGAGTCAGTATCTTTAGCCCCATCTTACAGGGATAGGGAAACTGAGGCACAGAGAGGGGGAGCGACCCACCCACAGTCACAAACTGGCTGGGGGCAAGACTAGAGCCAAGGTCCTGTGCATCCCAGTCCAGTGGTCTGCCCACTAGACCGCGCCGTCTCTGCAATAAAGTTGTGATGCCAGTTATCAGGAGTCAGGAGTCAGGTATCCCTTGCAATATGTCAGGGGCCAGATCCTCCGCCAGTGTCAACGGCGCTAGCTATATTGAAGTTGATGGAGCTATGCTGATTTACACCACATGAGGATCTGGCCCCTGTGTTTTAACCCCATCAGGAAAGCGAGAGACAGGTCGATTCGTCTATGAGCGTCTATATCCGTGCAAAAGCATGAGTGGCAGTGCCAAGGACCCAAAGAGAGGCTTGCTGTGTCGTCCTTTCTATTCCAGGAGCATTCTCACCAGCTCACAGACAGTAGCAGCAGCTGGGGAAGGAGATGGAGCTAAACAGGGGGAACTAGACTTTCTGCTCTGTTACTTTTCAGTTTCTATCTTCTCTCTTCCACCATCTCCATCCTCCCACTGAACCACATGGTCAGCTCTGAGCTGCACAGCGAGTGATAGCAGAGGGAGTGCTGCTTTTTTGACCGAATGTTTTGGTACCAGTTGGGTTGACCCTGACATGTTAAACAAGCAGACATGGGGCTTGTGAATCCAGGAATTTTATTTTAAACCCGCAAACCACTCCCCTCAGTGCCTTCCCATATACACTGTTAATTTTTAGGCTCCATGCTTTTCAGGTGTAGAGTCCAGTATTAATTTGTCTGGGAGTTACAAAGGTGCCTAAGAGAGGTAGGTGCCCACTTCCTATTATATTTCAATGGGATTCATGTGCCTAACTCCCATAGGCTCCTTTGAAAATCACAGACAAAATGCATCTCACTTACATAGCACCTTTAGTACAAAGGTCTCAGGATGCTCTAGAGATGTCAAGGGATGGATTCTGATCTCACTTATATGGTGTGATGCTAAAGAAACTCCAGTGAAGTCAATAGGCCTGATTTTCCAGTGCTAAGCACTTTGTGTAGTCTTTTACCGTGTGCAAAACTGGCCAAATCCTGGCCCTTACTCTGGCTGCTTTGCCCAGCTCCAGTACTGCAAAGTTGATGGAAAGCC
Source organism: Mesoclemmys tuberculata (assembly GCA_007922155.1). Taxonomy (NCBI): domain Eukaryota; kingdom Metazoa; phylum Chordata; order Testudines; family Chelidae; genus Mesoclemmys; species Mesoclemmys tuberculata. Next base: position 5,479,770 of record ML675638.1, read on the forward strand.
ATCTTAACTAGCTCCTTGGGAATTTCCCTTGCATAACGTAGAAATACATCAAAATGTAGGCCTGGAGGGGACCTCAAGAGGTCATCAAGTCCAGCCCTCTGCACTGAGGCAGGGCCAAGTGAACTTAAACCATCCTTGACAGGTGTTTGCCCAACCTGTTCTTAAAAATCTTCAATGGTGGGCATTCCACACCCTGCCTTGGAATCTTATTACAGAGTTTCACTGCCCTTATAATTAGAATGTTTTTCCGAACATCTAACCTAAATCTCCCTTGCTTCAGATGGAGCCCATTATTTCTTATTCTACCTTCAGTGGCCATGGAGAAAAATAAGGGGAATCCCTGAATGGTGTACCTCTCCAGCATAAGTGATTTGGCTAGGAAAAGATGACTTAGCTAGGTTGGTTGTGCATTCTAATTGGCCCCTGTTGGAAGATACGATACTGGGCTAGGTGGCCCATTGGTCTGATCTCGTACGGCCATTCTTACGTTCTTAAGCATTGTGTTCACAATGGGCCTAATGCTTGAACACCTGTATTGTGCTGGGTGTGAATGTTGCTTTATCATGTGCTTTCCTGTGCTCATGTTGCACTGAAAATACACCTGGTCACCCTTAATTCTGACTTTTGTGTTGAATGACCATATTGCCCATTTACAAAATGTGGGTGCATAGAAGAGTTCAGATTTTCATCAGTCCCAAAATTCACTGATGTGTAATGTGTCTAGATTAGAGTTGGTCAAAAAACATATTTTCTTTTCCTCAAAAGAATTTGAAGAAAATACAACATTTTCATTTTTATCTAAAAATGTGCGGCCTTTGTTACATTTTCATTTTTTTAAAAACCCTGAAACCCTGGGGGAGGGGCAGTTGGTTTTGTTTTTGTTTTCTGCCAACAAAAAAATACTTTTGTGTTTGGTTGTTGCCAATCACAAAAAGGGTTGTTTTTTTTGTTTTTTCTAAGGACCTTGAAAAATATAATGAAACCAGATATTTCCTCAATTTTTTTTAAAAAAATGAAAAGTTTTTTACCAACTCTGATTCAAACCCATCTCTGTGTATAAATGCACATGAATACACTCAACAAAAAATGCGCAGCCTCAGTTTTTGCTGGATTTATTCATAGGTCTTAAGCCATCCCACTGCAATTTCTTTTGTTACAAATGTGTTTTTCATTTCATGTGTTTTGCTGTTGTTTCGGACCTCCTCAGTTCCTTGCTTGATAAGAGACGCTTCCGTGCTTTCTCTTTAGGCGCACTCAGCTTCCATCATTGACTTTGCACATTGCTTGGGCATTTATTATTTTGCTCATTCGATATTTTTTAATTTACAAAATGGTTAAAAATATCCATCCCCGCATCCCTTCACTGTCAAGAACCACACGAGAGCGAGAGAGAGAAATATGTAGAACTCATTTATTTTTAAGTAACTGTAACTAACAGCTTGATCTGCTAATGTAGTGGAAAATATGCAAACTGCTCGGAGGAGAGTGGATGTTAAAAATGTAATTTACCCATTATTGAGACATCTCTTTCAACTCTAATGACAGGATGCATAACAAATATGTCAAAAACTTTGTTGCTTCTCCGAGCAAAACCAAATAATTGAGTTTCTACTTGGTGACAGTTCTGCCCTTCTTGCACTCAGTTCCTTGTCTGTTTTACTGCATTTCTTTTCACGCATTTTTGTTGTAAACAAGTTTTTTTTATGAAGGGTGAGGGAAGGGGGGAGCTTACGGGTAGCACTCTGCCTCTCCCCGTGCTTTTGCCTTCTTTACTCAACCTTTTGGGGCTGATTCTCATTTACTTCATTCCTTGGTTGGGATGGGCAATCAGCCACCTTGGTGCGCCCCGGGTCAGATCCTTAGCAGGCCTACATTGGCATTAGTCCATTGTCTTCAACAGAGCTATGCTGTCTTGCACCACCTGAAGATCAGTCCCCCATATTCGGGGGCACGGAAGGGGCCCGCCCAGCCATTTGTCTAAGTGAGGGTGTTGGGAAGCAGAGATTATCCATAGGGCCGGTCACACTTCAATCCCTCCCTTCCCCCACAATCTACCTATTATGCCAAGGGCTGGAAATAGAGCCAATGTAGTGCCCTTATACCAACCCTAAACTACCAAGGGGTATTATCACGGAGCTATGGTCCATTCCTCTCTCTTTCATAGGTAGTTATCTGGCCCTCTTACTGTAGTATCCGTGAACCTCACGACACCCCTGTGAAGCGGGGCTCTGCTGTTCTCCCCATTTTGCGGATAAGGAACTGACACACAGAGAGACTGAATGATTTGCCCTGGGTTACACAGTGTGCTGGAGCAGGTTTTGGACCCAGGTTTCCCAAGTCCCAGATTAGTAGTCTAACCATCCACTTTGTGGCCTGGGCAGCATAAAGAGTTCTTACGGTATAAATGGGAATTAGGCCCTGTATGCTGAAACAATACTTGAAGAGGAAGGCTAAGCACAGATTTGAGAGACTGTATTTAGGGTCCTTTCTGGATCCAGCAACAGGGGTCGCTCTAGAGCAGTGGTTCTCCACCCACAGGCCGCTTGCAGCCCAGTCAGCACACAGCTGCAGCCCATGTGACAACCTCAGGGCCATACAGGTAGTATATTGTGTGGATGCAGCCCACATAACACACACAGAGCTACATATGCAGCCCACAGTGTTACATAGGTTGAGAACTGCTGCTCTACAGCACTATGAGTTGTTCCCTAAGTGCTAAACCTGCTCTCCCACAGAACGCCCTGCTTTTCCTGGCCCAAGAATTCAGATTCTCACCTTGTTGGCATGAGTTCAAACCACCAAGCCAGCCTGCAACTTTTCTTTCTGTAGGAGTCAGGAAGGGACAATTAGATTTTGATTTAATCCAGAGTTATAACAAACCATTCCAACTGCTGGTGAGACCTCTGGAAAGCTAGCTGCTCAAAGCTCAGACGATTGCAGTCTTCCACACCAACGCATAGGCCCAGCTGGCCTGAGATTAAAGAGCAAAGCTAAAAGCATTTGAAATCACACCACCGAACTGGCAGGAAACTCCAGCCTTTGTAAATGTAGGAGTTGTTGGAGCTGCTTAGAACCATAAGGTAATGTTCAGAAGAGAATCACGTCAGCAGCATTTCATTGAGAGTATAAATATATCACCCCACCCCAAACACAGATTCAGATATAGATGGGTGGAGTGAGAATTACAGGGCCCAGACAATTGACTGTGATAGAAAAGTTAAAGGCAAAACTTTCCTTTCTGACTAGCACATCAGTTCTCTTTTATATACTGAGGAGACTTTGTCTTTTCAGTTTGAATCCCAGTCCCATATTCTGTATTTGCTCCATGGGAAGAACTTTGAATTGATGTCAGTTCTGCATGCAAAGTAACCTCAGTAAATGCAGGGATCTGCAGAATAGATTGGAGAGGAAGATACTGCCTGAGATTAATTGGTCATCTTCTCTTCTTGATCTGAATTACATGTGGATGTCCAGAGAAGATTCAAAGATCCATAGATTTTTAAGATGGTCAAGTAAGGGGCCCTGAGTGTGTATTGATTGACAAGAAAAGTTGTCTGAGAGGAACAATGGAGATGGGAAACCCTGTAAAATTGTATTTCGTTGTTGTTTCTTCATCAAGTGTCTAAGAACCTGAGAGGGGGCACCTCCAGATCAGAGCTGGCCTGGAAACGGTTTCCTCGTCTTGTGAAAACTTTTGAGATTTTTTTTTTAAAGTTTTCAAAATGTATACCCACTGAAGATATTGTCCTACCTTCAGAAAGGACCACTCACTTGTGCATTACTGCTCTGAGCATTCAATAACAATAGCTCTGTGCATTAAGCAGAGTCCTTCATCTGGCGATCTCAAAAGGATTTCCCAAATCTTAATTAAGATCTGCAGCAGCCTAATGAGGCTTTATAAAAGATTTATCTATTATTTTGCAAATAGGACGACTGAGTTACACAGACTTTAAGTTGCTCAGTGTCATAAAGCAAATTAGTGGTACGGACAGAATTGGTAGCTGTCTCATGACCTCCAGCCCTAGGCACTAACCACTTTACCATGTTTCCTTTCTCCCCCTCACCACCCACGGAGCTGGAACTCTCTGAAGCCCCTTCAAAAGGATTTTCAGAAGGAAAGGTAGAAGACTGACATAGACAGGGACCCCACATGCGGGGGTGGGGGAAAAGTACACTTTTCCAGAGCTTGGCGGCTCTGTGGGTGCAGCCCAGGCTGCAACCTTCATTACCACAAGGGAAAAATTGAGGCTAAATTGTAAATCATGCCTGAGGATATTTATAGAAACTTATTTCCCTGTCTCTATTGTCCAGATCTTGTGAGATTTGCTGGGGCCAATGGGAAGCGGCGTTGGAGCAGTCTCAAGCGAGTTGCTGGGCCTGTTGACCCCGCCCAGGCCCGTCTCTAGAACAGACAGTGTGCGCTTGTGCTGTTAAACTAGGACTTGTCGTTTGAGACTGAGAGACAGAGAGATTTGTGCTCCTCTCTGTGACATGATCTAGCACATCAAAATCAAGAACTACCAGTCCCAGAGTTCCTTGTGCATAGGCAGGAGGAAGGGACAGCTGATGGGCAGGGCAAAGCAAAGCACTATAAAACAGTGGTAGCCAGCGCTGCTGCTGCTTCTGGTAGGATTTGCAGCGAGTAAGTGTCTAATTCATTCACAGTCACACACACCCCATGCTGCCATGTCCGGTGTGGCTATAAATACAAATCAGGCAGCCAAAAACGTAAGGAGATAAAAGAAAGGGAACTAAAAGAAGCTAACGAACATCAATCTATCCTCCAGTTTTTTCAAATCAGACAAGGCCTTTCTATAGTCAGGCAATATACTAACTACAATACCTCATGCCATTAAAACTGCCTTTCAATCTCCCCCCACACCCTCCAAAAAAGCATTAATTATTATTTAAGGGGGAAAAAGGTGTTTTGATTGTGAACATGTGCGAACGACTGTTTCAGCCACATAAAACTGATGCCCACAATAAGAATATTTGCGTAGCGATTAATATGAGATCATAGGCTTGGCTTTTGCCAAACAGTAATGTCAGCACGGGGTACATTGTGTGTGTCAAAAATCCCGTTCCCAAATGTGGAATACATTGGGATTGTAATTAAGCGTTTTGTCATTGAAAGGCAAAGCTGCCTTCTCTTCAGCTGAGGATTGTATCTAAAACACAGCTTCCAAAATTTCCCTTTTCTTGGCAATTCTTTAAGGAAACTTTATGCAGCAGGAATTTCAAGATCCTTGAAATTAGATCATTCAAAAAAAAATGCAGAGGGCAATTTTTATTTTGTCTCTCAAGCAAGAGACACCGGATTTAAATCTCTCTTTATTGTAGCAGGGCTTATCTCTCAGGTTTGCTCAGTTGATGTATCTTTTCCATTAGGTTTCTGTTAGGGTTTCTAGTAATACTTCTGTGAATCCAATACTTTTTGGGGAAGTGTATTACAGCAGCTGTGAAGGCAGAGTTGAGGTGCCCAAATAGTGCAGGAACAGGCATTTGCCACACTTACAATTCCAACACATTTAGTTACCATGTACTGCTTGTATTGTTGCATTTTTCTTTTTACAGATTCCTTGTGGTCTTATTAAGTATGTGGACTCGAGTAAAGCTATATTTCTGAATGCACTTTAAGTAAAGATGAAGCTAAATTATAGTGGGGGAAGGCTTTTGGCAAGCATGAAGTTGGGTGTGTGTGTGTGTGTGTGTGTAAAAATATACTTCATTCATTATGCTGTCCCTCCACACAAAAAGCTATCTACAGACCTATCAGGCTTTCATCACCCAAATGTGATCCAAGGGTGTTCAAAATGTGAAACACATCATAAATCTGTAGGTCTGGCCAGAACCTGGAAAGTTTTAAAAAGAAGTGGGGGGGTGGGAAGGGCATGGGTAGGGAAATTCAGAGAGAATGAAGGGTCGATCAACACACTGTCTCTTGCAGATGAAGCACCTTTCTAGGGCTTCATGTATCACAGTCATATTTTATCTCAGTATTAGGTGGGACAATTCCTAACTTTTTTTTTCCTCCCAGGGAGTTAAGAACAGATGTGTCCCACATTAGAAATGTTGACCAGCTGAGAAGAATGCTTGGATAGTTTGCAGTGATTTTCTTTAATAGTTTCCCCAGTGGTGACGTGAATATCACTTTAGAATGAAGAATGCACGAGTCAATCTATCTTTGTTTCACCTTCCATGCTGTTGCTAATTTTAAATTGTTCTCCAACTTAAGAACCAGTAGAAATGGGAGAATATTGTTAAAGACAAATAAATAATAGTCCAACTTTCCCTCACTCCTTTCTTGATCAAATGAAACACAGACACACTGTGTGACTTATTTATTTTGATTTAAAATAGATAGGGGCAGATTCTGTTAACTTGATTCATGCTGAATAGCACCTGGTTCCATGAGCAATCTCATTGGAGTCAAGGAGCTAGATTCCCATCTGTTGTAAATTGGCCATCCTTCATTTGCTTCAATAATCTATGCTAATTTACACATGCTGAGAACCAGGCCCAACGAGATTACTTGCACAATGAGGTACTACTCAGCCTGAGAAGGAAGGCTCCTAACATCTGGCCCATGGTGGTGTTCATATTAGAACTTCTCTTTATCATTTGTGGGTCTGCTTCTCCTCTTACACCAGTGTAAATCTGGAGTAACTCCATTAAAACTGTTCTACATTAGAGGAAAATCCAGTCTCCTATAGGTCCACTGTGCCAGATTTTTGTTTTAGACACAGGCCTGAGCAAGGGATGGTGAGGGTAGAGTGCCATGTCTGGGGGAACTGGTGCCTCAGAGAGAGACCTCTGAATCTCTGTTCTCCCCTTGTTTCCTCCAAAGAGGTAGAAATTTGCTGCTGATTTACACCAGGAGCAAATTACAATGCCCACTCTCTTTGCGCTGCTACTGTGCTGGATTGACCAATGAATAGAGGTTCCATCCATTCCTGGCACTTCTCCCGCCCATTTACTGCAGGTAGAAAATGAGCAGACATGTGGCACCCACTCATTCTTAGATCCAACATTTTGGTAGCCCATGCAGGGCTTAAAGGAGGTTTCCTTACTCCCTTAAGCAGCCATGCAACTCATGTCAGTCTAGCCCTGTATGGTTATCCTGGGTCACTGCATAATGCAGTGTGTGCCATTTGTTTGGATTTAATGTAGCAGGTGAATCACTCAGACGGTTTTTGTCTCATAGGGATTGTAAATTTAAAATTTCAACAACAAAAAAACTGGTTGTGAGGGGAGGGGGGGATGGGATTAGCATGACAACTTTCTTTCCCCTATGGACTCTACATTTTATCCCTTTTTCTTTTTGTGAAATGTGCTCAAGGACATCATGACATTTCCTTGTGTGTTTGTTAGTGAGGAGTATTTGCAATTTTCTCCATTGCTTTAATTCCGTGCTTGAATCAGTTTGTGATGTGTTTGCTGTGACGAGTCAGTAGTGGAAATTTCACTTCCGTGTTGTCACTGGGTTACCTAGATCATGTGGCATTGTTCCTGATCTCCAACCAACACTTCAAAACCCGCAAAATTTGACTATTTCAATTGACTGTGCCATGTGAAATTCTCTGTCAGCAAACGTATGAAGCTAAACTTGGCCTTTCGGGAATATTATTGCTAGTAAAGTTCAACAAGCTCCCATGTGTTCATGAAAGCTCACAAACACGATCAGCTCAAAACTGGCCTTTGAACCTGAATGACTGTTCATGGAAAATTCCCCCTCTTCTCTGTGCATAGTTGACCAAATCCTGAAGTCCTGATGCAGGCCAAGATTATGTCTGGCAACTCCTTGGCTACATAAGCTAACAAGGATACTGCAGTTGAGTCCCACCTTTTTTCCAGTTGCAGCAGAGCACAATTGTAGCTCCTGTACTCCCATGAATGCAAAGACTGGGGCTTCCATGCACCCATAGAGGCAGTGGTTATAAGAGCTTGAAATGAGAGGAGCTCCCACTACACCCATTCAGTCAGAAGGGGAGCTGTGCAGATCATTTGCTTAGCAAAGCCAAGGAGTGGAAAAGGAGCTTTCCTCTACTCTTTAGCCAAGGAGGGGGATCTACACACCTGCCTTGCTCCTTTTTCTGTCAACTTCTCTTCCAAAGAGCAAAACACCCCAAAGGGGGACACAGAGCCAAGGCCCTGCCCCAGATCTCATGCACTGGGCAAGGAGAAGTATAGATGCCTAGATTTTTAAAGCCAGAAGGAACTATTATGGGCCAGCAAATCTCACCCGGTAATTTCTGCTCGCATTAGTTATATTGGTGTAGCTGCCTGCCATGAATGGAGCAACGAATACACTTGTCCTACAGTGGAGTGGGATTGGATTCTGTCCTCCCTGAATTACCCCAGTGTGATCAAAGGTGATCAAACCATGTACTGTTCCCTTGAGCAGCACGTGTGCTGTCTTAATCCTTAATAAGGCAAAATATCCAGGCCCAGATCCTCAAAGGTTTTTAGGCACATAAATCTCATTGAAATCTATGGGCATTGAGCCCCTAAATACCTTTTGAGTATTTACTCCTCACTGACAAAAGCTTCATTTGGGAAGAGAGTGAATAAGAATTGAGTGAGAGCCTAAAGATTTGGCTCTGTAAATTACTGTGTGTGTGCACAACTCAACGGCCATATTCGGCAACAATCCCTAATGGATTTTCCTGAAAATTAATGAGGCTTTCTTTCCAACATGCTAACCAGTCCAATCTTCCCCCCACAAGCGGCAGCTCTGCACCCCGAGTGAACTTTTGAACTTTACCCTTAAGCTCCAGCAAATTCGTTATTTTTGACATTCCATACATGAATTGTTACACATATGAAAACCAGATAGACATTGCCAGCTCCCTACTACGCAATGTCTGTAGCAGAGATCTCTGTCCTCGTACTCAGTGCCTGCTGCTGGCATCCTTTCAGGTGATTTTGCAGAGGCAGAGAAAGTCCTTTGACAGCACAGTGGACGAGTGCCATCCACAGTGAAACCAGCCTGCCATCTGCTATGCTCCTTGATCGAGTTACAGGAATGTATTTTTCTTGAGTCTGATTCTGCATTAATTGTTTCCTAAAATATTTCTCATGAACATCAGGCTTCCATTTGCTCAGTTCGGATTCAGTCAGGCAGAGGTATTAATGAGTGGGCACTGTGTGTATTTTCACCTTTTCTGGTGTTCGTTCTCTTTTTTGGATGGGCACTATTCTGATACAGCCTTCCAAATTGTTCCAAGGGTTTACAAAGTGCTCCCTGAGTTCACCATCCCAGCAGGAGCTATCCTACTGAGAACTGGATCCCAGACCCAAACTTAGCCAAAGTCAGAGGCATTCAGATATGGTCTTTTGATCCAGCCCAACATAGAGACAAGGCCTTGTTCTGCTCTCACTTACATCAGTGTCACTTAGATATGAGTCTGCTGAAGTTCACAGAGCTGCACCTTTTTAAAAGCAGCATGAGAAAAGAATTAGGCTCATGAAGTTCAGATCCAAAGTTTCCCAAACTTCTGGCTCATTTGGAGCCATGGCTTTGGCTCAGGACAGTAGCTAATGTTTTTCTTTTGTTGTTGTTTTTTTCCCCTCTGAACCTTACCCCATATTAAATTTATTGTGAAATCTTCATTCTTTGAATGCCATCATGGCCTTGTCTACACACACATTTGCACCAGTTTAGTTGAACCAGTTTAGATTAGCCAGTGTAAATTCCTGTGTGCAAATGCTTATTTTAGTTTAGCCTACATTAGTTAGGAATCTGTTTAAAATAACCTTAAATAAGGCACTCTTAGAGGAAAATCAAAAAGTGCCTGTACAAGGGCAGGCAGCAGTTTAACTAAATCAGTTTTAAAACGGATTTAAATTAAACTAGTGCAACTTGCTTGTGCAGACCAGTCCTCAGCTTTGTTTTTTAAACCAAAACAAGAGGGCCCACAGCATCTTTTGCACCAGCAGAACTAAAACAGTTTAAAATCACACCTTAAATTAAACCAGTGTGACTCTGAGGATAGACAAGCCCTCAGGCAGACCATTGGCAGATGAAGAAAGTCACTTATTTTTTATATTTACACCTTCTCCACTCTGCCCTCCCCCCTTGTGTGAAGTTGGTTTACGTTGGGTCTGGGGAAAGGTGTCCAAGTGACTGCTCAAGGGACTAAGAGTATATTGCCTGGACAGCACCAATGCAAGTAAGGATTGTTCCCCCGCCAGCACCCCTCAGTTCTGATCTGGAGCAATCACCTCCATTGTCTGTTCGCTCTCTGCAGACTGCTGATGAGGGTATCGGCTAGTGCAGGTGTGTTGTATTATGGGTCTGTCTGTTAGGAGGTTAACTGAGACCTAACTCAGTTGCACCCCACCCCGCCTCACTCTGTGCAACCTGACTGATTCTGAGGATCTGGCCCTCCGTAGAGCACTATGGGACATGGTGTTAGAGTGGATTGGCCCTTTTCAATATCCAATTGTCATATTGGGAAAACTTGATGAGCTAGATCCACCCATCCAACGAACAAATCAACTGAGGATCTAAGCCTATGGAATTTGAGTCTTTGTGCATTGCGTTAGCTTAGTTTCCTATTTCTTTCCTTTCCCTTATTTTCATATGCTCCATGTTCTCTTTTCCTCCATCTTCCCCATCCCTCAATTTCCTTACCAACCATTTGGGTGGGGTGGGGA
>ML675638.1:5490438-5762769 GCA_007922155.1 Mesoclemmys tuberculata
GGAGGGGGGCCGGGAATTGTTCTAGAGTCCTCACGTTCCTCTTTGTCATTATATCAATTGTCTATCATCCCCATAAGGTGAATGTTGATCCACTGAGACTAGAAATTTCTCCCTCACCCGTCTGCAATGAATAAGAGAAAAGCCCAAAGCAGCTGAATGCCGGGAGACAAAACCAAGCATGTGCTTTATGGGACCTGGATTTGAACTTTTAAGTCTCTGCTTGCTGAGCATAACTTTTCACTCTGGATTTGACTGATCCAGCAGCCATAAATGACAGTGTGTGTGCATGTGTGTCTTTTTAGCCAGGGTTTCTGGGAACTTCAAGCTGCTACAGCCCCACGTTTATTCTGAGCCTCGATTCATTTAGCATTTGCAGAGTGAACTATTCCAAGAATGTGCAAGAATCAGTCCCTAAAAAGGCAGAGGGAGAAGAGGGTGGATGGGGCAGTAAAAGGGGGTTTTACTGTAAAACAGCATACCCTCTTGCAGTGTGAAGGAGCCTTACCCCTCCCTCCAATCCAAATACCCCTACATGACCTGAGACGTTTTCTAATAAAATATAGATGTAACTTTATCTAAAGTAAGTGCTGCAAATGTACATTGGATAACATGTAATTAATAACAGAAAATAAAGTTCCCCCTGTTATTAAAGCAAGGCCTCTTTTGGCCTTTCACCCTCATATAAATGTCTCTGGTTTTATGATAGCAATGGACAAAATTAGAGAGAGCGTGTGTGTGTGTGGCAGGCAAAAGGCTCACCTAACCCTTGCTGGAATTGGTTTAGCTCCCCCCCGTCCCCTCAGTAGTTTATATGGAGTTCAGCCCCCAGATGAACTCAATCAGTGTGTGAAACTGATCTGGTTCCTTTGAGTAAAGATTCTGTCTATATATCTCAGTGTAACTATATCTCTTTACACACACACATGGACAGACCAGGAGAAAGAAAGCGAGCCTTTCTGTTGGAACCCCTAATGCATCTCCAAGCTCGGAGAGAGGCTAGAGAAATGTATCAATATTGATGTGTACATGCAGCCAGCAAGTGGGAAACAAAGAGCAGCGCAGCTGCTGTGCAGTAAATCCCTGGTGCTTGCAAGGGGGTAGTTCCTCTTCGGGAAAGCTTTCCTGCTTTGACATTGGCAGACGTTTTTGCTTCCCACCCGTGTGCGCTCATCGCTGCCAAGAACACATCTATATTGAAAAGTAAGAAAAAGGAACCTCGTGCGTTGTCAGCAAAGACCATTTTTTTAGCCCATATTGTCTGTGGCGATCTCCCCTCCCCCCGCCCCAATATACTTGGCGTAAGTAATGCTATCTAGCTCTAACGGTCACCAGGTTTTGTCTGATGTATAGGCTTCCCTTCTGATTCATTATGTTTGATGCACGGCTTTTCCTGGAGTCAACACGGCCAATTGGGTTAATGGAAGCCACACCGTCTCCTAATCCAGTAGTTTTGAATTCTTCTGTTTGTGTTGGATGTAGAGGCTGAGGCGCTGTGGAAAAGCCTGGTCTTTTAGGGTCAGAGAAGTTCCTTTTGATCATCATCACCAGTGATGTGAACCAGAGGTCACACATTTTCCACCAGTCCTCCAGATATACCAGACAGCACAACTGTGTCTGCTTGTTCCCCCTGCTGAAGTCATTCAATGCTTCTCATTCCACCTCCCCTGGTCTGAGGGAACCTGACGTTCCCCTTCTGCCACTGGCTTTCCAGGGACCCTGGACCACGTCCTCTCCTCACGTTAAATCCTTTGACTATAATCCCCCTCCCAGTCCCACACATCCCACCCCCTGAAAGGCTCCATATTCCCTGCTCATCTCTGTGGATCGTATCTTCCCGTCAGCATGATTTTCCCCCTCTTTGATGATTTCCTGAAGATACTAAAGAAGCAAAAATATTAGAATTCTTTAGGGTTTAAAGCAAAACACTTCCTTTCCTTTAAAGACGGTGGAACAAGAGGCACTGTAAATACATTCATGTAAGACATGGAATGAAATTGCCAAGCATCAGTATCTATCCTTTAACTCTTCTTTTCTCCTCCACCTTCTTTGCATACATTTTTTCCTATAACATGCAGGTGTCTGACTCTTTTCCCTCACTGTTACTTAGGAAGGGGTAAATATACGGAACAGTAGGCATGCCTTATTATGAAAAATAATATTATGAGAAAGCTTCATTTTGCCATTCGGCCTTGCTAAACCTCATCACGTTACATGTACTAAATATCACGTCATGCACAACAATACCACACAGCACGTTTTGATGATGACCCCCCCAAAAAATGCAAATTCAGGATGTATCACTTTCTGGTTTAATAACAGCGAAGACACCCAAAGCCCTAATAGCTGGGAACCTGCTTTCTGTGTGGGGCTAAGAAACCGTACCAAAGCTGAAACCATTCATCCTTTGACTGATAAGGGCATCTGTGGATGTTACTATTAGAAATAAATCTGCTCAGATAGGGTCCGAATGGGACTGATTGGCACATAGCACATGTGTGCGCAATGGAGAGAAAGATTAAAGGAACCTTTCCTCCAATCATGCAGGGCTAGGCCACTCAGAGCTGCCACTTCCCTAGCTCTGCAAAAGGGATCAAAAGGGCTGTGCCATGGCCTACCCTCTCATTTCTAGAGAGGCAGGATGGTCCAGTGATTAGAGCACTGGCCTGTACTCTGGGAGACCGGGATTCCATTTCTGATCTACCCATGTGTCATTGGGCAAAGCATTTAGTATCCCTGTGCCTCAGTTCTTCTCTGTAGACTGGAAATACTAGCACTGCTGTACCTCACAAGGGTATGCCAATTTACAGCACCTGAGGGTCTGGCCCCTTATATAGGATCTAGAGAAAATTACCTTCAGACTGATGTTCGGAGGGCTCTGTGACAGCTAATACTTCAGGACCTGACATTCAGAGGGGAAGATCCTCAGCCAGTGTAAATTTGACATAACTCCATTAATAGATCTTGAGCTGAAGAGCTTTCCCAAAATGTCCATATGGCTTCCAAAGCGATCTAATCCTCTTCCTGTTTCCAGTGATTTTGCCATAACTCCATTGACATCACATGAGTTAGTTAATCCTGGTTGACACCAGTTCAAGTGAGATGAGAATAAGGCTCTAGGATGCTTTGTTGCATTTCTGTTTTCTCATTAGCTAGTAATAAGGCTTGCTGCTGGAAAGCAACAGGTCTAAACTGAGCTCTAATATCTGTCCATTGACATCCTGGGATGGTTTCCTTTTACACCGGGGTTGACTTGACCCTGAGATCGTCTATGTTTTAAGATTCCATCTGCTTCTTTTAGGGTGCATGCTGTGAATCTGAGCTCAGGTCGAAAGAGTCAGGATTGCAGTACCCTGCTAAATATAGTGGTGTAGAGGTTGTGGCTAGGGCTCCCCTTCCCACTTTCCTTCCATTTATCTGCCACCTGAAACCATCACAACTGGCCACTGTAGACATGTTTATGGCAGACAGGATGTTGGTTTCAAGTGGAGAAAATCAGCAGGAGCAGATGATCTCTTAAGAAAGAAGAATGTTATGATTATGATGTACATGTTAGGAAATTAACAGAGGAAGAAATATACACAAACCATGTGAAACAGATGCAGAAATGTTTCTGAATAATGCTGCCATGAATCCTCAACTTATTTAGAAGGCCCTGATCCAGAAAAAGTTTACACACATGCTTAACCTTAAGCATGAGAGTAAATCCACTGAATTCAGTAAGGCTACTCATGTTCTTAAAGTGAAGCATGTGAGTGTTTGCTGGATCAGGATTGAATTTGTATGACAGGCAGGGCCCAGTTCTTCAGTCCTTGTGCAAGCACAACTTCTCAAGGACTGGGGACTTTAGCTGGCATGAAAATTAATATACCAGAGTTATTAACATTATTTATCCTTATATCAAGTAAGTGGGTAACAAATAGAGTTGATAGAAATATTGATATTTCTGTTTGGAGTAATTTTATAGCCAAACTGGACATTTTTGGTCAAAATGGCATGACTTGTATTTTTACAAAATGGTTTTTCAGTCTGTGAAATTCTGCAGAATTCAAGGGAACACCTTCAAATGACTTTGTAAAAGTAACTGCTTCTAAGTTTTCTAAATTAAATTTGAGTATGGAAAGAAGTTGTTTCAGAGATGAAATGTGGGAAGGACCATGACCTACTTTCAGAGCATACCCACTTCCAAGTTCCATCATCAAAACAAGTTCCTTCCACATCCAAAATGTAACAAATGAATGTAACTAAATGTAATGAAATAGAAAAGAGAAATTAAAGCAAAGCTCATCGACATCACAGTTCCAACCCAGTCAGGTGATCTGGTTAAGAACACGGTCAAACCTTTTGACTGATTTCTATAATAAGGAATATGCATTTGTTAATAAGCAAAGGTTTCTGTTAGAGTTGATTGACTGAAATTGTTTGCTTATTTGATGGTGCCAATAATAATATCTAAATAAAGATCAGTGAAAGGCATTGTTGTTGTTACTCTTGGGTCCAGCTGAAGTTGCACAGAGGGAGGGGTTAAATAGGCCATATTTATAGTTAGTCAAATTGGAATTTAGCCAGGACACTAGGGCCAAGATTGCTACTCTTGGGAAAAGTGCCATGGAATCTTTCATGATCACATGTGTTGGTCATGACCTTAGTTTTTCATCTCCTCCAAAAGATCTCACCTCCAATAGCACAGTGACCCCAATACAGTATGGTAACTGGATATTGGAAAGGGCCAATCTACTGAATCATTTGAGGTTAGTTTAAACTGATTCTGAATTGATTTAAACCAGTGGCGCTCAATCTTTCCACATTACTGGATCTTTTTCAGAAGCCTGATGTGTCTTGTTTCACCTCACTTCAAAACTGCTTGCTTACAAAATCAGACATAAAAATACAAGTGTCACAGCACAGTATCACTGAAAAATTGCTTCCTTTCTCATTTTGCCATATAACAATAAAATAAATCAACTGGAATATAAATATTATACTTACATTCCAGTGTATAGTATAGAGAGCAGTATAAACAAGTCATTGTCTATATGAAATTTTAGTTTGTACTGACTTTGCTACTGCTTTTTATGTAGCCTGTTGAAAAACTGGGCAAATCTCTAGATGAGTTGATGTACCCCTCAAAGACCTCATTGTACCCTTAGTTGAGAGTACTGATTTGAACTAAGCCAGGTCTAAAATAAAATGAGTGTGTCCACATGGTCCTTTGTGCTGTTCTAACTAAATCAATGCAATAGCACCCCTTTAGTCATAGTGCTGTAGCTTTCTTGTGTAGACAAAGTATTAATGCCAAAATTGTCTTCTATAGTTTTCCTAAAAGTCTGATCTTGGAATTTCTCTGTTAAAATGGCTATATATTAATTTTAGCAGCATATTTAGAGGGCTAACTCATATAACTATCCCAGTGTAGGAGGTCGAAGCATGCCCATCTTTGTTGTAGCCTATTGTTAGCCCCAGTAATTACAGATTAATATTCATTAAGGACTAAGGAAGAAAGGGAGAACGCTGTCAGGATTGGATTTGGATATTTTTGTGCTTTCCCTTTGCTTAGATTCCTGAAGGTTCATCGGGGGAAAACTGCAGTGCACTGATCTTTCTTTGGGTATAGAACCAAAATCAAAAGACACAAGAATAAAGTACTTCATAAGGTTTCATCTTGCAAAACAACAATCAGAAATGCTACTCATTGATTGCACAGGCCTGCAATTCTGATGGGTCACTCCTTGATCTCTGCTGAACATAGGTGGCGTGGAAGCTCATGTTCACAATATTACAGAACATGCATGCTTTTCTTTAATGATTATTATTTCAGATACAACGGGAATGAGTGATCCCAGCTGGTAGATAAGAATCAAACATGCACAAATATGTTCATCTTTCTCAACATATGGAAACCTGAGTCCCCAAAGTAGTGTCTCTCCTTCCCCCCCCCATATGTCTAGACTAGATTTGTGGCCTGTTTTAACTCTCTTTGACTGATTGATAATTGCCTAGCATGTGCTAGCTAAACCTGACCTAAACTCAACTTTTTCTAGTGTGGAAGCAGTATAGTTCCTTGTGGCTTGATATATCTGGCCCAGACACTTTCAGTTAAAAAATAGCTGGCCCTTTCTTCCCATTACCCTTATTGTACAATTAAATACTGGCTTGGGTATAAACACTGGATCTTTTGGGAAATAGTTGTTCTTTTCTGAAAGAAAAGCCTGCTCTTCAGACCTGTGCCATGGTAAATTTCACATTGCCTGAGGTTTCATGCAGAGTTAAATATTTAAGAGGTGTTCCACTCTTTGAACTAAACTCTTTTGCTCTTTTCCATGTTCAGGCACCTTTCTCAAAAGGTGCACACTTCTTCCATATATCAAAATGCTATATGGGGTGGAGGGGGAAGGAGTAACAATGTCAAATCACTGAAGAACCATCTTGAGCAAATTGAGTTTGTCTAAAATTCATTCAGCCTTTAAGGTTTAATAGAAGATGATAGTCTTAATGCATCACATGTGCTGGAGTAAATGGATACTTTCCCTGTAAAGGCCCTGTTGATGTTATGTGAAGGGGAACAACAGTTGTGATGATTCTGAAACTCAGATTGAACCCAATTAATCAATGCTGAGATGATTTGAATCCTGGGCCATGCTTGGTCACCTTCTGTGATATTCTATCCTTGCCCCTCGGTAGACGGAGGCATGACTGATGTCAGCTAGACACCGAATTTTCAAGGGAAGGCAAAAGCCACGTCAGTTGGACAGGGAAACAAATTAGATCAAAAGTGTGATCCGGGAAAAGGAAGATCGGTTTCAGAAAAGAAGCTGGGAGGAGGGGGAGGAAGGGGCTATACCTTGGGTGCTTGGGTCTGGGCACAGCTTTGAGCCATGCCAGAAACGAATCCCTTGTGTCGAAGTGTAGGAGAGAAAGAGGAGTGAGTCTGCGAGGGAAAGTATAACGTGGCACAGTTCTGCACATGGCGCAGTTGAACCCCACAGTGCAAAGGCCATCACAAGGCACGTTTGCATCCCTGAGTTGCTCTTAATGCAAAAATAATCTCTTAGCCATCCTCAGCAATCAGGTTACAGCCAGCCGGGCTTCCTTTACGCCTTTCCTCGGAGAGAAAAGGATGTGGAAGAGCGAGAGCGAGCCCGCGAGGTCTAGGCACTGAAAGGACGATGTCAGACACGAGCTAACGTTTCAGCCGCACCTTTTCTGCTCCCGCCTCTTCCATGGTGGTTTCACAACCGGCTTCCACGCTTCGTCCATTGCCTTCGTGCCTTCGCCGCGCTGCCAGCCGCGGGACAAGGCTTAACTTTGTGATCTCGCCTCGCACGTCCTCTGCACTGCCGCGGGCTTTCACCAGGGCTGGGTCCGAGTGTTTCCAGAGCCAGGCGCAGCAGAATCGCTTTCCATTGAGACAGGATTTCTCCCCCCCCCCCATATCCCGTAGCAGTGTGAGACAGGCATGGAGGGGGACGGTTACCTGCCAGTCCCCACGTGTGACATTTGGCCAGCTTCTACACTCAGCTGTGCTCTTTGGAGCCCATTCAGCTCTCCCTCTCCCCCACACACGCCCGCAGGTCCATCCCCGCCCCTGGGTGCGGACTCCCTGGCGCTGCGATCTAGGCACTCCGCTTTAGGGCACGATCCCGTCCCCCTGGGTGTCCGTGGCTTTGCCATTGACTCCATGAGCAGAAGGATTGGCCCCCCCATCTTTGCCTATCAACTGGTGTTTAATGGGGGGGGAAGGGGCGCGGCGGGGGACTCGACCTTTGACGAGCCACTACCCAAACGCGTCTAATCCGGCGTCCACTTCGCTTTTCTGGACCTGCGCGCCTCTTCTCCCTGCGCCCGTGTGTACGCGCGCCGGTGTGTGTTCATCAGACCAGGTGGTAGGAAGCCGGCGGAGCCCTTCGCCGAGCATCTGCTTCTAGTGCTTGACCCAGTGGTTTTATTTCTGCCCCACCGTCTAACCTAAACTCTACGGTTACATGGCACCCGTCGGCGTGCAGGGCGATTCCGCTCCCCTGGCAGGCTAACGCCGCTGGCTGTCTCGGTGCAGCTCGCCCGGCCCCTGCGGTCGGAGCAGACTCCGCTTTTCGGTTCTCCCCACCTCCTCAGGCTGGGGTCTGCTGCTCTAGAGGGGCGAGGTGTTGACAGGACGCGGTGCTCCACGCTGCTCTTTCGCCGTGGCCATGTCACTGGCAGCTGCGGCGTGTTAGATTTATTCCCTGCAAGGATCTACATTCAGCTCCGATTCCTCTGACGCCGTTTGCGGTGGGCTTCCCAGCCCTGAAATAGGGAGGGGCGGCGACCTCTGGCTGCCAAGTCACCCTAGGAAACGTTGGGAACAGGGCTGGGTTGTATAGAACTCAGGACAACGGCCTGCGAAGGGTCCCACGAGAGAAATGTTGTCTCTCATGAGCCCTGCGATTAAGGAGGCACCTAGCAAATCCTCAGAAACGGTCCCTTTCTTTTGCACGGGCTTCAAAACCGGTCTCGAACTGCTCCGAATTGGCGAGGTTTGGGAGGGGGGCATTTGGTTGGTAAGGATGCAGTGTAAAGATGTTAGCGACCCCATTCATTTACAAAAGAGAGCTTTCCCGTTTGGGGTTGGGGGGTAAGAGGGGGAGTGATCATAGATATATTTTAAAACCTAATTTTGTTACAACTGGATTCAGCCTGGCTTCATCTCTTTGCTAGCTTTCGGAGTGTCTGCGGGGAAAAACCTTCAGGAAGCTGCATTCTGTCAAGATTATTTTTCATTAGTGTAGGGTTTTTTTGCAGTTAAAAAGAAATAAATATTGTTAATCCGGTTCAGTGAGGGGGCAAAAAGCCTTTAACTATATATTTTTACTCATTAAATTTCCTTTGCGAAAAAACCGTGTAATATAATTAATTGCATGTTTATAGCATACCTTTGATCGTCTTCTTCCTTCTTGTTCAATCAAAGGACGTCCCTGCTGCTGAATATTAACTAATTTTCTTGACAACATTTTTTTTTTCAGTGGGAATGATTAGGAGATTAAACAGCGTAAATAGCAAACGCTGCCGGCAGATTTATTGCTGTATCTCAAATGTGCCTGTCTAACCTAACCCGTCCACTTTCCGAAAGCGATCGGGGAACACGTTTGCTTGTGGACAAAAAAGAAATTTCGATTTTTACCTGCCAGATTAACGTGTACTGAACTGCGGCAAATTTTAACGTCGTGTTTCCATCCCGCCCCCAATAAAATACAAATAAAATCAGGGAAATATCACTTAAATACTTTGAATTCTTCCTCGATCTTTTACCAACGTACAACTCCTGTGTTAACTGCATTCGCTCCTCGTATGCCTAGCTCAGGTGAGGGGAAACCGAGAGCAGGTAGGCTTTTGTATCCCTGCATGAATGGGTTTTCGGCAGAGAAAAGGGATGGTGTGGGTTTCATAGAGAAGGTCTCAGTGAGATCGCTGTGTTGAGAACATGGGGGTTCGGGGGGGGGGCAACGTTTCACAATGCGATCCCACCCGCATTGTGAATAATGAAACACAAATCGGTGGGTCTGCTCGTGTCTTTCCACGCACATTGCAGGCTCTCCAGAGCAAGGACTGTACACACGAGCGACCCCCAGAAGGCAGCCCCCCGAGTCTGGATCTGAGCTGGCAGTCTGCAAAACAAAGCTGGCGAGGTGGGCTGTAGCCCACGAAAGCTTATGCCTGCAGAAATGAAATGTGCTCGCCTTGAAAGTGCTACAGGACTCTCCTTAAAGCTGGGCTCTTTCCCTGTTTCTTGGACTCTCGGAAATGGATTTACAGTGGCTTGGATCGTGTCCGCGACCTTGAAACGGAGCCGTGTTACGTAGAACGTCTCGTCCCCGCAAGCGGGTTCGCTCCCTGTCTATACCCCCAGCCCTTGGGTGGGGGGAGAAAGCACTAGGCTAGCGCCGTGGTGTTGGGGTGCCTCACGGCTATTTGGATCGCTCTGGACACTTGATGCAAGCCCTGCCCTCGTACAGGCTCGAGGAAGGAAAATAACCCGCTCCAACCTCTCCCCCCCCCCAACCGAAATGAATTTATATCGATTTTATTGCCTGCCCAGCGTCTCCTACAAATCACATTTGCTGATTTCTCTCCCACCCCCTTCTCAACTTTTCTTCCCCCCCCCCTCTGTTGCTGCCACCCTGCAAGCCTGCATTTTGTCACTCAACGGCAGAGCCCCTTCCAATCTAGGCTCCTTTGTGTTCTTTCAACTCTCTGCCTAATTGTATTCCCGAGTGGATTGGCTTTGATGGATTTACTTCCTTTTATAATTTCCAAGTTATGTATCCTGGTTTTGCCTTTCCAACACTTAATGTGGAAAAAGTACCCCCTTCTCCCCTAAACTGGACTTGCATTTTGCCTGGCTTTCAAAGGAATCTACTAGGAAGTTGGCAGTTTTCTTTTTAGCCGGGCCTTGTTGTTTTCCCCTCCAGCTCTCTCTCCCCCTCACCCCCCTTTAGAACAACTGGTTAAATTTTCACATGGCCATAAATCACCATGTGTTCCAAGGGCAGGTACGGTATAAAATGAAAAAGAAAAATGAGGAACTTGGTGAATTAAAGGGTAGATTATACCCTTCTTATATGCAAACATCCTCTATAAAGAGTCTTGGAGGAGGGAAATAATTATAAGGAATCCTATATTATATATGCCTGGGCGGGGCGAGAGACAGACTGGGAGCTGGGGGAAACACTGGGTCTTGGACTGGCCTGACTGTGCAAGGAGACTGGGACTAGGACAAGGAGCCTCGGGAGTGCAATTAGGAATACAATAAGTGATATATGCTCTCTTTCTGCTGTCTCTCTCTACACTCTACCTATGCGTAATATGCACAACATGCTGCGATATAAGTTTTGCAATGACTTTATCCATACATTTGTATGTTTGTCTATATCTATCCACCTCTGCACTGTATGGATGGCTGTATGCATGTGTGTTCTACATGCACACAGATCAAGAACACATGGTGCTGGAGAGGGGGCAAAAGACTGGGGCTGACTGGGCAAGGAGACTGGGAGCTGGGGGAGATATGGGGACAGGGAGGGGCTGGAAGTCAGTTGAGGGGAATGAAGTTGGACAAAGAGCTACAGGTGGAGACTGGGACTTGCTGGGCTAGGAGACTGGGACAGGGAGATGGGGAAGACTGGGGCTAGGAGCTAGGGAGATAATTAGCTTGGACTGGGTAATTAGTGGAAGGGGGGTCATAGGAAACTGGGACTGATTGGGCCTGGAGCCTGGAACAAGAAGCCTAGAGGGGAAGCTGGGATGAGGAATCCAGGGAGGGATACTGAGACTAGGAGCTGTGGTGAGGGGGAAAACTGGATGTTGGACTGGGAGCCCAGAGAAGGAGACAGGGACTGGCTGAGGAATAAGAGTGGGAATGGGATGAGGAGCCAGGATAGCCAAGAACTGGCTAGTCAAGGAGACTGGGACCAGGATGATGAGCTGAGGATTGGGGAAAAGGTTAGAGAGGGTGGGGCAGAAGGCTCTTTGCCCACAGGAACACAATCTCCTCTAGATCCTGAAATGAAACTCCAGGTTCCACCATGCTTCTGCTATCAGCAAATGTCTGTCAAACCCACTGGCAAAGTGTGTGTCTCATGCCCCCCTGGTGCTGGTCCAAAGAGGATGACAATCTACTCTTCTCAGTTAATCAGTTAGCTGCAGTGGCAGAGGTATTTGTGGAGGTGAACCAGAACAGTGGAGGGAAGGAGATTGTTATCTGCTGGCTCCCTGCCTCATCTGTTGCAGAAGCTGGAAAGAGTGTAGCAAATGCAGGAAGAGAAAGGATGGTTAAGGCACTTGACTGCTGTGTTGGAGAATTGGATTCTATCCCTGCCTCTGCCACAAAATGCCTATGTGATGCTAAGCATGTCACTTAAACCAAACTTTTCGCAGATTGTCCCTCATTGTGCTTCTCAGGTATGAACGCCCAACCTGAGACCGTGGGGTCTGATCTGCAGAAGTGCTGAGCGCTCACAGCAGCTGAAGTCAATGAGAGCTGTTCTTTGAACACAAAGTGCTATGCAATGGGACGTAATCGTGGTGAGTATATAGAATGTATGGTAATTTTTTTGGATGATATGTAGTGATTCGGGGTGCCTAAACTTGAGACATCTGAAAGAGGCCTGTTTTTCAGAAAGTGTGGAGCACCAACCTCTGAAACGCAGGTGTCTTAGGTTGGCCATTCAGCAGTTAAGTCACCCCCTGAAAATTGTGGGGAAAGAGGCAGAGACAGATATTCTATGTATGTTTGAACAGATAAGTTGAACTTTATTTGTAAAACCCCATGCAAAGACGCCACGTGCTCACTGTGATGAACTCACCTAGATTTGAGTGAACTGTGAAACAGGACTTGTTGACTGCCTTATTTGTAGAAAGCTGTTGCACAATAGACATTTTCGGTCCAAAGTAATCATTTGACTTGCGCTAGAACGGGCCCCAGCTCTTTTATGAGGATAAGAAGCATTGTACTCTGAGACCTGTGTTTGGGGAAGGTGTCACGTATATGCCTGAGCGTATCCACATATAGATCAGCATTTGTATGCATGTACATGTGTGTACATCTGTGTTTGTATAATTGTGTCTGTCTGTCGGTCTGTTTGAATCCATAATTACCCCCTGATAGATGTTTCTATTTCATCAGACTAGGCTGGATTAGACTAGTCCTTTCCCTTTTGGATTCCTACCATTACATTTCACTTTATTCTAACAAACTGTTACATTTCTGAATGGATGTGGGCCAGTATGTGAACAAGCTAGGCCAAATATATAGGTATAAAGATAGGGTAGGGTTTTAAGTTCAGTTTAGGAACTGAGGGGCCAAATTCCTCTCCCAGTAACACCAGTGTAAATCCTAAGTGATCCAACTCAATTAAGTGGATTTACACTCCTGGAAAGAATTGAGCCCTTAACTTTAAAGTGAGATATTTACGAGCACACTTATGCTCTGCAGGGTTGTTTTTGTCCTGTCTTTGTATACTGAGTGGTGACATTATGACCAGTGCAGAAGAAAAGGCTGGCCAGCAGAGACGGTTTAATGGTAGCAATCACTTCTCTAGCTTCACTCTGATACGCTTCCTCATCTTGTACTTGTCATCTCTTTGGGATTTAGAGGATAAAAAGGGAGAGCTTTATATGGACTGGAACACCTGTGGCATGGGAGGTATTCACCTGATAACAGGACATGCTCAGTGAAAATGCAAGAGCATTGGAAAGCCTCTGTTATCTATCCTACGGACCAAACTACTGTATTCAGAATTCATAGGCACAAGATAGACAAATATTTCCTGGGACCCTGGGGAAATAATGGGGTTGAATGAGTATAATATGGCTCCTTGGCTTTTTCATTTGGCCTACTGATGTGATCCTGCCCCTGGGAAAACTGATGGCAAAGTCTCCTTCTGACTCCACTGGTGCAAGATCAAGTCACCAAGGATCCCATTCCTTCAGCCCATCAAGCCTATTTCCTTGGTGAGAAGGGAATTCTTCCTTCAAAGGGTTAATGCCTAGCAACACCGTTTGAAAACTCTTTTGGAGGTCATTGGCTCTTTCCACTGGAAGAGAAGTTATTTTATCTTGGGGGTTGCTATAGCGTGTAGGTACCCACTTGTCTCCTCTTATCTGCTTCTTGGAGATAGGCTCCTTTCTACGTCCTGTTCAAACCCGGGATGACCTTCTCCATTACTTAAAATAACTTTTGCAGGGATTTTCCCCCCTCTGTGTTGCCTGTATTATATAACGTTCCCCAAATCTTCCCTGATTATTGTCTCACCGGATTCTCCTCTTAGCAAATCTCTACCACTTCAGGAAATCTGGATTTATTTTTTTTTTGGAGGCGGGAGTTGAATGAAAAGTAGAAGGTGTCACAGATTGGTTCCCCCGGAAATGCAGAGCTTTGGTTGTGTTATGCACCAAGCCAGCTGCATTTCTCAACTGAAATTCACAATGACATGAGGGAAAGGCCCAGGACAAAAAGCAAAAGATTCCAACGATTCTAGCAGACTCTGCTGTGTGTTATAGAGCCGTGTTTGCGATTCAGTGTCGTGTCCAATGGTACACCGCCTGTTTCCAGATTACCCCGTTAGAAGGCATTCTCTATATTCAATATATTGGGGGGGGATCTTAAACATTATCCTAGAGGCTGAAGCCATTCGAAATAAAGAATCAAAGATGGTTCAAATGAAAGAGGACCAAACCCCAAACTGGCAGAGGACAAATAGCCTAGGAAAGAAAGGAAGGGTCAATAAATGTTTTAAACCAGTCGAGAATGTCCTTTCCCCCAGTAGCTCTTCAAATGATGGGTAGGGTTCTTCTGATGGGGTTAGAATGTGAGTTTTAGTTCTGAAAAAGAGGAAAATGGCTACAATTTTAGCTGCTCCGGTACGAACAAATCTCCTTGCACATTGTGTTGAGCCTTGATAATAAAACCTCCATGTACACTGGTTTCCCAAGGACCAACAGTACTCTAAGGTATATTCTTCAGTGAGAAAGGAGTGAACAGGAAAGGCAGAGAAGCAAAATAAAGCCGGGTTTAGTTGCTAGTGACTCGCGCCAAGTGCATCTCTCCTGTTCGTCTGAATCGGGCCCAGTCCCTTTAGCGCTGGGGAGAGGCTGAGGCGTTGCGAAGTGGAGTTGGAAGTCGTGCTAAAACAGCGGTATGATTAAACCTGCAGGCACGAGAAGGGTCGAACTTTGAACTTTGCATGAGGCTTGGCGAGCTAGACAAATAATGTAGTCACACACTCCACTGATAACGGGTGTGTTGGAGCAGCCACTGCCAGCCATGGGGGATGTGGTGCTGCACTTGAAGATGCAAGGGACTGAAAGCAGTTGGCAAACTTGCTTCTGAAAATGGTTCTCCCCCCCCCCCCTCCAGCCACTAAAAAGCCCATCCAGTTCCTTATCTGAATAGAAGAAGGACCATTTGATTTAAGGAAATCCTAAAAACCTTTGTGTTGCTAATCCTCCCAAACCAACGTCCTACCAACAGCCCCCACCTGCCTTTCGTTGTGAGCAAAACTTCAGCAATGGCGAGCCCACTATTCGTCAGGAATCTTGTGGGTCTAAAAAGAGGTCCCTTTGGGGGGAGGGAGGCTATTGAGGCATTAAATAAATCAAAGCACTTTGTTCCCAAGACGTCTCCCCCAGGCAGCAAGAACAGCAACAGTCAGACCTAACACCCTTGTCATTTTGAAAACAATCCTTTTAATCGGGGAATAATCCACAGGACACTTTAAAGAAAAGCTTGGGCATTAACCCAGTGCTCTTGCATAATTCCTCCCAAAAGCATCTGGTGTTTACATCCCAACATGGGGATTAGCTTTCTCCATACCATTATACAGGATCAAAGGGCTGTTCTGCGGTATACAGAGATCTCTCGAGATTTCCACTCTTCCTCCATGATTTTGGACATTGTCCAGTCTGTGTGTACATGAGGTGCACCCGTAAGTACACCCTATGTTTGTGTATATGTACCTCTGTGTGTGTATGTGTCGATACATTGATCTATATTTAGGTAGGTCGAGAGACACGATCTATTGCCGGACAGATGGACTTTCTGTAGGGAAAGAGATAGGCACTAGAAAGAGAGAGGGCTTGTATCTAGCTGTATAGAAAATCTACACGATAAATAAGGAGATGGAGGGATTTTAGGCAGAGACACACACGCACGTGGATTGAGTCTTCGTCCACCTGTGAAGTCGCTGCCCTGTTCAGTAAGAGAAGAAATACTCTGGTGGATGTAGAAGGGCCCCATGTCGGCAAATCCCCCCCTTTTGAAAATATTCAAACAGCAGCTCTTGGGGATCCAGCCCTCTCCCCTCTCATTCAAATCCAGGCTGCTCTCCAACCATTTAAAACCCCTGCGCTCAGCAACTCCTCTGCCTCTTTCTTATTGCATTTCCTAATAGTTCTTATGGGCTTTTTTTGGAGGGATGGGAGGTGAAAACAAAGAAAACCAATGGACACCCTTTCAGCTGAATATCTTCTTCCTTCAGAGCAGAATCCACGCTTCAAAGAGTAGGCCACTCTTCACTTGGCACCTTGCGCTATTGACTAGGGAGCTCTGGACAGCCTCTCTGATGGGAAATAGACCCGCTGGACTCAGAGGCAAAAATAAAAATGCATCTTAGCCTTCATTTTAAGCTTCACCTTAGCTCCCAGCTAGAAACCTGGCCGGATCCTCAGCTTGGTCTAAGGAAAGAAACTAACTTTTCAACCACACAGCACAGAACGATCTGCAGAAGGGCCGCTAAAGAGCCTTCCAGCTGGATTCCTTCTCCTGTCCCTCCCTTACCCTTTCTGTTATATTTAGACTTTAGGTCTCACCGTATTCCTGGCTAGATCGTAAAAAGATTTACAAGCCACAGTTAACCCAGCAATAAAAACAATTAACTTTAAGGGCACCTTGTTGTGGTTCTCCCCCGCAGAATGAAGTCGGCTGTGTGCGGTATGCGGATCTCCCATCTTCCACGCCCTCTCCCCGGCTAAAATAGTTTTCTATAGGCTCCAGCCGGGCCTGATCATGATTTGGGTTGGAAACCATGGGGGGGGTTGGCTTCCACCCCCACAACCACAGCAGTGAGCAAGCAGCCTTCATGGCACCCCAAAGTGGGCTAGCACGAATAATTCCAGCCCTCCGCCTGGAAGGTGTGCTTGTCCCTCCATTGGATCTGGGGGGCTTCTTTTCTTTGAGGAGCTCTGCCTGTCATGCAGGGAATTCTTGCTCCTTCCCGACCCCCAGCTTCATCACATCAGCCCAAATCCCCGGCAGAGTCGAACTCTCCTTCTTCCCTGACCTTCTTCCTCTAAGGATCCTGCCACGGGGCTCGCTCCCCCCCGCCAGCCGAGTTCCGTGGCTCAATTTTAGCAGCAAAACAAACCCAGGCAAATTGTTCGCCTGGCCCAGCCTGGTCATTTGCTTTCCCGCTCCCACCTCAGCACACACTCCAGTGAGGAGCCGCGTCTGTCCCTCAGAAGAGGCATAAAGGCATCTTCAGGTTGAGTAATGGCCTTTTTCTGAAAAGCTCAGCCCTGGCTACAAATGACTTGGCTGATTCTGGAAAATCTGCCTTGCCTTGTGTTCCACATAACAGCCCCCAGCCCCATTGACTAGTCTTCAGCCCCTTTCCCACTTCTTTTTCTTTATTCTCCCTCTTGCTGTTCCTTAGCCCAGGGCTTGTCCAACAGGTGAGACAGGGGAGCTCTCTGCTTGCTACAGTCAAATTCCCTTGGTTTAGTCAACTTTGTTTAGAAACTTGGGTTGTGTTAAAAGTACCCATTAGATGAGGGGAAAATTAATTTCTCCCCTGGGACGGGCTGCTTTTCTACCTAACGCTAAGTGGACTGCACAATACAAAATTACAGAGACAAGGTGAGTGAGTGAGGTAATATCTTTTATTAGACCAACTTCTGTGAAAGAGACAAGCTTTCCAGCTTGCGCCCAGATTGTCTCTCTCTCCAACAGAAGCTGATCCAATAAAAAGTACTTCCTCACACACCTTGTCTCTCTAATATCTTGGGAGCAACAGAACAACAACATCTGCATACAAATACTGGAAATTGTGAAGTGCTTTGAGATCTGCTGATGGAAAATGCTAAAGAAGAGCTAGGTGTTATTGTTTATTATCATCATCAACAGCTATGGTGCCTGGGCTATGTTGTATTTTATAGTGAGGCTATATTGTAATTGTTTGATTTTACTGAGATATGGTCATGAGTTTACAAGCAAATTAATTTCCCATTTGACACGAACGCTTCTTTTAAAAAGTGCTTCTCACTGCCTTTTATTTGTTATTTACATACAAATCCATTCCACATGACACTTTCTCCTGGGATAGGATGACCCGCTCAAACTTTTCTTGATTGTCGGTTTCTCCTATCTTTTTCATTACAGCAATTATTTATTAAACAAGCTGCAGGATTCATTTGTATTCAAGGATTCAAGTACACTTTTTGATGCACTGTACATACAACATACTTGTCTTGTGCCCTCTGGTTAAAGAAAATAGTTTGTGCTGCGTTGCATATGTTTATCAGTTACAATGACCTCAAGCTTAGACCTGTCTAGGTTCCTCTGGTCAAGATTACAGAGAGAAAAAATTCTGGTCTCTCCGCTGTTTAAGGCACTGGTCGGAGGGCAAAGGGATCGTGAAGTCAAGAATGATCTGGGAAGACTCACCAGCTGTTAAAAGTTGTGTGTGTACCAGAGAGCGAGATGCCCATGGTACTTCCTGTGTGTATTCGCTCTTGTGACAGGACATTGCTAGTAGCACTCTGCTCACTGATGATGCTGAGCAATTAAACACTTTCTGTTGGGGGAATGAGTGCACCTGAGTGCTAATCACTCCATTACGGAGGTAATTGGGAGGATGTAAGTGGAAGGAACAGGCAGTAAGGGAGAGCTCAGAAGAAAAGCTCAGCCAACGAGAGTGGCCGTGGGGAAATGCCTCTTGCTATAAGTCTGCAGTTATACTTTGCATGGAAAGGATAAATACATACGTGGCGACTAGGGTAACAACCTGGCATGTGTTTGTGACTGTGAGGCCATGTGCACTGGCCAGGTAGTGAAGTACAGTGGGTAATGACAGGCATCCCGTGGCAGCAGATCCCCTTAGTAATGTGCATGTGTAATCCTTGTGATACTCGGTGGGCATGTCTACACACAATCTAGAATAAAAATTGGCTTTGAATCAAATTGCTTCATCCCAGCTAAAGGCTTAGTTAAACTGATACAAACCCCTTTGTGGATGTGCTTATTTTAGTGTAAACTAGGTTTATTTCCGTTTAATTTAGCCTGATCAGGAAAAGATTTAAGGAAGAATGAGCCACTCTTAAACCAAAATAAGAGTGCCCACACAGAGGGTTGCTCCAGTTGAACTAAACTGATTTAAAAGCTGATTTCAGTTAAGACGGTGCAACTTTCTCTCGTAGGCGACATCTTGCCAGCGCACTAAGATTGCACGGCTTTAACCATACTAGTATTGTAGTGTGGCTGCAGTTATATCGATATTGAGGTACTTATAAAAGAATAGATTATTCCTGTATGAGAAGAGGAATAAACTAGACTGATCCAAGGCACTTTTATAGCAATATAATTGCGGCCACCCTAGGGATTGGTTGGTATAACTTTATCACACCTCTAACTGAGACAGTTGTACCTGTACAATAAGTGTGCATTGAGCAGCCCACGATTATTGCCATTCCAGTTTGAGTGTAGAGAAACTTGCATGTCTGTCTGTCTATTTGTACTATAGTGATATAACTATGTCACCATAGCTGTGCGGGCATAACCCCATAGTGCAGATGCAACCTACACCAATAGAAGGGGTTTTCTGTTTGTGTCGGAACACCATCTTCCCTGAGTGACAGTAGCTAAATAGACAGAAGCTTTCTTCCATCAGCATAACTGTGTATACACTGGGGGCTAGGTCAACATAGCTACGTTGGTTAGGTGTGTAAACTTTTCACACCCTGACTGATATGGCTATGTTGGTCTAAATTTTAAGTGTAGACCCAGCCTGGGAGAGAAAGCTCTCCCCATGCTGCTCTTTGTGTGGGAAATGTGCACTGTATTTTCTCTACCAAGTCATAGAGAACACCATGCAATCTTTGTTTCTTTTTCAATGTCAAAAAGGATTTTTTCCCCCTTCAAATAAGGGAATTAATTTCCAAGAAACTAGAAATGTCAATGGCAGAAATAAATCAAAATTGGCCAGAGGATGAGCATTTTCCAAAGTGAAGCAATTTAGTAAGATCATTCCCCTCCCCCCAGCCCAATGAAAATTAAATTATTAGCACAGTAGTATAAATGATAGGGCAGTAGCAGTTGGAACCACTGTTTGGGATGAGTTCATTAGAAAGATGGCTTTAAAAAATAAAGGAGATTTACCCAAAAAAAAAATTGATATTCTACTCTACTGATCATTGGGGAGAATTTCTGATCATTGAGGGGAATTTCACATATCAGTGATGGTGTAATAAATACATTTCTAGCAATGATAGATAGATAGATAGATAGATAGATAGATAGATAGATAGATAGATAGATAGATAGATAGATAGATGTACCTTTTCTTTTTTGATTCAAAGCTGGAGAAAATCTTTATTAATATTCAAATATCAGAACAAATTGTATGTAAAACATCACCTGGAAATGTAGTATTTGTTATCAGTGAACTTGCCAGTTATGAATAATTAAACTGTTGGCAAATTGAAATGAATCATAAAGTACATTCAGATTAGAACTGAAATTTACACACTGAAATGAACTTATTATTTTTCTTACCAGCAAGAGTCCCTAACCAGGTTAAAGAGTTCCACTTAAAAATAAAAAACTCATGAATTTTACAAACTGAGATAATCCACTTGGTTAAAAGCTTTATTGAAGGGGAAAAGAATTGTTCATGAAAATAAATCCTTTTTGTGCAGAAATCTAGATCATATCACACCACATGTGTAAATACTGTTAAAAATGGCATTTATATGTTGAAAGACTTTATGGCCCTCATTTTACTTCCAAGATGCAATGTACATTACTAATTCTAGAGGCTATGGGGTCTTAGAGCTTTTCAATACAGGGAGAGTGACCAGCAGATATATAGGCGTATAATTATACGGCTCTAACTATGCCAGTATACCAGATAAACTGTCAAGCAGTGGCTCCAGAGCATGAGTGCCAACCTTACAGAAGGACAAGGAAACAGGACACAAACCCCAAATTGGTTGTGGGTACTATACTTAGATTTCACCCATCAACTATCAAGTTTAAACTCCTCACTATAACAGCCTAAACATGGAGTCGCAGACAGTCCCCTTGGGTAATCCGGTCTATCTTGCCACCTACGTAAGCCTCCCTTTGTGATAGACGGTCCCTTACACGCAAAACACAGCAACATTCAGGTTACTCCTAGTCCCAAAGGACCAGTCACTTACCGTTGTACTTTAGATCACACGCCAAAGACAACGCTTGTAGCCAATCCTATAATAAACTAGCTAAAATTTTAGTATATAGGGAAAAGAAACAAGAAAGTTATTTACAGATGAGAGCAAGTAAACATATATGCACATAAATGAGTTCCAATTGTAAATTTAAAAAATAGAAGCTTCTATAATAAGCACGCTCTGTATGTCCTTTAGCGTTAACCCAGGCTAACCACTGGGGATCTTTTGCTTATGCTTAGTAATCCTTGCCCCTCAGAGTTCCAGTAGCATAAAGACACAGTTCCTCCTCGTTATGGCTTTTTATTCCCTTCCTGCCTTTGTGCTTTGAGCTGCAAACTCAGCTGATGGAAGGAATTCACTTGCACTACTTCTCTTCATGGGGCAGAGGGGGAAGAGCAATCAGGAAAGTCTTTTTGTCCTCTTTGATGTTCCACAATAGTTCATCTGGTGTCAATGGGCCTTGCTTATAGGGCAGGACATAACACCTTCTTTTGGAGATCAGTGCTTTACTCTAATTAATGTCTCTTTCTTGCCTGCTGATTTACACAGTCACCTAGGCTTATAATACAAATGTTTAAATAGTACCATACAATATGGGACACAGATGTTATAAGTGAGATTAATGCATGTAGCAACTTGCAAGCATTCAATAAAGTCTAAATGCTAAGCACGCCTTTATGATGTTAATGCCTAGTTTAACAATACTAATCCACAGGTGAGCCCGACTGATTCTAGCTATGTATTTGTCAGTATTCCAATCAGGCATGGGGTCCTTGGCATGTGCTGACACCTGGTCTGCCAGCATCACACTCCCCGTTTGGAAAATCTATTCCTGAATAAAAGTGACTTCTTTACATCTTATAGCACTTTGGAAACAACATGAAGAAAAAAACCCAGCCTTTGTAGATCAATTTGCCCATGCAGACAAGCCCTGAGTCTTTGAATGACATTTGAATTGACAGTTGCTCTTTTTTGCCTTCCATTCTCTTGGGCTGACGCTAGTTAAAATACTGGCTTCTTCCAAGATTGAAGAAACAAGAAAGGAGATATGACCAAGGCCATCAACCATCTGCAGTATCTCTTATCCTGGGAACTGTTTGCACCAGCTAAATAAAGTGACAGAGATGCCACTTTCCATCACAGTTGTTGGATCAGTCTGTCTGTGTCAGAGGCCTCATGAAAGTGGAACACTTCGCCAAATATGTCAGAGGTGCTTTTTTCCAGAGTCAAGGCACTATGCCAATACAGATAAATAAATAACAAGGAGGCGGTGACAATGATTTGTTCAAGCTCCATGTTCACAGTGTAGCCAGGTGTTTCTGTTAAAATGATCCACAAAGAAATAGTTTGGAATGTTGACTTTTAGAACGATATCATTAGGGTTCAGAGGAATCACCCCCTGGAGAATACAGTCTGAGTTTTCAAGAGTTAAGAACTGAAATTCTAATGGACTTGGGTGCCTAACTCTATTAGATTCCTTTGAAAAGCCCTACTAATGATTAAGAATAATGCCAATTCAGACCCCTCTTCAAGTTGTCACTTCTGTCAGGCTGTCTGCAGAATCAGGAAGACAGCACTGTTATTGGTCCATGGGTCTCTCCAGGAGTGAACTGGTGCAACCTCAATCTGACTTTGGCAGAATGGTGCTGAAGGCGGCGCAGGTAGCCATTTAGAAAATATCCTCTATGCTGGCCACCTCTATCCTCTGCCAGGCTGACAGATCCAGTTCTATAATGGAGTTGTCAGGCATCAGAATTCCCTGTAGGCCAAACGGCCCTTTCCTTTAAAGATCTGTCTCAGCTCACTGACCATCAGCCAGCCCAGAAAAGACCTACTTTCCATGATCAATGCACAAGAGGCACTCACTGCGTGTGGTTCTCTACACCCGACAGATCTAGATGAGATCAAAGGAGGGATGAGGATGGCCAGTTGCCTGCGGTCTTGAGATGGGGAGGATTTGGGTCTCCTTGTAAAATCATTGAGAAGAATCCTCCTCCTTGAATCAGGAAATTACTTCTTGGGCTGAGGAACATTGGAGGCCAGCAGAGCATCCGCCGCAGGCTGCTCAGCGCCAATTATGAACACAATGACTATTGCAATACTGTATTATTCGTTTTATGAGGTGCAGAGTGTCCTGACTTTGAACTGTTCAACAATAATCCCACACATCTCAACATAAATAAATAATATTGAGTCCTTAACTAGCACCTTTCATCTAAGGAGTTCCCAGCACTTTACAAAACATCACGCACCCATTTTGCAAATGGGGGAATATGAGTCATGGAAGAGGGGAAATAGCTTGACCCAGGTCTCTCAGCAAGGCCAAAGCAGAGAAGGAACAGAAATCTGACGCCCGAGCTCTCTGCTGCACTGGAAGTAGTTTTATCCTCATGGCTCCAGGCAGCCTTACACCAGGATTTTCACATGAATGTTTTATAAAGTTTTGCCTCCACTGATTTGCATCTACTGAACCTATTTTCAAACACCCGCTAATTGCCACTGATTTTCTAGCATTATTCATTCCTTCGTTTTAGTGCTGGTTGAACGTTTTCTGTTGAAACGAGTTCTCCAACGATGAATTGGCATTTTGGTTCAACAAGAGGGTTTTGTGGTAATATCTGCTTTCCACAATAAATGTTGACTTCGTTGAAACCCCCTGAATTTTCCCAGTGCTTTCTATGTTGGCTGAATTTTATTAATCTGCTGACAAAAAGTTAAAATTTCCCATGGAGAACATTGACTTTTTATTATTATTGTTGTTATTTCGTTTTCCCATGATAAAAAAGGAAACACTTCTCTGCCAGCTCTAATTAACTGTATATTTGTCTCCTGTTTGCTTTCTGTGTGAAGCTTATTAATACATTGGAATGCTGAGGTCATAGTACAAGTTTAAAATTATGGCCCAGATCCTCAGCTGGTGTTGGCTGGTGTAGTTCCATTGAAACCACTAAAGCAATGCGGTACAGAATACTGTACGTTCCCTGTCCCTGCCCTGAGGAATTTTGCAATTTCAGTAGTGTATAGGGACAGAATAAATGGCATAAATCAACATCCCCCTCTGAAATCAATGGAGTGTGGCTGATTTACACCAGCTGAAGTTATGGCCCATGATATCTTGGGACAACTAGACTTCCCTCCGGAGGGTTCTGTTGGAGTTCTGCTCCTCCCCACTCCTCTCCAGCATGGACCTTGGCTTTAAACCACGATCTTGCACTAAATATACTGGACCTGACTCTGATCTTACTCTCACTACTTTTGCACTGGTGTAACCCCTCCTCAGCTGAGTTATAGCTGATTTGCACCAGTGTATGTGAGATCAGAAACGAAGCCATTGTTTGCTTAAGATAATGGATGAGAACTTCAGGTGGTGGAATTCGACAAAGATCCTTTGAAGTCAATGCAGCTAGGTCAGTTTACCCCAAGTCAAGTTCTGGTCCCATAGCTTTTGGAGCTGGGTAATTTGGCTGATTTTGGAAAGCACCAGGAAGACATCTGTGAATGTTCTCAGGTCCTCACTCACACTAACCTCACCCGCCTTGAAGCTCTGCTACAGGTCTTTTGTACCGCTTAGTCCCTGGACAGTCAGAGAGATGCAGGAAAAATCCTGAGGGACACTTACTGCAGTGAGCATTTGACCTGAACTCAGGCTATGTCTACCCTATAGCAGCTACAGCAGCGAGCTGCATCGATGCGGTTGCGTTGCTGTAGCACTTTCGGTAAACCCGCTTTAAGCTGACGGGAGTGTGCTCTCCTTTGGACTTAACTCCTGCCTTCGCAAGGGGTGATAGCTACGTCAGTGGGAGAAGCTCTCCTGCTGACGCAGTGCTGGCCACACCGGCACTTAGGTTGGTATAACTTATAGGCCAGCTTCCTTCCCCCAGCTCCATGGTCATGGCACATCGCCTCTCAGCACAATCTCCATGGAGAAGGCTTTGCTTTCAGGGTGCGCAGGAGATGTGCCTGCCAGCTTCTGCGTGGCACAGAACTCAGCTGTTTAGAAGTCCCTTGGCCAACCAACTCCAGCGCGAGGCCTTGCCCTTGTGAAACTGAACTCTGTGCCACAGTCCCCGTGTGGCCCCGTGACATCCTGCAGCCCCTCAGCCCTATGCAGTGGACATCACTGGTTCTGCTAATGAGGCATTTTCTTAGGCCAAGGAGGCACAGGCAGGGATTTGGTCTAATGGCCTGAGGCTGCGCATCCCATTCAGGAGACTGACTATGGAGCCACTCTACAGATGCTATTGCAACCTCCACAGCCCTAAGGCATCCCCTTTATGTCGAGAGATGGGGAAGATTCATGTAGCAGTGAATCTTGGATCTTCCAGCCCCACCTCTCCTCAGTCCACTCCCACTGACCCCTGTGCATTGGTGAGTCAGGAGCCATTCAGAGCTGAGTCTGCACTGGGTACACCCCCCAGTGGAACCTCACCCTCCACCCCAGAACCTTTCCACTCCTTGCACTGGGAAACCACACCGATTCCATTACTGGGGACCCTCTGACTTAATGCAGGAGGGGCAAAATTTCCACTTTACAAAGGCCCTTACCTTTGGTATCATTTTTTGGAGGTTTTCCAAGTCAAGTCTAATGCAAGACTGAGATTGAGCTAAACCAAGCGACTTTAGGAGCTTTGCTCACACTAGGATAATAAGATTTTGCAAACAACAAAAAAAGGAAACACATGGCTTGGAATGCCTTGAGTCTACAATGTGTGTAAAATGTGTTGATTCCATACACACCTGATCTTCTGGGGGTTTAAAGAAGCATCATTTGCACAGGTAGATTGCAATGTCTTGGATGAGGTGTTTAGCAGAGGGGCAAGCATTGCAGTATTATTCATTTGTATTACTGTAGCAACGAGGAGCCCTCGTCATGGACATGCATACTACACACATTGTGCTAGGTACTGTACAAACACAGAACCAAAAGCCGTCTTTGCCCCAAAGCAGAAAACAGATGGATAGAGACAGATTGGGGGAGTACAAGGAAACAATGAGATGAGGTTGATCAGCATCACAGGTGGTGGTCTTAATACACCAGCCACTTAATCTTTATCAAGATTTATGCTGGCATCTGACTTCATCTCACAGTGCAATGAGTTTTGTTTGGAAATTACCCAAATGCCTGTGCTCCTCACATCATCTCCAGGCATCATGTGCCCTCATGCTCTAGAAGTCCCAGCTGTGAGGTACATTGTGTTTGGCCCAGCTAAAATGAGTGGTCCTTCTGGGTGCACCAAAAAAAAAAAATGTCAAAGACAAACTGGGGAAGCAGTCAATATCTGTGCAATGGCTTCCTTGCTCAGGACTCAGTGCTTCAAAAGGCCAAATACTTTCAAATCCCACTGAAATCAGTCGAATGGAGGCAGGTCAGCACCTTGTAATGTTGTGCCCTCAGTGTGTACAGACTCTAGCAATTCCTGTTTGTTTGAGCATTACACGCTGACCACCAGACTTGACTAGAGGCTGTTTGAAACGTACGCTGCAAAAATTAGGGGACTGATTTGTGGCTATGTTACTCCAGTTTTACACTGCTGTTACTCCTGTGAAATTGACAGATTTACTTCGGTGTAAAACTGGAGCAGTGCAGAGGTAACTCGGGCCCCAGGTCTCTTAGAGAGTAACACAATACTAGTAATGCAGCTGATACATCAGGCCCACACAAACCTAATAAGTGTCAGTTCCTCGTAGGCTTCCTTTCTCATCTTTCTGCTGGGTCAGATGCCCTTCTTCAATGGGAGATGCAAACATAAAAGAAAGAACTTAACCTAGGGGTTTGTTGGCTTTTAACTACAATGCATTCCTCTGACTTCCTCAAAGGAAGAGAAATGGATTGGAAAGTGGTAAAGCCACAAGAACTAGCAGTACCAACTCCTGGCATGTCTTCAATGAACTGCAATGGACTAAAGCCATAGCAGCTGTGGATCTGCTTTGAAAACACAAAACTAGGTTAACATGAACTATGCGTATAAAATGATGGGATCTAAATTAGCTGTCACCACCCAAGAAATAGTTCTTGGAGTCATTGTGGATAGTGCTCTGAAAACATCCACTCAGTGTGCAGCGGCCATCAAAAAAGCTAACAGAATGTTGGGAATCATGAGGAAAGGGATCGATAATAAGACAGAAAATATCGTATTGCCTCTTTATAAATCCTTGGTACATCCACATCTTGAATACTGCATATAGATCTAGTTGCCCCATCTCAAAAAAGATATATTGGAATTGGAAAAGGTACAGAAAAGGGCAAGAAATGATTAGGGGTATGGAAAATTTTCTATATGAGGAGCGATTAATGAGACTGGGACTTTTCAGTTTGGAAAAGAGACGACTAAGGGAGGACAAGATAGAGGTCTATAAAATCATGACTGTTGTGGAGAAAGTCAATAAAGAAGTGTTATTTACTCCATCTCACCAAATGAAATTAATAGGCAGCAGGTTTCAAAAAGAAGTATTTCTTCACACAACACACAGTCAACCTGTGGAACTCCTTGCCAGAGGATGTCGTGAGGGCCAAGACTATAACAGGGTTCAAAAAAGAACTAGATAAATTTCTGGAATGGCTATTAGCCAGGATGGGTAGGGAATACTATTTGCCAGAGACTGAGAAATGGATCACTTGATGATTACCTGTTCTATTCATTCCCTCTGAAGCACCTAGCATAGGCCACTGTTGGAAGACAGGATACTGGGCTAGATGGACCATTGATCTGACCCAGTATGGCCGTTCTTATGTGAAAGTATATCTTTGTTGGGTTTGATGTGGGTGGAGGCATTTCACTGAAGGAAAGCCAGATCTGGAGATAAAGGGCATTCCTGGTAATGATGCTTTCATAATTAGCAGAGGTAGGGATGAACTTCACCAGAGAACAGGAAATCTCATCATTACCCTCTCTCTTTGAACAGTGACCCTGCTTTTGTGAAAAATGCCATGAGATCTTTAATTGTCTACAAATGGTCAGGACTTTGGGTTTGCCTCTTCTTAAATCGGGTCTCCTCAGACTCACAGCAACTCCTAGCACCACGTTGGGGAGTTGGGTTGGCAATTACTCAGGGCAGATGGCTTCCAAATAAGTCAGCATCACGCTTCCAGCACCCCGTTGGTCTCTGAAGGTCTCCCATCCAAGGATTCAGCAAAGCCCAATCCTATTTAATGTCTGAGACCTTTATTTGAGTCTTTGACTGCTGGTGCCCACTGAACAGACATCTTCAGTGAAGTGCTGGTACTGATACCGCCTTCTTTTTCCCAAGACATTACCATGCCTTTACAACTCTCAGCCTGTATTAGTGCTCTAGAGTTCCCCTTCCAGTTTCCCATAACTTCCATTTGTCTATGCTGAATAATTTCAGGTATTAGGAAATTGCCCAGTTATGTAATTTGTTTAGGTGCCTTTGCATTGCATCACAATTCTCCCCAGGCTTGACTTCCCTAAGTAAGTCATCAGCAAAACGTTTCACTTAATTACTCAACCATTGCTTCTAAATCAATGTTTCTCAACCAGTGGGTCACAACCCCCAGGGTCAGGAGGGGTCATGAAAGGCTGTCAGGGGATTGCAAGTCATTGAAAATGTTCTTATAGTCTAAAACAAAGAAAATCTCACTCCCCAGCCTCCACCCACTTTTATCTTTCCAGGTCAAGTGTTCCCTGTCAATTTCTCAACACATACATACAAATAAATAATACTGGCTTATCATGATTGTTGGGATCATTACTTATACGTCTATAGTAACTGTAAGGGGGCCATAACAATTTTTTTTGCTCCAAATAAGGGGTTGCCAACCTGAAAAGCTTGAGAAACACTGTTTTAGATCATGCTTCCCTTCCTTTGTAAATCGCCTCCCATATATATGGGCCTGGTCCTACTTACCTTGATGTCTGTAGCAAACTTCTTTCTATTTCAGTGGGTGCAGGTTTAGACATCATCATTATAATATTAATTATTATTAGTTCCCAACCCTACTTAATACTAATTACAGAGGCAGCCCCTACTAAGCACTTTCCAGAATCCTGGGAACACATCTCTCAAATGATTTCCATATTGGCCATTTGCCATTTATTTCCTACACTGTTTTCTGTCTCACCAAGTTTTTACTCTATGACAGCACTTTATCTCCCAGCCCCATGATAGTAAAATTTCCTTCAGAGATTCTAGTGAAGGACTTTATCAAAAGCCCTTTGAACCTCTCCATAAATTATATTCTTTGGTTCTCCTTCTCCTACTGTTTTATTAACTCTTTCAAAGAATTCATATGGTTAAAGGAGTCATGATTTACCCACACAGACGCCCATGTTCTTTTAATCCCCACTCATCGGGGTTCATTTACTACAATTTTTTAATTACCTTCTTATTTTTTCTGATAGTGAAGCATGCCTCACCATTCTGAGATCACCCGTAGCCAATTTTCTAAAATGGGCATAGATTTGGTGACCCAACAATTCTCTGATATTGCATCTATAATTAAAGACAAATACGATGGACCTGATCCTCAGCTAGTATAAATCAGTGTAGCTTTGTTGATGTCCATGTAATTATGCTGATTTATATGCGCGAGGATCTGGCCCCATTAATTTTTGTGGATAGCACTTATTTCATTCTTTAAAAATCTTTGGGAACTACCAAGTGAATGCAATACGTTCCTGGTGTTTCACTGCAATTAAGCTGTTCCATCGCTTCTACGTCTTGCAGTTTTTCACTTTCTTTACTTGTAAAGATTAATTCTGGAATAGCTATTTAGCCTCATCCTCTAATGTTATGAGCAGGGAGTATCCTAGGGGGGGCGGCAAAGTTCTGTCAGTAGAAGAGTACGTGTTTATATTATATCCAAAAGGAATGGCTATGGAAAATGGGGGGTTAACTCAGTTTAGTCATAAGTATAATGGACATAACAAATCCTCACTGGACCTCACGGGACTCCCCTGAGTCAAAATTCCGTTAGACTTCCAAGCCTTTAAGACACCCAACTGAAAGGTACCCTGTCCAGTAATGACTACATGTTTGTTTTGTATGACACCACGTAATAGGAAACAGTTTGCAAGGCAAGGTCAGACAAGAAAGTTAATTTTCGAGTGAAAATCCTTTCTAGGGAAAGCGAAAGATTTACTGCCAAAATGTCAAAATCCGTTGACGCCTTTTACAGCCATTACAAATGGATTTGGGACAACGTCGCGTTGCAGTTAATTCCAACCACAAAGGAACAAGAGAAGTCTCACAAATCTGTGACTGTCAGTACTGTTAGCATGGTTTGTAATGTAGCAGATTATGGATACATCTACACTGCAATAAGACATTTGTGGCTGGTCCGTGTTAGCTGACTCGGGCTTGTGGAGCTATGAAATTGCAGTGTAGACGTTCAGGCTGGAGCCTAAGCCCTGACCCTCTACAGAAGGGTCCCAGAGCTCAGGCTCCAGTCTGAACAACTACACTGCAATTTTACAGCCCTGCAACCAGAGCCCCAGGAGCCTGAGTCAGCTGACACGAGCCAGCCGAGAGCGATGGATTGCAGTGTAGACACCCGGAAAGGCCAGATCTTCTGCTGGTGTAAATCATGGCTGCACTCACATCAGCTGAGCTATACTGATTTACACTTGCTAAAGTTCTGGCCCTTTTTCTTTAGCAGCATCTTCTCCAAAACAGAAAAGACAGCCCATCTGCAAGAGGAGACGGCTCAACTGTAGATTTACCACGAGCCCTCAGTAAGGGGCAACAGCATATCGTTGCATTGGCCCGTGAGAAGAGCAGGCTCCACACTGCGATTGAGTCAAATTTCTGCTCTGGTTCCTCCCTTGCGCTGGGAGGAAATAATCTGTGACAGTCCTTCATCTTGGGCAGAGCACTTCCCTTTCCATGCTGGCTCAGTTGTGCAGGTCAGCATCCACTGTCCTTCCCATGGCCCTCACCTCACCAACCTGCACTGGAGATGGAGTAATGCCCTCATGGAGACCTCTTTCCTTTCCTGTGATGCAGATAGCCCACAGAAAGTAATAAGCAGATGTCTTTGCCACTCACTGCCCTGTGCATTGCCTAGAATGAGCCATAATCTCACCCTTTGTTTTATTATCCATGCAATGAAAGGCTGCAACCCTTCTCCCAGTTCTCTTTCTCCGCCTCACTTTCCATTTAGCAGCGTCATGCATGACCCTTTTGCATCATGAGGGATGTCACCACAAGATGATAGATGACGAGACACATGCATTATTGCTAAGGGTGTATTTAAAAATGAGACACCTTTGAATTCACTGAGTAAGAACAGGCCTTTATTGCTTTCTCTCTCTTTTTTTTTTATGAGGAAGTGATGGATGTTCCTGTGGAAAGATAGAACACGCCCTCCCAAAAGAGATGGTCTTACATCTCTCATCAAAATTCCTAGGTCAAAAGGAAAGGATTTAATTTCACTGTTAATACTCAGTCAAAAGAAGTATGTGCTAGGTGTGAAAGCCACCTGTTCTCAGTGCAAACCTGCAAAGAAATTTGGGGCGGGGAAGTGAAAGGCTGCCAGGCAATTTGGCTGTCACTCTTTTTCTCAGGAAACTTCCAAGTGATGTGTGTGCATGTGCGCGTATGTGTTTATTTCACACCTAGCTATGCCCCTAGGAAAACTAACCCTTGTGGTGGAAGGTACAAAGAATCAATTTGTTTCATAGCTTTTCTTTTTAAAATTGGTAGCCACCATATTAGACAGCATTGCAAATAAGTTGTAATGTACCTGGGCTCATTTTTATCTCCCTTTCATTTCAAGGTGACCTCGTGTGGACATTTAAAATCTCCTCTTTTATTACTTTGCCAAGTAATCTCCAAATGTTTTGCTATGTTTGTATTTAGGGCTTGACCTAAAGCCCACCAGAGTTGATGGGAGTCTTTCCATTGACCACAGCAAGCCTTACTGATCTTTTCAGATCTGTCTGTTGTGCCTATATCACAGGCCCTAAGTAGAGTAGTAGATATTAATAAAATATAAAAACCAGAGAATCCAAACAGGCTGACACCCATACATCATACAAGAAGAAACACAGACATCCTACAGTATCCTCCCCACCCAGCTTCCACTCTGCTCTGACACATTCCACCTTGCCTTCAGGACGTGCCAGGGAGAACCAATGAATCTTACAGCATGCCCTGAAGGTAACCAAATTCCAGTATTGGTAAAGCAAGGAGAGAAGTGAGTATCTAGCTAAAGGCCTCTCACTGAACAAAGGCTGCTGTCGACACCTTCCTCTTTATACCAGAAAGGGGCTCTTAGATCAAAACCCTCAGGTGATCTCAGTACACAGGGAGAGAACTGACTTCAGACAGCTAGGACCCAAGCCACTGAGGTCTCTAAAAGACACAATCAAGGCCTTTAAGGTAGCCTGGAAATGAGTGTGCAGTGCAGATCACTGGGCACGTGCCCTGTCATAAAACTCTGCTTAATGTGTGGGCTACCTGATTCAGCACCAACTGCGGCATCCCTCTGCACCATTTTAATCTTGTATTGTATTGCATGTGTATTCATCATCTCATTAACAAACATTGAGCAATGCATGTAGTTTGGAAAAGGCACATTTCAGAATGTTCTTTTCCCAGAATCTTTACTGCTACCTCCCAAAAAATCTGTTTAGTAAAGTATTTATTGTATGCAAATTGAATCCCCACTACTGATCCAAAGCATGTATTTTGCTGATTATAAAACAGATGCTATTTTATATGCTACACTGATGCTAATTTCCAACAATTGTGTTAGCTGCAATCTTGGGGCATTTAGTCATTCAAAGGGCTTCGCTATGCCTAGCCCAGGCCCTGAGCATGATGCAAAATGTATATCAAACAAATCTAACATAATATTACAACTGGGTACTCCCATAGATTGTAAAATAAAAACCACAAGCCTCCTACAGTATATTCCCAATGCAACTAGTACCCTTGTGCAACATCTTCTAACCTAGCACTCAGTCACCCCAATTAATTAATCCAAAATAAAAGCCAGCTCCAGAAAAACCTAGAGGTACTATTCACCTCTGTAGAGCTGGCTAGCAAAAGACCTCACCTACGTGGTTAGGGAGAGGTCTTTTGCTAGCTCTCTGCACAGATGAATTCCATCCTGGAAGAATGGCCTAAACCTGAATTAATATACAATAATTGCATACATCTAAATTAAATCACTTCCTTATTTACTTTTAAGGTGCTAGAAAAAGATCCTTTTTTTAGCCAGCTCAGATCTGCTTCTATGGCCAGAGTATTCAAATGTGGGTGCTGCATGGAAAGCCTCTATATCTGTATTTTGGCATCTAGAAAAGGGGCCTGATTCTTAGAGGTGCTGAGCGCCCAGGATAATTTCAGCAGGAGCTACAGCTGTTCAGAAGCTTTGACAATCAGGATGGTTATGTAGGTACCTCAATAGAGCATGAGCCCCAGATGAGGATCTAAGCCTTAGGGTCTAACTTTAGATACCGTGTTTGGACATTCTGGTTCCCTTCCACCACTCAAAGGTATTTGGATGAGCTCAGCTCACTTCCTGAGGTTGTTTCCCTCTCTCCTAAGACCTTTTTGTAGGCAGTTGCCAGCTGTTGGAACTTGTTTTCTCTCTACATCCTCCTGCATCTGCTAACCCTGAACAACCCTCTTCATCTGAATGGCTGGAGAGGGGCTGGGTGAGTGGCACGGCTGAGTGGCCCTGGCTCCA
The DNA here is from genome assembly GCA_007922155.1 of Mesoclemmys tuberculata. NCBI lineage: Eukaryota > Metazoa > Chordata > Testudines > Chelidae > Mesoclemmys > Mesoclemmys tuberculata. Next base: position 5,524,046 of record ML675638.1, read on the forward strand.
CAAGACTCCACACTCAAGGACTGGGCTGAGGACAGTTTTCAGCAGGCGCTAGGAGCTGGCAACAGGTCCTTGGGAGTGGGGAATGTGGTCTTCCTCCTCTTTCTCGATGAAGATGGCAGCTTCCCCCCAGGCTGGATTCCTGAGGCATCTGGATAGCTTCTGTCAGCAAGGTGTGATATTAACCCCTTCGCCCTCCCCATCTCCCCTTCAGAGAGGGCTGAGAACTAGCCTGGGCTTTCAGGCTGGATGGGTGAACAATCCAGGCAGATTCCTGTGGCTGCCTCCACCCCGCTGCATGTATCAAGCATGTGGTCTGAGAGCCCTTGGTGAGCAAAAAGGCGCAGCCAAGGCATTTGAAAGGGTCAATGTATGATATTTGTCTTACTTTTAGGAGGCTGGAGTGTCTGAGTGTGGATCACTGCAGCTGATCTCTTTCCATTTTGGGTTGTGCTCTTAAAAAAAAAGTGAACCTGCTGGCTTCCCCAGACAGCCTGGCACCAGTGGTCATTTCTGTAGGCTATAAGTGTTGTCAATTTAAGCTGTAAGGACAGGTGTAAATCTGTCGTGACATTCCACCCTCCCAGCGCCGCCTCCTCACCTGAAGAGCTCTCATTTATTACGGCGAGCCAGCAAATAAAGCCAGCAATCGCTTTGCCTTTCAAAAGAACCGCGGGCCCCGCTTAACATCCTCGCCCCCTCCGGTGTGTTGGTTTTTACAACGTGCCTTCAAGTAAACCCCCCTCAGCTGTTTGTTAAAGCAAAGCAAATAAGGGCAATTCCAGCTCTCTCACAAATCCCCTTGTTTGCTCTCTTCTTAAAGGCCGTCCCTAGCAGAAAGACAGCGGGGAACGGAGTAGACAGGGAAGCCGAGACACTGAATTCGGAGTAGACTCCGGGGGGGAGACACAACCTAGCAGGAAGGCCAATAGAAAAACGGTGCCAATGCGTTTGTAAGTGGTTCCCCCCCATGAAAAAATTCTGACAACTTTTTGGGGGGGTCTCTTGGGAGGGGAGGCTCGAAATGGGGGGGGGTGCAGTTTGAAACGTGAAATACCTTCCTAACATGCATTTTAAGAACTTCAGGCTTTTTTTTAAAGCGGTTATCCCAACAAGCTGTTGCTCCTCGATCCGCCCAGTGTCCCCATGCTTTTCATTAAGAGACGGCGCAGGATTGCTTTAATCTTGGCCGACTTCTGAAAGCTAAAGGTTTACAAAACTGGGGGGGGGCACCTTGCATTTCTTTCTTTTGTCTTTTTCAAACTCGATATTATGTATCCTACCTACAATCTCAAACCCTTAGTGGCCGGATCTTCCCCCAAAGTAACCATTCTGGGACTGTAGCAAACCTGAGTTAATTCGAACTCTTCTCCTAATGTCCGCCTCAGCTGTTTGATCTCATTTCCAAACTATATTCCCAGGGGATCAAGTAGTCGGGGAATAAGTTGATGTTGCTCAGTAGTGATTTAATGGAAACGTTAATGCTGAGGCAGATAACTGCATCGACATGTTAAGTAATACATCAGGAATACTTCCAGAAAAGCAACTTTACTATTCGCTATAGCCCTGCTTTTATCTCCTTTATTTCAAAGTTGCAAAGATGGACATTGCGGATTTCCCTACACCCACGGCTCCTGATTCTCTCTCTTTCTTTCTGTATGTGCTCGCCATGTACGTAGTCCTGCTCGCTTGCTTTTCTCTCCCTTGTCTGACTTTCTGCTGGTCTAGACAGAGTCTCCAATATGCGGACCCCATCTTCTCCCTTTGGTCTGCAAAAAAAAAGTGAGGGAAGGGGGAGAGATTAAACGCCTAACTGAAAATGTTTGCTAGGGGCAGAGAGAGGGACATTGCTTATTAAGAGACTTTTTTGTTAAAGCAAACCGAAATATTTGCTTCAGGGGGGTAACTGGCCGGGCGCGGGCGCGGGTGGGGGGCGTTACAGAATAAAAAGGGTCTGGAGAAACGCAGACGTTCAATCTCTATTTACGGGGATGTCAAGGTGGCCTCTGCTGCTTCTCTGTGCTGCAATGGCCCATCGCTGCTTGCAAGGCTCCGTCTCGCCGGGAGTCCTGCCTTATGAATGTGGAGGGGTTTTAAAAAAAAAAAGAGAGAGAGAGAGAGAAATTTGTGCCCAAGTGAAACGGGGGCGCAGCAATTTCTCATTTCGTCGGTTGTAATTTCTCCCAGGACCCTCAGTTCACGTCTAAACAGCGAGCCTTTAAAGCAGCCCCCCCGGGGGCAGCAGATCCTTTAGTGGGGGAAGAAGGGGGGACGGATAGGAGAAGCGGTGCGGAATTTGCTACGTTTCCAAAGCTTCCCTTGGAGCGATCGGCTTGACCTTGTCCCTTTGAGATGATAATGAGGTTTTTACGGGGGGGGGGATCTTGGGCGAAAGACCCCCCCCCAAATCCTGCAGTTAAAACGACTGCAACCTGCGTCGGTGGAGTTGCTCCAGGCGTTACGAAGTAGCGGGCGGAGAAGTGATTGCGCCTGATAGCAAAATACGGTCGTGGGTAGGATACCGGGGGGGGGGTGTTTAAACACCTTCGGCGCTGGCTACGTTGTTAAACCACCTTGCGGAGCCTGGAAGCGAAAGCCCCCGCCTTTCGGGTGCGGCACCCCGCCGAGCGCGGCTGGAGGGTGAGGGACGCGAGATCCCGGGACCTGCGTGGGGCGAGCCCTGCTGTGCGTGCTCAGCCCGCCCCGCAGAGCGCTTCGCAGCAGCGGGGCGAACTTTCTGCGCGTCGGTTCGATTCGGAGTCGCTCCTGCGCCCCGAGACGCGCTAATGAGCACCAAGGGCCGCTGGCTGCTTCAACAGGCGCGGCCAGTGGCGCAAAAGACAAATTGGGCAGGTCCGCAAAGGCGAGAGAGAAAAGCGTTCACTAATTAAAGCGCTGGGGGGGGGGGGCATCCCGTGTTTTATAAACAGGAATGGAAACGTTTGTGCCCCTGGGACCAAAGATCCCTTCATCTGCTTCTTTGGTCGGGTCTCCAATCCTACACCGATATTCGCAGCCTCCCACCGCGCTCGGCGGGTGGCATCGCTAACCCGACAGTATGTCCCAGCCGTACAATATCTGGAGCTAAATGGGCCCTAGTCCCCCAGGAACATTCTCACCCGGCCGTAGCATTTGGCTCGGGGATCCCTAACCTCACACTAACCCTACCCCAGGATCATGTCGCATTGACTGGCGCTCTTTCCGAGAGACAGCCGCCACCCTCTCCCCCCAGTAACTCTTTAGGAGACCCCATACTCCACCTCCCCGTCTCTGTGTTCTCAGCATTGGGAGCAACAGAAGTGGATCGGCTCCTCTCCGATGACTCAAATCCAGGGTCTAAGGGAAGTAATCACTTCCCTGGAAAACGGGTCGGGGGGAGGGAAGCCCCGTTGTGCCCCTGGATCCGTGGTAGACTGACTATTTCCTCCCCCCGCTGTAATTGTCCTTTACCTGGCCGCGCTGGCAAAATTTAAACGCCCAATTGCTCTCGCTCCTTCAGACTGCCCTACAGATGGCATGCATGCATGCCTTCTATTTGCCTGTCTCTCTGGATTGCTACAGGTAGCGAATGGGGTCGTAGTTGGAAGGAAATTGCAAGTGCCTCGTTACAAATTGTTTTTCTAGGCGGTTAACCCCCCAAAGTAATTGAGTTTTAATTACAGGCCCGAGAGAGGGAGGTGAGATTGGGGGCTATTAATTTTCCCGGCTACCTATTTTTTTTCTCTCTAAACCACCACTCAGTTTAGATGATTGATTCTTTCTTTCCCCGTTTATCAGCTCAAAGATCCCCGAGGCAGAACACAAACCGTCTGGGAACGGTTCTGCTCCGAAACCGAATCGGAGGAGTTAGAAATATTCTGCCTGGATCTACGCCGGGTTTAGAAACCTGCTAGGTGCTCTCCAAAAAGTTAAACCCTGCTGCTCTTAACCCTGCGGGGGAAACTCAGACTGGAGTCAGGGGTTGAGCAGGAGAAAGGGCTGCACAATCTGGCCCCTCAGTCGTTGGAATGGGAGTTATTTCTTTGCTCTCTCTGGCGTAGGACGCGAGCACACGGGTCTCAGCACCTGCCGAATTCTTGAAAGGAGGCATTTACCCTTCTGTGGCCTGCGTAGAGTTTCAGGGGCCCCTTTTGTCCTGACAATGCTATAGACAGACAGATGCGGTCTTAAAAGCAGGGCAGCAGACAAATCCTACTCTCCTTTCCTGGGACTAGAAAGCCCCCCCCCCCAAAAAAAGAGCCCATTTTGAAGGGGGAAAAAAGGTAACCTGCTTTGCAAATAACTATAAGATCAAATCAGCGGGGAAACTTCAAAACAAAACAAAGGTTGATTTGACTAGTTAGGAGGCCGGAGAGGTTGATGGTTAATAGTATTTGACCTCGCTTTTACCCAAGGGAAATGTCGGGGGGGGGAGTTTGCCTGAGTAAAGCTGCATTTCCTATTTTGGGGTCTGGCCCCAAGCCCACTGTCCACACTGCAAAGACTCCCATCTGCTTCAGCAGGGTTTAGCTTCCAAGGCCAGAAGGAGCCATTGGGATCCTCTCGCCTGATCGCCAAGGTATTGCAGGCCACAGAACTTTCCCCCAAAGTAATTCCTAGACCAGCTCTTTGGGGGTGCTGGGGGGAATCTGATCTTGGGTTTTAAAATGATCAGTGATCAAGCCCTTGATCTAACAGTCATGTTAGTTCTTTCCAGGCCTGACATGGATTTCTAAGTGTTCACACATGGCTTTAACAGAACTTTGCCACACTTCGATGGGGGGGCGTGGGGGGGAGGGGGAGAAAAGGTGTTGTGGTTTGCATGAGGCCCTGTCGGTTGTGTGTGCCACTGTTGATTAAGTGCTGTCCCGAGAGATGGGCTCAGACATGAGATAATGAGGCTCTGTGACAGCACAGGGTCCGCTTTAAGTTTTCCCATGGACCGGAGCTGTCGCCGGTTCACAAAACTAAGGAAGCCGCCCGATACTCAAATCCAATTTGTGCTGCACAAAAGCTGATCCCCAAATCCCCGCTAACAAACCGGTACCCAGAGACAAGTCATCTAATGTTTAGTTTTATTCATCTCTTGACTAATTAACTGGAATCCCACCTCCCGCCTTTTTACAGTGCCCAATTAATCTGCAATGTATGTCAAAGGTCTTTAGCCCACTGTAGATTACTGAACCCTTGTTAAGATGTGTATCCCCTCTACAGTGATCTGATTAGGACGATTCCCCCCCCCTTTTCTGTTGCTCCGTGCAAATAGTTGTGGATTGGGGTTTATGTCTGCAGAGCTGGGCTCTTCACATTTTAATAGGATTTCTCCAGTTCCTTCTCCCCTTTTCCCTTCCGCCCCTTTGGAGGTCACTAAAAGACATGGGGTTTTTAGCAGGCTTAAAATGAGCTCAGAAGGGATACAAGGGAGATGAAGTTATCTGGATAGAGCGAGCCTGCCCATTTGTGCAGCTGTGGATTTGTTGTAAGATGTTCCACGTTTAAAAACAATTTGGCGGGGTGGGGGGATGCAGAGGGAAGGAACCCAAAGCTACTTGAAGGAGAGTGTGTGGGGGGGAGAAAAGAAAATCTTTAACCTGGCAGTAGAGTGGATATGTTATTACCTTTGATTCTTCCGATTATAGTGATTTATCAGAGTTTAGGGGCATGAACGCGCAATGACAGGGTATTTTATGGGACTTCTTTACTAAGCGGTGCATCACTTTATTTCTGCATTAGCTTGGGGGTGAGGAGATGGTTTAGAAGCAATTGGAGGGAGCGAATGCAAAAGAGGAATTTATTAGCTTTCAGCCCATCAGAGGAATAAGCATTGATTTTTATCGACCTAATTATGCACCAAATGACCTCTTCCATCGATCACATAAAATGAAGTTTTTCTTTTAAAAAAGAGTTGGGGGAGGAGGAGGGAAATAAAGGGTCTTTTGAAATATTCTTGCAAAAGAAGGAGGAAAAATAAAACGGAGAGAATGTATTTTAAAGCCTTTAAAATGCGTTTGGTGCTGAAAATGGAAATATAATACAATTCTCCCAGGCAAGAGATGGAAAAAATGCACTGAAGGTCTTTTGTTAACTTCAAGCTTTCAAGCCGAATTCAGATGCGGCCAGTTTGGCTAAAATAGCATTAAACAAATAGACACTAGCTTATTTTTACACCCCCCCCCCTCGCCCGGCCTTCCCCAACTGCATTGTAGGGCCGGCAAAGAAGAGTAGCTGAAAGGTAAAAGGCAAGCCACAAAGCATAATTTCAGTTTGATTGTAGCGATTTTTCTTACTAAGGTTGTAACAGACTCAACGCTAATCAAGAATCAAACAGTCTCTCCCTTGGATAATTCCATCTTGTGTCTCTATAGAGCTTTTCTTTGGGATCTAATTAGCGTTGGTCTCCGCATTGCAAGGGGATTGAGTCTGCATAGACTAGGAAGCACCTGTCCCAGGTGAATGTCTGTTCTTGTCACCCCTTGACTTCAGCTGCAGTTGAAAGTCACTGTGGTGGTGTTTGTTGTTTTAACTGATCCTGCTAACTGGGGAAAGGAGAGATTTCATGACCTGGGATTTGACTGAGCTATCTGAAAAAATAAGCACATGAAGTGACTTCAGTTTTGGTGGTGGTCGAGGTCATTGTAACCTTTGCGTTGCTGGTGGGATAGGTCCCCCTTCTCCGCTAAGAAAACAATCGTGTGTAGTTGACAGCACACTTGTCCTCCTTTTACCACTCTAAAAAAAATCAGGTCTCCTACACTTTCCTTGTATAATTCAGCCGTCAAAGAAAAAACGATATCGGCGTTTTAGATCAATCCTTTTATCAAAACGCATCCTTCTCCTTTCACCCCCTAGCCCCTTCTTCGGGTGGGTTCATTACCCCCACACGCTATTCTTTCCTGCACGATGTGAAGCTGGGAGCTGAAAGAAACCATTCTTGTCCAGCTTTTTTGCTAGCTTACATTCTTTGGCTCCGATCTGGCTTCCTGATCTTCGCCCAACACCCACCCAGCCACCGACCCCTACATCTGAAAGGCAGGGACTAATTATTTGGCCTGCCCCCCCATATCGCCCGAAGCAGGGAGGGGAGGGCGGAGAAGAGATCCTATCCAGTATCGCTCACATTGTCTCAGTAGATTAACGCCACTCTGTCACTTCTAATAGACAGTTTATTGCAATTCGTTAAGATGAGCGGTGCCCCTGGACTGGCCTTTGCCCAACTGGAGCTCAGTGTGCATAAAAATAAGCCATCGCCTCCCCCCCAGTTCTACCAAGAGCCAGTTAATTATAATGTACGTTCCTCCACTCCCCCCACCTAACAATTGTTACCGACAAAGACCGTTCAGGTAAGGAAAACACTTTCTGGTGGGAGAGAGACGTTCGCTGAAGGCCACTGGGGCGCCATCAAGTGGCCAGAGATTGGCAATCCCAGGGGATCCATTGGCCCAGCGAGCGCTCCAGAGAATAAGCAGAGCTGCTCTAGTCGCTGGAGGTGGCGAAGCAAGAGGTTCAAGGCAGGAAAGCCTCTCGCACGGGGCATTCTCGCTGCCGAGCTCTTCTGCGTGTGCGCTCGGCGCTAGGTTCACCCAGCGTTCACGTCCCTCCCCCTCATGAAGTCGGGGCTTTATGCAGAACAGCTGTAAGGGAAGGCAAAATACATGACAACTCTTTTACACCACTTCCTACTTAACTTCGCTTTCATGTGGCTTCTCTGGATTTTCCGACTCTTTGTGCTCTTTGGAGCTTGTTTAGATGTTTGTGCATGTTATACTCCCCCCCCCCCCTTGAGGTCTTGGGAAGGCTTTTTCCAGTCTGTAAACACAGTGTTTCTCAACGGTACTGTGCTCTGAAGAGTGTGTGTGTGTGTGAGAGAGAGAATTGTAAAAACACAAATGCACGCACTTTATACATCCGATGCACTATATAACCTGTTGTGTAGGAAGCAGATGCCTACAGATTGCCGCTGGTCCTAACAGCGTTTAAATAAAACATCTCTTAAGCATTTATCAACCCCCTTTCAATGAGTCAGAAAGGTAACCTTGATATCTACCGGGACCTACATGTCTGATGTTACACGCGTCTTCCCTTTGCTACCACGATGTTATTCCTGGAGGAACGAGAGAACACACCGTTAATATCTTAGTACCGGAAAGCCAAGAATGAGCCCATAGAAAACATTTTACCTTTCTTTAGCTGGAAGTTCACATCCAACGCTCCGTTTCCATCCTATTTGCTCTCCATACTTTCCCTGTACTTGGGATCATTTCTTAGCCATATGCCTTTGGGCTCTTTCCAGGAGGCGTGTGAACATCAAGAAGTTTCCTTTACCCACCCATGTGCTGAACAGCCTGGAAATGGCAAGCGTTCACAACTTGCAACAGGTCAGGGAACCCCAGATCGTTGCACGGCGCTGCAATTCCTGGCTCGAAGTGCAGCGGTAACTCTAGGCATGGACCAGCCGGGTGAATATCGATCCCGTTCGCTGATGGTCTGTAATGCTGAACTACAGATTTCGGGCCATGTGAACTCGGAAACATTCTCAGTCAGATTCAAGGAGCTTACCAGGAAATAGGCATATACATGGGGGGGACGGGACACAGGGAGCATACAAATCTACAGTCCGATTCGATTTCATAGAGACCTTAGGTGTTGCTACAGCATCATATTTTACTTGCCCAATTAAAATAATACACCAAATCGGTAACTTTTCCCCTTCACATCATTACTGTCACAGGGAAAAGGGTCGGGTTTTTTTTTTTCAAAGCGCATGCAAGCGGGAATCCTTTAAGAGCGCACTATTTACACCTGCAGTGGAAGGAGGACTGTATTCGGCTCCAATTGACTTGAATTGTAAATCTTTTCCTTATGGCCCAACTCCTGGGTCATCTGTGTTTAATACATTTTCACAACACCCCTGCTGCAAAAAGTCCGTGGCAGGACCCGGCTCTGCCTATTCCCCTGAACCCGAGCGGAACAGTAATTACTGCAGGCACACTAATGGCTTGCAACGGGCTCAAGGTATAGAGTGGGGGGGGGGGGCTCAATGGCTACTTTGAAATAATCTTCATCGCGGAAAAGCAAGGAGCAAGTGCAAGAGCAAATGTAAAACATGGCCTTTCTCCACCCAGAAAGAAATTAGAGGGCCGTTTTCAAAGGTGAATTAAAGGGTTTTTTAAAACTATGTAGACATTGGAGTCCCCCCCACGCGCATTCTTACCTATATCCCTCTGTCCCCCTTCTAATTACCTTGCATTTTTCCACACCTGTATGCATTTTGGCCAATTCTTTCCAAAGTTTGTTCCAAGAAAACATGTTTTAAAAAAAACCAAAACCAAACCCTGCCCTGCCACTCATTTCAAAAGAGCCTTTCCACGTCCCACCATACAAATTTAAAGTCTTCTTGCTTTGCTTCTCCATTGAAGGCGTTTTGGTTTTTGGTTGTTGTTTTGTTTTGTTTTGTTTTGCCTTCCTGATGTTTGTCGAGTTTTGTTTTAACCCCCTCCCAACCAAAAGTTAGCTGTTATCAAGTCAAAGCTCGCTGTTGTTATGAAAGCTGTAGGTTTGGGGATGGTTTAGACAAAAGAGGTAACTACACGAAGGAAGGGTTTCAATAGAGATAACAGACACCAGGAAGACACTAATCCCAAGGTCACTTTCTGTGTGATTCCAATGTCTATATAAAATTGCATACACCTTTTGTCAGCAGCTAGCCAGATTATAAAACGGACTGGATCTGTCCCCATTCAGCAGCGAACGCGCAGGGCTGAGAGCCACCATTCCCTGAAGTGGCGGTCCCGCAGCATGTCCTCCTGCTAATGTCTTGACGCCACAAATCAACACAGAAGACCCACCGCTTTCTGCAAGGAAACTAGATGTTTATTTGAGGCTCCCGTTTTGATCCTTACCTGGCTGGGATGCATGGATTTTACATAGGGGAAAGTCGGGGCTATCAAATAAATGTCACCTTTCCCAGTGATGAGCAATACAAATGTCGCTCCTATGGCTTTATTTTCCAGTTGCTCTCACCTCTTCCCCGATGCCACGCCACTGAGGGTCACACGCTGAATAAAGCCCCTTTCCTTGAACATTACAGCATGCGGCTCGATATGCATTTTGCCTTTACAATTGAAAAGTGCTGATGTGCCTCCAAAGGAGGACAGAATTCGTCTGACACCCAACTGTCTAAAGTGAAGATTTTATAAATCCCTGGATTGCTTTTCCTATCTGAAAGAAATTTGTAAAATTTACAAATTAGAATTCTGTCTATATTTTCTTCTCTCTCTTGTCTACACACACACACACACACACACACACACACACACACACACACACACACACACACACACACACACACATATAGGCAGAATTCTATATTCTAATATAGGCAAATTTTAGTGGGGAGAGGGGGTTTTCTGTAGGGAACATACCTGAAAGTAGAATTGTAACTTACATCTCTTCTGTTCACCCTACTATGGTTCAAATAAACATATCCAGATAATTGCACCTAAAGAAAGAGTTAAGAAAAGATTATTTCCTGTTTACCAACTATTAGCACTTTATACCGATGTAGATATTAGAACAAAGTATGACACACACCGCACATATGTCCCATTGGGGGGGGGGGTGTTGGGGAGAAAGCAAGTCAAGTAGTTTAGTGGAAATCGATCAAAGTTTTTTTGTTTTAATAGAATGCAGTTTTATGTACATCTTATACAGGCAATCTAAATACATTTTTAATGATTTGAGGAAAAACTCCTTTGATATTGGGACTCTGGAAGTCATATGCTTAATTAAAGACAGATTCCGCGATGGAGAGCTATCTGTTCTACACAAGGCTTTCTGGTTTGTGTTGCTATACTGTAAATCTTAGATCTTCAATTACAGGAGTGCTTTGAAAACATATACAGTTAAAAAGGCTGACTTGAAAAAGAACACCCGCTCGGTTTTCTCTTAGTGAAGAACTTACAGCTTTTAAAATGCAGAGTTACTAAGCACTGAGATTCGTTTTAAAAAGTTCAGAGCTTCTGGGGTTTCAACTGCTCCTACGCAAATAGATTAAGGGGCATTACAAGGAACGCGAAGCAACTATTCCTGTTAAACCCTTGCTCTCTGGACTAGAGAGGCAGACTCTTGATTCTTCTGAATTACTTCTTTACATGTCTCAGTGCCATACAACTGTTGATTCAACCCGAGCGATCACTGTGTAGAGACGGTGAAATCAAGAAAGAAAGAAAGAAAGTTTGCAATACTTAGGCTGGGCAATTCGATTTCTCTGCGGTTTTTACTGAAATTCTCTAAAGTCTCTGGCTGTATTTTACCAGGCATATTCTAGGCCCTGCATTGTGGGGTCCGAGCAGTTCTTCCCCCACAAAAGCCTGTCCCCTCCTCAGGACAGGTTTGCAAAAGCTTGTCCCCTTTCCCGGCGCGCACCATTGTCGCTTTATTCTGTTTGGGGCAGTGAATATCTTATATTTGGTAACAAACCGAGCGAAAAGAAAGGACTGGCCCGCAGCTTGGTCTTCCCTTTCATTTATCTCCTGCCCTTGCTGCATGTTTTTGTTTCTTTAATTGAAACCCAGTAAGGAAAATAGTAATGGATACCCAGCTGAAATTGAGAAAACGTGTCCGCTGCTACATGGCGAGTGTTAGTTCAGCAGATTTGAAGAAGCCACTTCTTTTTCTGCTTGTCATTTTCCCATTCCTATTAGATTTGCCATGCTCTTCTGCTACAGATGTCCCTTTCCCCCCTCCCTGGACCCTTTCCCCTTGCAGGGGGGTACCCCAAAACTACTAGGTAGCAGTCGATTGCCTTAGTGGCTTCATGGCATCTTGGAGAAAATTGCTTAAAATGAAAATCACGCGGGGTCGGTTCAGCTGCGAAAGGATCAATTCCTCCCACGCGGTTTTACTCTGGCAGGCGGCTGCTGCGAGAGAGCGGGACTGACTCTCTGCGCTGCTCCAGTGTGTCCGTTTCAGCCGGACCGCCACTAACCCGACATTGCTCCCCTCCGAAGTGCACTTCTTCAGACTAGGGCAGAATGAGGCGCCCCAGCAGTAATTCTCCAGCGCTTACCTTCACCTGTACAAAAAAATCGAGGGCGGTGGGGTGGGGGAGAGCCGGGAAACAGTCCTCAGGGCTGTATCTGGGCTAAAACAGAACGCGTCTGTTGGTCAAAGCAGATAAAAATCAGCTTCGGTGCTGTGTAATCTCGAATCCCCCTGTCATGTCGGGTCTACAAGAAAAGTGGGGGTGGGGGGTGTATGTAGCATCTTGCATTCTAGCGGATTTCTGTTACGGGGATCGTCCTCTGTGTTTTATTCAATTACTTTAACACACACACACACAAAGCAAGCATTGAAAAGACAGATCTGCTCGAAAATAGGAAACGACAATTCGCTCAACTTCCGAAGAAGACAACCTCATCTCTTGGGCTGTTTTCTTTTCACTAATCCCCAGCGTTAGCTGCCTATAGTTCCTACCTAATTAACGCTGGTGAAAGAAAGGCGGTCATTAGGAAAGGGGAGAGATAGTTCACTTGGACTCTGCAGCAACCGCTTGACAAACCGGGGGGAGGAAAGAAAAGATCCGTATGGATTGCAGCTGTAAGATCCAGGGCTTCATAGAGAGCTAAAACCGACTGGCGCCATAGCGGGGCTCTAGGCTAAAAATCATGCTGCAGTCCCTAGTTAGACAACTTGGACAATCGGTACGTCTGTACACACACACCACACACATCTGACTTGCACTAAATTGCCCTGATCAATAATTCAAAGGCCCTGTCAAAGGACATGTAAATGTAAGTTACAGGAAAGCCAAATCGCTTTTTATGTTATTTTTATATATATATATATATATGTATGTATATATATATATATGTATATATATATGTATGTGTGTATATATATATATATATATATGTATGTGTGTATATATATATATATATATATATATATGGCCCACTGGAAGCACCTGGAGTAAGTCAAGGATGATTAGGGCCCTGGGATGTTGGTTTGGGTGAAATGGGTTCCAGCCCTTATGAGCAAAGAGGGAGAAGGCATGGGAGGAAGGAAGCTATAGAACAGAACACTCCAGTGTAGATTTCTTTTAATACGGTTTTAAATATCCTGTGATTTAAAGGAGAGTTTGTATCCTAAACCCTCTCTGCTGCTCCACTAGCCTACGAATCTGCTCAAAGAGCTGTCCTGTAGTTCAGTCGGAGTGTTAACTAGCTGCATTCCCCTCGCTGCTGGAGAAGGGCTTGACAAATCGCTGTATTCAATGGACATGTTCTACCCGCCGCCAGAGTCACTGGCAACCTTCCCTCGGAGTACATTCGATTGCAGCTGCTGCTTTCGGTGTGTATTCGGACTTCCTTTCAGCTCGAGCGGACGATAAACTTCAAGCAAACTATCCAGGGCCGACAGGAATGTAACTGATGTTGCACTGAGGGGCTCTTGATCGGCTTCAAGTGGCAGCCTCTATCTAGGTGCTTTTCTTGCAAGTGTGACATTCTAAGCAGCGAGGACAGTTCTGCCAACCAAACAGCAACCCCCCCCCTTCCCGGCTAAAACCCCGCCAACAGCAACTCTGAGAGCTGGCTGCTGCCAGCTGGGCTCCTGAAATCCCCAGTGAGGCATCTTCAGCCACCCGGGCTGGATTTCTGAAGGCGCTGCGCGCCCGCAGCTCGCACGATTTCGAAGGGCTGTGGGTGCGCACGCTCAGCATGCTTGTGAAAACCAGGCCCCTACTGGTGTAAGTTCCTGAATGTGGCTGCTGGGAGTCCAACTTTAGGCAACCCAGGCTGGACAGTTTTGGCTTCGTGTTAAGTTGTGCTGGCAACTAAAATAAGGTCTTTATGTGAGAGAGAGAGAGAAGAGAGAGAGGAGAGATCGCTGCTGGAGTGGCCCCCACCTCTTTCCCCAGTAAAAGTTTATTTAGGCCGAACATATTGACTAACCCCCTAAGGAACCTTCTTAATTAGGACTGAGGCCTTCAATGAGAAGCAAGGATGCAGTTGTGTCAACACCGCTTCCTATTTAGTGACACCTTCTGCCGAATTGAAACGGCCTGCAAATGGGGGGTGAAAGTTTAAGTAGGAATAAGCGTGTAATCGTTGCTCGCCAGACCTCACACGTGCGAAGGAGAATGTTTACAGCAAACGCGCCAAAGCCGAATCGCCCACTCCATTTGATGTCAGATCGGCACTGGTCGGCCACCAAGGGTCTGTAGCCTTCCAAGCGAGCCAGACACTGAGCGAGGGCGCTGGGGGCTAGCAGGGCCGGGTGGAACCAAAGACAGCACCAACGTGCACACTGTTTCCACACGCAAACCCATAGCCCCCTTCCCTGCGAGGCGCAAACACCTAAGCGCAAACACCGATGCGCGCAATATGCAGGTGCGCGGGCATAAAGCCATGCAGCGATACCCACAAATAAACGTCTAAAACAAAAGATGTGCAGTGCACAGACAGATTCATGCCCACTTACACGCGTATCTAAACAGAGATACCACGCAGACATACGAATGCTTAATACACACATGCACACACGTGCCCACACAGTCAGCAAACCAAATATACATTCGTCTATCTCTGTCCTGCATCCGCACCTGTGCAAATGCACGCACTGTGCGCTTATAATGCAAACATACTTACAGATGTGCACTTACATAATGTTCACGCATATGGAACAACGATACACGAATATACACCCACTGAATACACAAGGCCCCTGCACGAATATCCATATACATCGTGCGCACATACACAGTGCGTGCGCAAATATACATGTACCTAGGCCGTGCACACACACACACTCAGTGCCTATACAGGTACCCAGTGCACACACTCAGTCCACGCACCCAAAAATACAGCAGAGCGCACAGAGGGAACACACCCACGAGCACAGCCCGCGCCTACCTAAAATGGGTTAGACCGGAGAGGCCGAACAAGTGTCACCGAGTCAGAGCTAATCACTGGGCCTGCGTGCCTCGGCCTCTTCAGCTTCTGTTTCGGGAGAGGAAAGAAAAACCTGTCGCGAGTGGAGGCAAAGAAAAGTTCTCGTGAATGAAACAGCCGGGGGAGGGGGCTCATGAGAACGTTTTTGCTCAGCTCAGGGGGACCGGGAAGGTACCAACACGTTTTTTTTATTGCAATCTTCGCCATCACAGCCCCTTATGCCTTGTGTTAAAAGATTAGAGGGGCCCTGGCCTGGCCGCTCCTCCCCGAGACAGAAAACATCTCAATGCCTCTTTGAAGAGCAAGATAGTGTCAAACAGGCTTTGCTCCCAGGCTTCAAACAAGACAGGGAAAAGCGCGCCTTATCTGGCCCCCTTATCTGTTCTGCTCCTGATCAGCCGGGCTCCCAACCTCTCCGGCCCTTCTCCCTTTCCCTGTGCTGGCGCTGAGATGCCTCCTCTGCTGTTGTTGTTCTGCTCGTCGAGCCTGTTGCTTTCCTTGCAAGAAAAGGGCTAACAAGTAGCTGGAAGCACTGGCCAATGTTTAACTAAGATGGCTGGCCATCAGGTCCCTTTTGTTTGCTTGCAAATTAATCATCCAGCGCGCAGTCGGCGCCAGGGTAGATTTATCACACACAGGAGGGGGAACGAGGAGACACAAAGAGAGTTCGCACCTTCCTGCTTTTGATCCTAGATTAGTGCAGCCTCCCTTCATAATACGAGTCTCCGGGGGGCTTAGGCTGGGAGGTCACTCATAATTGGCGGAAGTTTGTACACCATTAGCAAGACGTCGCATTGGAAATCATAATCCACAGACATTTTTCGGGCATAGTAAGTGGGTGGGGAGGGGGACATTTGCAGAGGGGAGGGTCTGCGCGGAAAAAACCCCATAAATTAACTTTCTTTCTGTTGCTACGTTCGTTTTCCCTAGCAGTGGGGGTAGATTTACAGACAACGTTACTCCAAGTGTGCAGCTAGGCGCTAAAACTTTTAAAAACCAGACCCAAACCCACCATTATCTCGTGCGTATCTGAATGGGCAAGCAATTCTTGGGTTGTATGGATGGTGTTTGTTTCTCTGTTTGCACACACGGCAGTCTATACACACACACGGATAGAGATGTTGTGTATCTCTTCTGTACCACACAGAGGCACACCTCAGACATACAACCAGACAACTTCGTGCAAACGCCCTTTCGAGCCCTGAAAAACTCAGGGTGCTTGTCGCTTTGAAAGGGCGCCTGGATTTCCGCAAACTTTTAACGCACCAAGAGCAGGGATTTGTTTGTTTTTATGATCCTATTAATTGTTTTATGAGGAAGATCATGATTTTCATGTTGCGACGGGGGCGAGATCGAATGGATGACACGAAATCACTGATTTCCAGCAGGGGCTGGGGGAAGGACCTGCAATCTTTTCCTCTCTCCCGCTGTCTGCCGGCACTAGCTGAAGACTATAACCAAAGGGGATTAGCCGGCCCGCACAATCACTAGAGGATGCAAGTATTTGGGTTCGCGAAAAATGCGATTCTTTCCCCTTTCCCCTCCCACCCGCTCCACCCCCCTCGCCTTTCAAGGCCTGGTCCCTGCTCCCCCTCGCTCCCACCCAGACAGACTGAAGGGGAGATATTTTGGTGAATGCAAAGTGATCCTAGACGCTGGTTACTACAGGGATTTCACCAGGCTGGCGCCAAGCGCTCTTAACCATGTGCGTCAAAAATGCAATGGTAGAAGAGCTAATCGCTTTAGATGTTCCGCTGCTATCTACATGCATTTAGGCCCCAACCCGCTGCCGGCTCTCTGCTTTGCTCTCACCCTGCACCCCCCTTTCTTTCAGCGCGGTGTGGAGGGAGGGCAGGAGGGAAAGAGGAAGAAATGGGGGGATCCCGCAAAAAAAAAAAAAACCGATCTGCCACCCCAGCTTTTACATCTGTCTGATTTCTCGGGGTGCCCATTTCCCCCAGCCCCGCGAGCACCCCCATGCGCCATTCCCCCTCCCCACAACCACACAGACTCCACGCCACATATTTTCCTGCGCTCTCTCGCTCTCACACACAAGCCCCATCCGCAAGATATGACTTGCACGTCTGCATTGTCACTCCCCACGGAACGCAAACTGCCAATTCAAAGGCAGCTCGCCCCTGATCCTCCCCGAGCGAGATTGGGGCGGCTGGGGGCGGCGAGGAGGACCCAGGAGGTAGCTTGGGGGGGCCCGATCCTGCACTCCTTAACCCACCCCCTGAAGCCATCAGGGGCTTGGGGTGCTCCCGGGAAGACCTTATTGGGCCGTATTCACGGCTCGCCCGCTCCCACCCTCCCCACCAAATTCCCACTCCGAAGAGCACGGCGAGCACTTCCCGTCTTCTCGCTGCGCACCCACATGGAGGAGGAGGGGTGGGGAGGCGCTGGGCTAAAGAGTAACCCTTTCGGCGCCAGCATGAACTGCCAGCGCAAGCCACGGCTTAAAAATGCGACCCCCTCCAGCCCCTGGCGAAGACCCTGGGCCAAGAACCCAGCCACAGATCGGACGCCGGGCCATAGGCTTTAGAAGGGGCAAGGGGGGGGTCAGCTCCGATTCCTGTGCAGATAAAACTCGGGTGAAGAAAGAGCAGGGAGCTGCACATCCTAAAGGCGACCCCTGAGGCCGATTGCCTGCCCTCCGCCCTTGGCGCAAGCCTTGGTGACAGGGGGATAAAGAGAAGATTGCAGGCGCCTGGCAGGCCTGGAGACACTTTCGCCTTTAGCAGCGAGCCTTTCTCCCGGTGGCGTTAGCCCACATCGCCTGCCGGGAGGGGAAGCCCCCGGTTCCTTACACACCCGTGTAACAGCGACGGGCTCTGTCATTCTCTGTAGACGGCGCCTCTCCAATGTGCATGTGGGGTGTGCCCGGCTTTACACGGCATAAGGACATAAAGGGTGTATTTCTGTATCCGCGGGTCTAGTCTCCCGTAGCTTCCACACACGTTTCTGGCGTGCGATTGAACGTAGAGGAGCCAGAACGTGTGTGGAGGCTGCACACGTCTATACAAGGGAGAGGCCAGCACGGCGTGCGCCCATGGCTGCGGGCAACGTGTTTAAAGGGGTGTTCCTTGGGAACCTTAGCCCTGCCATGCTAGCGCGTGATGGGGGGGTGGGATAACCCCCCCCCGGGCCCCTAGAGACTGAGTTCATTAAGGCCCCTGCGCAAGCAGCAACTGGGCACCCCATGGATGGCAGGAGGTGCCGCTACCACCGCACAGGAGCCGCGTTTCCACGCTCTGCCCCCCCGCACCGCCCCCCATCGCCCTAGGCTCCGAGCGGCGTCCCTGGCGCGGCCGAGGGGCGATGCGCTGCCCAGGCCCTGCTACGAGAGGCGGCGGCTCAGTGGAAATTGAAAATGCCGCGCGCGGGCCAGCCCCAGATCTGGCCAAAAGGCCAGGAGCGGCGGCTTGCTTGTTTCCCGGCTCCCTTCCAGGCGAGCCTTTTCCCAGCGCTTCCCCCCCCCCCCTCCTCTCGGGCTGCAGCGGTTCGAGCCGGGGTAGCGGGGCGATTCGGTTTCGGAGAAGCCACCTAGAGGCGGGTCTCTCGCTCTCGCTCTCCCCAGTGGCTCCCTGCGCCCTCCCCTCTGATCGTGTTGACATATTCACACGCCATGGAGGACGAGTGATGCTGTGCTGCGGCGTTACCGTTTCCGACACCTTCTTTTTATAACTCGCCTCTGTCCCCCTCCACCCGACCTGTCAAAACCACGCCTATGGAGCCACACAATTGGTCCGAAAGCGTCAAAGAGCCAATCAAGTAGGCTCCAGTTCCCCTGCGACCCACAACACATCCATACAATCTGGTGCAAGGGAGGCAGACTCGCAGGGAATTCTTGGAGCGGAGTCTCTCTCTCTCTCTCTCTCTGCTGGAGTGTGTTGGAGCCGAGACAAGAGTGTAATTCCACATTTAAAAAAAAAGGCAGAGAGAGAGAAGGGAAGAGGGGGTAAAGGAAGGAGAGATTCGGACCGAAATCAGGGCTCTGAAATCCGAAGGCTTTGCGGGGGCGGGGGAAACGGAAGCGCTGTTTCACTACAAGTTTTGCAGCTGCTGCTTGCTAGAAGGGTGATTAATCCAGGGGGCTTTTTGTTTTGTTTTGCGGGGAGATTTGTTTGCTATTTTTTCTCCCCCCCCCTTTCCCAGTCTCTGGTCTGCAGCCTAACTGTGCAAGAGAGGGTGGAGGAAAGGGACACACACACACACAGCGGCAAGACAGCAAAACCACAGAAAGAAACCTCGGCTTCAAACCTTCGACCGCCGCAGCCGACGAAGAGAAGGGGACGAGAGAGGAAAATAAAATGCATGCATAAAAAATAAGGTTCCAGGAGATCCCGTATCCGAAGTGGAGACCTCGGTCAACCGAAGCGGCAGCGGCATCTTTGGATTTTTTCCCCCCTCCTCTTCTTCTGCGTACTTTTAAATTGCAAGAACTCCCACTCAGGAAAAAAATCACGACCATAATAGTCCGCAGCCAGAAGGAGAAGCTGTCCTGAGTGATTCTGTGTCCTGCCGGGGCCACTTGTCGTGTGTAGAGTTGGTCTGTTTCATGCACTCTGTGTCTAGATATATTTCCCCCACCACCACCCGATTTTGGGTGATTTTCCACCCCCATGATGTACTGTTAGGAACCCCTGAAAGGCTGCTCCAGCAGTAGGACGATCCGATGAGAGAGCCACTAATCCCTGGGACAAGCATGGCTTATCATCCCTTCTTACCTCACCGGGCACCGGACTTTGCCATGAGTGCAGTACTCGGACATCAGCCTCCATTCTTCCCGGCTCTGGCTTTGCCTCCCAATGGGGCGGCTGCTCTCTCCCTTCCCGGGGCTCTGGCCAAACCGATTATGGATCAATTAGTCGGAGCGGCAGAGACCGGCATCCCGTTTTCTTCCTTGGGTCACCAGGCGGCAGCTCATCTGAGGCCTCTAAAAACCCTGGAGCCAGAGGAAGAGGTCGAAGATGACCCCAAAGTGCACCTGGAAGCCAAAGAACTGTGGGAACAATTCCACAAAAGGGGGACAGAGATGGTGATCACTAAATCAGGAAGGTAGGTCTGTGTGTTTCGATCTTTAGTCCCCTCCACACCCCCACCCCAGCAATGCAGTTAGACAGAAAGTCAACGACTTCCTCCATACAACTTGTTTCATCTGGAATGATGAAAACTTCCAGCCAGCTGACTTTCTGTGCCCCTCTCAGCGACTAAACTGCTGGGCGGTCCTCAGCCATTGCCCCACCAATTCTCCATGTTTGTTGTGTGTGTGTGTAGGCACAAAGGCGTAGTGCTTATGTATCCTCTAAGCAGCAAAAAGAAAATAATGTCTGCATGGACACACGTGTGTGGGAGAAAATAGCTTAGTGCTGGTCTATAAGCTTAGCAGCAAAAAGAAAATAATGTTGGTTAAGATTTTAACTGGCTCAGTTTCAGCTTTAATGCATGTTTTCCTTTATTAAAAAAAAATAAACCAAAGGGCACGATTCTGCTGTTTGAAGGAAATGTAGCAGCGTTAGCTGAGATCTCTTCTCTTGAGCAGTTCCTTCCTCGGGCATCTGTGTTTCTACTGTGACCTAGGCAAGCCTTTGTGCTGACCAATGGTATTTGTAAATCCATAAACAGATTTTTTTTAAAAATAAATTTATCTTACACACACCGCATAGTCCTGGTTTCTGTCCTAGGGAGGGTTTGGCGAGCAATTTTGGGATCCTAAAATATATAAATCAGTAAGGTGTGTGTAGCTTTCATTTATGAGTGCACACACAGACGTATATTACATGAGACTGCGTTTATTTTATATGTGAGTACTATATAATGTATGTATTATTAACACACATACACATGCGTTATATATACATAGCACAATTATTCGTACTTAATTATATTTTATTGTAACCCCTCCGTAGAACTCATATGCAGTCTGAAAGAGCCAATTACTCTTAACGAACCATTCATGAGAAATAGTCCTATAATTCATATAATAGTAATATTTAATGTACAGATTTTTTTTTTATTGCATAACCTGTATAGCCACAAAAGAACCGAGAGCGGGAGAAAAATGCTCCAGAGACACTACCGCCCCCCATTTTTCTGTGTTAATTGTGGCCAAAGTTTTGCATGAAAAATTCGAAGTTAGGTGTTTCTTTATTTGTTGCAAAGTCATGTGTTTCCTTTTAAGTGAAGATTGCTGAATGCCAACCACTCGACATCATAAACAGCAAATTTGTGGTATCCTGTTGCAATGTAGAAGTGGACTTAGAAGCAAAGGGGAATGTGGTTTGCAGGGAGCCCTGTTCAGATATGTTATCGTACATGCAGACATTATTGGATTCTGAATCTCACACTTACATGCAACACTGTGGCTCTTCCCACCCCCAGTAGAAATCTTGTTTCACCCCCCACAGCTGTGGAATGACTCCTAAAAATGCAGAACCTTGACATAGTCGACCAATGTCTTCCCATATTTCTTCGTTTACCACTCAGGGAACTAAAATACATAAATAAATACAAAGACTTCAAGATCCAAATGCTAAATTAGGCTTTGAAGTTTGTGAGTGGAGGGCGGGGTGTGTGTGTGGGGGCTTTCTAAGGAAATATATATATATATATATACATCCTCAGTCCATTCTTTTTTGAGGAAAAAAATTTCTCTTGAAACTTCTAAGCGATTGAAAAAACTTTCTGTTAGGGGGAAGGGAAGAAATCGTGTTTCTTTGAGAGCCTTTTGCTATTGAGACATCAAGTTATTGATAGAAATGGCTCTGGGGTACAGGAGTTTACTCACGTAGGTTTCCCCCCCCTTCTTTTTTTCTTTCTCGTTTGTTTTTTTTTTCTTGTCTTTTTCTCTGTCTTCCTGTCCTCCTCTGTCCATAGGAGAATGTTTCCTCCGTTTAAAGTGAGATGCAGTGGGCTGGATAAAAAGGCCAAGTACATTTTATTGATGGATATTGTGGCGGCTGATGACTGTCGATATAAATTCCATAATTCCCGGTGGATGGTAGCTGGCAAAGCCGACCCTGAAATGCCAAAGAGAATGTATATCCACCCGGACAGTCCGGCTACAGGAGAACAATGGATGTCCAAAGTCGTCACTTTCCACAAACTGAAACTGACTAACAACATTTCTGACAAACATGGATTTGTAAGTTCCTTTTCATTTGGGTTCCTCTCTTGATTTTTCTTTCCCTCCTCCCCGCCCCACACTAGTGTAATTTGCAACAGAACCAGCCCCTGAGTTTGCAGAGAGGCTGCAGAATGGCAAAACTACATAATCGAACAGATCTGGACTAGTGCAAGAAAGGGGAGCTGCAAAGTGGAGGAGGGGGGAAAAAAGCTTTCGCGCTGATTTTAGCGCGGTAAAGAATAGATTTCTGGAAATAATGGATAAGCAATTAATCCCCTCTGTCACAGCCACGTGTCCAGTTTATACTGTAACTTATTTATTTTCCTTTTGCTGAAAATAGTCATTTTTAATCTTGGGACATTGGAGCAGCATTGACTTTAAAAGATGAATGATCCCCCCCCCTTTTTTTTTTACTATTAGCAATTATATGAGTATGTGTATAAAGGGTTTAAACGCCTGGGCATGCAAACATTTAAATCTATATTAATCAAGATAATATAATGCAAGTCAGAGGGAAAATAAACAGAAACAAAAAATGAGATGTCAAGGTGCCTTCATTTCTACCCACTCCATTACATTTACTGGGCGTGCAGCGATAAAAATAACTTAATAGTTAAATCAAACAGATAGGCTGGGAAGTGCTAAAAGATCTTCTAGGATTCTCTCTCTCCTTGGGAAGATTCTGCATAGAGCCAGGGAGCTGGGAAATCTCTAATGTTGAGAAGATTGCATTTGCTGGCTGCGATTTGATTAGATGATAAATTTTTGCCCTTCGCAGAAGGCCTTAAGTGAATTGGGTCAATTAGTTACAACCGAGGCACTGCATTGTTGTTGTTGTTTGTTTTTTTTAAATTAAAATACACGTTGTCTGTACCGCAAACGATTCCCCCTTGCTCCCCCCCATCTGTTGCCCGAATGCTGGTGGATTTTCAAACGAATAGCTAGATGTATACTGGAGCATTTGCAACGGAAGCGTGCAGCTGTCAATGTGTATAAGGTGTGTGTGTGTGGGGAAGGGGGAGAGAACACACTCGGCCTCACAACCGATCACTCTTTAAAGTCGGGCTGTTGTTTCTGTATTTGATTGCGTCCCCCCCGCTCCCCCATTGCAGACAATTTTAAACTCCATGCACAAATACCAGCCGAGGTTCCATATTGTCAGAGCCAACGACATCCTGAAGCTGCCTTACAGTACGTTCCGGACCTATGTGTTCCCCGAAACGGAGTTCATCGCTGTGACCGCATACCAGAATGATAAGGTAAGGCGATTAGGGAGGGATTTGTTTTTCGTGGGTTTTTGACTTTCAGTAACGCTCGTCTTAGGCATTGCTGCTGTAAAAAATCAGGAAGCCTGCTCTCTTTTTTTTTTTTTTGCAGTACAAGGCTCCTAATATTGGGTGTCCAATTCGCCTTGAAAATGTCATTTCGAAGGGGTGTACACGGAGGGAGGGTGTACCCTGTGTTTTCGGTGTGGATCGAATGGGAGAAACATCGAGGGGAACCCCCCCCCCATCTGATCGGTGTATAAAAAGACAGGCTAGAGCTCTTAGTAGTCGTTTGCAAAGCCTTTGGCCTTTGCACTGTTTTACCTGTTTTAACAGCACGGGCGATGAGGCTGGAGCGCACGTTGGTTTCCCATTATTATTCCTCACCTGCCGTGTTTTCCATTGCAGATGTTATTATTTATTTGCGTGGGGAAATATGTTCTGATCAGAGAGGCTGTCTCGCAGAGTTGAGCGTTGAGGGCTGAATGAGCCAGTGTGAAAAAGTTGTAGAACTTCAGGCTTTTCTTTTCCATTCTGCCACTTTACTAGAGGTTGCATCCAAGGAGTTACACTGGGGAGGTTATAACAATGGAAACAGGTCTAGGGACCCAAAGAGCCAAACCCCGGCCTCTTTTTAATTTTCGCTGTATGCTTCACTTCTTCTGGTAGGCGAAAAAGTTCTCTCGGATTTGTTGCTCGAGTTTTGCGATGTGGAAAGCCTTCTATTTGCGCCTGCTGTTATCCCTTCAGCTGAATATTTTAGAAGTTGGAGGGGGGATTCCTCGCCCCTCATTATTGAAGTTCAAAGAGCTATTTGTCATTTGGGGGAAGGGAGGTGTGTGTTGCGCTGACGCTGAAGGCGTTTGCAAGGAAATAGACGGAAAATGTGTGTGCAGGCGAGACGAGGCTAGATTTTTGCATTGGGACTTGCCACCGCTCCAGAAACAAACGTCCTTGTCTTATTGCCATGAAATTGGGCGGAAAGCGCATTGTAATTGGAGCAAAATGCCCCTCGCCTCTTGCAGTATCTTAGCGATCTTCCCGAGAGGTCAGAGCCCACATTCCAGGGCTCACCTAGCCAGACCTTTGTTAGTTTCAAGAAGGTACTTTCTGTGCAATGGATGGGGTCATGGGTTTAACGTTAGAGACCGAGGAGATCCCGTGCACAGATCACGGAATCCAAACAGAAGGCATAAGCTAGGCTTTATTGAGCAGCTTTGCTCTGTAAGCGGAGGTGGCTGGGTTTGCAAGAAATAAAGAATTAAATTAAATAAAAGCCCCTTCCCCTTTCCCCCTGATCCCCCGCCCAATCGCCTCCCCGGTTTTGGAAATGAAACCCTGGGTGCATTTTTTCCCCCTAGTGCAAACTCCGCTCCCCGTATTTACAAGCACTTCATGAACTTGGAGGGGGACTTACATCTGCCCATTGTCTCTTAAGATCTCATGGGCACCACCGATTCCTTAAGCAGCCTTTAAAAACGTAAGCGAAAACAAATGTTGCCAACGGTAATTCGGTCCTTCGGATCTAAAAACCCCTGATAGGTTACAAGGCGTTTTAAATAAAATCAAACTTTATGTTCGCTCCTCCCCCCTCCCAACACACACTGTGGCAATTTAACTATATAAAGTATTTTATTGTAGCAAACGGGTGCCTATGATTCGTTTGCCGTTTAATTAGGGCATTTAAAGAGTTTAAACTGAAGCATAACTTTAATGGGTCGCAGCGCACATGGTTCCAGCGCGTATCCTCTGCTATTGCCTAGCCCAGTGTGTGTAACCGAGCAGGCAAACGTGTCTTTAGAAGTGTGCAAAGCCAGAGCATTGAAATGAATAGATCCACCAAGTTATCTCGCGTGCATTTACCGACGCAAAGATCTTTGCACCTCCGTGTATTGATTTATGCGCTGGGTAGTAAACCTGCTGCTGTATTAATTGCAAGAGAGGGAGGAGATTTTGGAAATATCTTACTTGCGTCCCTCTCCCCGTTTTTTTTTTTTTTTAGATAACCCAATTAAAAATTGACAACAATCCATTTGCCAAAGGTTTTCGTGACACTGGGAATGGCAGGAGGGAGAAGAGGTGAGTCTGTAAAGTTCTGTTTCATTCTCTTTTTTTGCCAAATCTTAGAACACGTCCAGAGCGCAATGTAACTTCCATCTTGCTCCCAACTCCCCCGCCAAATATAATAATAAGAGTGTGTTTCACAAAGCAAAACCGATTGGGGGTGATTGGATCGTACTTTCATCTTTATTTTCTATATTGCATTGGGTTGGTATGAGAAATGGCGTTGGTAGCTTAAGAAGAGAATGACATACCGCCAAGGGACAGAAATCTCTCTTAAAAGACAAGGCTCTTGAAGCGTGTGTTAGCAGCTGGCATTGAAAAATAGCAGGAATGAGGGCTATAGATTTGGGAGGCGATGGTTAAAAAATACATGCTATAGTCTACACTGGCATCTTGGTAGGGGTGTTCAAAACCCTAATCTATACTGAAGAGAAAAATATAATGCATCCCTTTTTTATAGAGATGGTACCTTGATTAGAAAAAAGTTGGCTAGGGAAAATATTGATTTCTGTGTAGCAGGAGTAGTTCCTATTTTAGATGGGAACAAACAAAGCTTTTTTATTGTGGCAACAGACTTGTTTTAATGCCCTAAGAGAGAGGCTTTTTTATTTTTATTTTTTTACTGTGGAGGGATAATTTGATCAATTTCCGATAAATGTTCAAGGTGAAAACAATTGGTTTTTTTAACTCTCCCCTTCTCTCCCCCCGCCTCCCCAATGCAACCTCCTGCAGTCCATCAGAGTGTGAAAACAAAACCTACACTGGAGCCACAAGACGGAAATTATTTCTAATTTCTCTCTAAATATAAATAGATTTCACTCTCCGGGTTAATTGTTGGTGAAAAAGATTACATAAAGTGCCTAGCAAAATAACCACTTCCTAGCAATCTTAGCAACCATTAAGATGTCTGATATCCCAGGAACATCCTAACATTTTAAAAGCTAATCGCCTGGGAATGCTTTCCCCTTCCCCCCTCATTTATTTAATGCTCCACGCTAGCTAAGCTAACAGCTTCCAAGAATCTCTTCTCACTAACAGACAATACACAGCGTTTTAATTCTGCTTTGCAAAAAAAAATTGCATTCCCTCGGTGACCCCCAATAAATACGGTCCAGTCTCCACCAAACATGCAAAACATGCAATGCACAAAGTCACTAATTGCCGAGGTTCCAGCTGTCCGCTCTGAGACCCCCTCTCGCTGCACTGCCAGAAGGTGCTGGCCGGTGACAGGCAGTTGTGCTAGCGGGACACTCTCCGGGTGAGAGGAAAAGACGTCTCAAGCAGGGCTGCTCCCCCCCTCGCTCTTCCCGCAGAAAGCAGCTGACCCTGCAGTCCATGCGAGCTTATGACGAGAGGCAGAAAAAGGAAAACGGCACCTCCGATGAGTCCTCCAGCGAGCAGACCGCCTTCAAATGTTTCGCCCAGTCCTCGTCCCCCGCGGTGTCTGCTGTGGGCACATCCAACCTCAAAGGTGAGGTCAATGCCCCTCTACTCCCGCACGCACCTTGGAGAGCCCTGGGTCAGGGACCTTCCATTCAGCTCTGGGCGTGGGTTTTTTCCCCTTTTGGCTTGAAGGAAAAGTTTTGCTCGTGGCCAACTTCTGGCTACAGCCAAGCACATGATGTTGAACATGCACCCGCTAAAGGCTCTTCAGATATACAGACCCACTTCTGTTCCCCACCCCTCCCTCTCCCTTTTCTTCTTCTGCGCTGCTCTGCGTCTCTTTTTTTCCCCTCCTCGCCCCCTCTCCCCGTGGTTAAGGCAGCCTCTTTCCCCAGCCCCCTTTTATAAAATCCCCCTTTCTTGCAGAAGGATCACTGAGGATTTCTTTTTTTTCCCCTTTCCTCGGTGGTGGTTTGAAATCTTCCTTGGCGCTCTCTGTTCTCTTGGCTGAGACATTGGATTGGTTTCTTTTTAAAAAAAATCTCTTCTCCCCACCCCCTAATTTCATTCATTTCTTCATCTTTGTTGTTTAAAGTCGTGCAGAGCGGGAGGTGGGAGGGGATCTGATGAGCTGACTCGATCTTAACACCTGGAGCAGTTAGGTCAGGAGCACAATATCCAGGGATCTCGGGAGGGCCAGGACGGGTGGGGACAGGAGGGAAGGAGCGTTTGGCCAAAGCCTGCACTGATTTCCTGTCTTTAAACAGGGCAAAACACCGCAAAAAAAAACCCCAACACAAATTCGCGTACCATTATTCTTCGGTGGGTTGTTTTTTTTTAACATTTGAACACGAGACAAGGAGTTTGCTGGGTGTACTGCCCACACGCGAGGTGCACCACCTCCTGAGCTCAGTCCCACCAGAGCAGCAGGGGCTAGCGAATACAGAGTGAAGTGGAAGCGAATCCGGATTGACCCCGGTGTACGTGAGTGTACATTGGGCCTCTCCAGGCTCTGCTGCACGGGGTGGACGGATTCGCTTTTGGGGGGGGGGGGGTTGCAGTTCAGCTTGCAGGGGGCACAACGGTGCTGCTCCCCCCAAGCCAGGGCACCCCTGTGGCTGCGCACAGGCCCGGGGTCGTGTCACCGCCCTGCCTCCTTTTGCCTTGCAGATTCGTGCCCCAGCGAGGGGGAAAGCGACGCCGAGAGCAAAGATGGGCAGCCGCTGGAGGCCCCGGACTCGGCCAAGATCAGCACCAGCTCGGCGGCGGCGGAGGAGCCCCGCGGGAAGGGCGGCAGCCCCTCCAAGGCGCCTCTTTTCTCCGCAGACTCGGCGGCCAGCCAGGGCCGGGAAGGCCCGATCCGGACTGAGAAGCCGGCTCCGGACTCCAGGCACAGCCCGGCTGCCATCTCCTCCAGCACCCGGGGCCAGGGCGGCTGCGAGGAGCTCCCCGGCCCGCTCCGGGAAGGCCCCAAGGGGGACGAGCCCAGGGGGCTGAGCAAGGAGCCCTTCGGGCCGCTCACGGTGCAGACGGACGGGCCGGCGCACCTGGGCCAGGGACACGTGCAGAGCCTGGCCTTCCCCCCGGGCCTGGCCGGCCAGCAGTTCTTCGCCCCGCTGGGCAGCGGCCACCCGCTGCTGCTGCACCCGGGCCAGTTCGCCATGGGCGGGGCTTTCCACAGCATGGCCGCGGGCATGGGCCCGCTGCTGGCCACCGTCTCCGGGGCCTCGGCCGGCGTGAGCGGCCTGGACAGCACGGTGATGGCCACGGCAGCCGCTCAAGGACTTTCGGGGGCGTCGGCGGCGGCGCTGCCCTTTCATCTGCAGCAGCACGTCCTGGCCTCGCAGGTATCCCCCCCCCCCGGGCTGAGCCGGGCCTCTCTGCGTGGCCTTTCATGGACCCCCGGGTCTGACCCCTGCTTCACACCCGGAGACTAAGGCCGGAGTCAGACCCATCCTCCCCCCCGGGAGTGTCTGTGAAACGGCAACAGGGTGAATGGAAGCGCCAGGCTGTGTGAACTTAACTAGATCAGGAAACGGGGGCGCTCTGGGGGGTTAAAGGAGGTTTTCGGGTTTTATGTCCGCTTAGGAAACGTGTGTAGGGCCAGCGCCTTCTCCTCCGGCTTCCAGGAACCCCGGGGAACCCCACGTTTGGAAGCGCTTTTGTTTTAAGGGGCACAGGCCGTTTGATCTGGAGTGTGGCAGGACCCGGTGCTTTATCCCCAGGGACCTGCTGGTTGACGTTCCCCAGCCGGCTGGGAGAGGATGGCGAGCTCCCAAAAGTCAAATGAAAAGAGAGTGGGGTGGGAAAGGGGGGCCGGGGAAGTCTCCCCTCGTTTCCATTAGAGCCCATGAGCTCTCCCATACTTGTAGGGCCACAGTTCTCAAAGGTTGGGCGCCTAAAGCTTGCAGCCCTGTGTAAACGGCCTGATTCGGTTTTCAGAGGCGTCGCCTGGGGGCTCAGGACCGCTTGGGCAGGACGGGCGGGGCGGGAAGCGCCTCGACTTTGGGGCCCCCAGGCTTGCAAATCTGTGGCCACTAGCGCTGGCGGGGCCCTGGCCTGCCTCACACGCCCAGCTGCTCTCTGCCTTTGCCGGGCAGGCCGGTGTGGGGGTCTCCTGGCCATAAAGCAGCCCCCCAAAACTTCCCGGCCCGCGGGGGCTGATCTGTGGCCCGGGGGGGGCTGATCTGTGGCCAGCCGGGCGGTGTTTTCTCTCCTGGCTGCCTGGGAGCGCGGAGGAAGGGTGAAAACCACTGACAGATCCCCCTTTGCTTCTGTTCCTCTCTCCGCAGGGCCTGGCCATGTCTCCCTTCGGAAGCCTCTTTCCGTACCCCTACACCTACATGGCCGCCGCCGCCGCCGCCTCCGCCACCAGCTCGGTCCACCGGCACCCCTTCCTCAACGCAGTGCGCCCCCGACTGCGGTACAGCCCCTACTCCATCCCCGTCCCCCTGCCCGACAGCAGCAGCCGACTAGCCAGCGCCCTGCCCAGCGGGGAGGGCAAGCCGAGCAGCATGGCAGCTAGCCCCGCTTCGGTAGCCTTGGACTCTGGGTCAGAACTCAACAGCAGGTCGTCCACTCTCTCCTCGGGCTCCGCGTCCCTCTCGCCGAAACTCTGCTCGGAAAAGGAAGCGACCAGCGAACTGCAAAACATCCAGCGCCTAGTGAGTGGACTCGAATCCAAGCAAGACAGATCCAGGAGTGGGTCTCCTTAAGCTTGTTCGCTCTCCCTCGCCCCCCCTTGCACTCTAAGGGTGGGCGAAGAGTGGGTGTTAACATGGGGGCGAGGGGGGTCCCCCTTTATGATCTCATTTCAAATCACTCTTGCAGTGCACTTTGTTTGAAAGAAACCACATTAGCCAGCCCCCGCTTTGGGCGTCCCGGGCTGCTTATCAGCAAACTTATCTTGAAATGGGGCAGGAGGAGAGCGAGTGTCTGGAGGTAGAAGAGCTGGTTTGAAAGCTGCTATCAAAGATCAGGCTGGTCACAGGACTGACATGTAGGCCAGAGAGGTGGTTTTCTGAGTGGTGGTGTTTATTTCTTTTCTTCACTGTGTAAAGCAAACAAACAAACATATGGATTACCAATAAAGTAAGAAAAGCGATTTTTTTTCTTTCTTTTCTTTTTTTTTTAAGTGTAAGTAACTTGCATATCAGTTCTTTAAAAATTGCTTTTGGGATGGGTTATTAAATATAGCTCTTGTTAGTCTATATTAAGGAAAGCTGTGTCTTTGACATATTATTGTGGTGTCTCAAAGCCACCTTATGGCTTTTTGCATGTTCCATAGTCGTCTGCTTTCGGGGGTTTGTTTGGTTTTTTGTTCCTTTTATTTTTGGATGCTTGTTAAAAATCCCAGGGATAAAAATGAAAAAAAAACAACAAAACAAAAACAAATAAAAAGAAAATCCTATCCCCTTTCTTCCCACCCCCTTGTAGCAAGAACAATAAAAATGTAGTTGAAAAGGGAAACAAATATTTTATCTAAAAACCTCTTTAGCTTGACTGTAGGTTTATTACAGCTTTCCCTCTTTTATTGTATATGCAATAACAAGGTTTAAACATAATAATGAGAAGAAAAAAGTGGACACTATTATTAAAACAAAGTATTTATGTAATTATTTGATAACTCTTGTAAATAAGTGGAATATGAATACTCGAAATTAAACTTTAATTTATTGACAGTGTACATATCTCTGTAAATATGACTGCAGCTGCTTTTTTTCTGTTTTGTTTTAGTTGTTTTCATTTCAAGTTCATAATTCATTTTAAAAAAATACACCTAACACCAACAAACCAACCAAAAAACTATACCCCAATTGTAAGTGTTCACTTTTCATTCTGGATCACCAGGCAAAAACGCAACTGATGTTTTTAGCTAAAAGCAAAAGAAAAAGAAGAAAAATATCAATGACCTAAAAAAGAGAAAAGAAGGAAAGAAATGTGCCATTGTAGCTTTTAACCCTTGTTTTTCAGTGTTAAAACTGCTACTCTCAGTATAAAATTTCAAAAATATATATTAATAAAATGACAGCATACTTTTTCAGTGGCTTCAAAGAAAAAAGAGAGAGAGAGATGAAGAATCTAGGCTTTTCTTTACTTTATTATTATTATTTTCCAAATCCCTTAGTGTGTCAAAAACACAATGGATTTTTGCTACTGTTATGCTTCTTGTTGTCTTTGTTTGAGTGGGTGCATATTTTAGTGGCTTGAAAGTCAGGTGCTCAGAGCTCCTTAAAAGAAAAATGAAGGTCTATTTTGTGTTATATAAATGTCAAAAAGTTCTTGGTTTTTCTGTAATTTCTCCCCCTTTTAAAAGTCACTGAAGTTTCAATAAATTTTTATTGAAATGACTTTGGGCCTCATGTGCAATACCTTAATGGAAACTTTCCTAAAACTTGAATTGGAAGGAAAATAGAGGGTTTTAAAAAATATATTGCCTTTTCTGTCTGTTGGTTCCTTCCTCTATAGCAAAACTAAGATCTTCCATGTGAAATGAGCTGAGAGGGATCTCTTTTTTAAATCAAGCAGTGAAGAGACAGATGGCTTGCAATGTTCCTGGGAAAACACAAGTTTTAACCAAACTGTTTAATACACTTTTTTCTTCTTTTTCTTTTTAAAAAGTGGATTCATATGCAATATAGTAAAGCAATTTAATGGAAAAAAATATTAAGTGACATTTGAAAAGTTTATGAGAATGGCCCAGCTATGCTTTTATCCATCATAAATTAATAAAACAAAAGCGAAGAATTAGAGAATAGATCGGTTAAAATTTAATGCAAAGGCCTCCTCAAAAGTTTGCAGGTAAAGTGCGTATAATGTGGTGTGGTTTTACTATTTTATTCCTTTCTCTCTGGTCTTCGGAGTAGAATAGTCCGAATTTTGCCCTGAAAACTATTTTTCTTCCTCTGAATTGTCCTGTTTTTATAGCTGTAATAATAATAAAGTCATATAAAATGACTGAAGCACGAACACAAATTCTGTATTTAATAATTGGGTTTATAGTCTAGTTACCCCCACCAGTGGCCTTGTAGGTCATATTAAGAATAGAAATAAAGAGAGTTGGCTGCAGTTCTTTGTACATTTGCCAACTCCTTGATCACATTCTTAAGCAGTACGTATATATTTTTCCTTGTTAAAAAGGTTTTTTTTTAACAGTTAGTGGTCCATATATTGGAAACTGATTCATCTACAGCCAGTAATAAATATTATAAGGATTCACTTGCAGGCCATTTCCTGTTTTATTGTCCCCCCTCCCCCCTCAAGGCCTCTGAATCCAGCAGTTTGTAGATAAACAGAGGTCCAGTTGGTGAAAGTGGATTTCTACGCGGAAATCCTCGACAAACCTATTAAACTCCCTTTGCACTGGGCACTTCAAGGCTTTCCAGGCACCTAATGAGAACTGTTGCATGCAAAATAAAAGAGGGTTAGTCACACTTTGGGGTTTATTTGAGCCGATCTTCGGTTCATGCAGTGTTTTAGAGAGAAAAGGGAGGTTACATCTTAAAATTGAAGCCCAGTAAAATACAGATTTGCTTCTTTATACTACAGGAAACGACTTCAAAATATGTGTCCAACGGTTGGCTTCTCTAGCTTTCTGCTGTACCCAGCAGAGGAAGTAGAAAAAGAGGATAGGCGTCTAATGAACATTAAGGCGCGCACACATATATAGCCACGAAGACGTTAACAGACGCACTCACACATCACGCCCACAAATACACACACGGCACAAGCGCCGGATAGCCATACCTACAGGTTGCGCGCACATTCACACCCTGCCTCAATCGACATGCCTATTGCACTTGCGCGCGCACATTTCAGTCTCCAGCTGCTCGTGCACTTGAGGCTGTTTCCTAATATTTGAGAGCTGGGTGGCTGGGCTTGTCTTAAACCACTTCGTGGGAAGGTTTGATGGCCCCAAACTGCGCGGCTGACATTAGCAAAGGACAGGAGGGAGCGCTTATTCCTTGCGCCTCTTCCTTGTGAGGACTCGTGCACGTTTCGTGTGAATGATGCCCAGTGTTGCGGGGGGATAAATAATATGAATGCAGCCCAACTCGAAAGGTGTCCTTTCGCCCCAACTATTTCGAGGCAGAAAGGCTGCTGTTAAGAAATATCTAGAGCCCCAACAGCTGTGCCTCACCCGAACCGTTACCGCTAAAGCGGAGTCGCTCGCAGCTCCATCGAGCTGTGAATGCTATTGATGAGCTCGCCCTGCTCTGCGAGACACAGAGGCCAAACACCTGATACGCAGCCGGGGTCTTCGGCGAGCAATCCTTGCTCCCACGTGTGAACGGCTCGCTGAAGCCGAGGTGCAGGGACCGAGGCGAATTGGCGCAAAGAACCTTGCGTCGCCCACCGCTTTCCTGTTATTCACAGAAGCGGGGGAAGAGCCATTTACTTTGCGGGATCGCCGATTTCTTATTTTTCTGAAATAGCTTTTGTGCGAGGCCCTCGTGTCCTGGGCATTTGAAATATTTTCAGGGGAGGGGGTTCGGCGAAGGGGGAAGTTTCGGGTACAGCGATTTTTCTATTGTCCCTGCCCTATCCCCCAGGATCCCTCTGGGCTCACTTAGGCGGGTCTCCTCCGTGGAAGGGAGAGCTCTCACTCGCCCTTAGGGAAAGGCCTGCGTCCAGCTGCTAGCCCCCGAAATTCGTGGGGTGCGGAGGGAGCGCGACCCTCGCCCCTGGAGTTCAGAGGTAATGCCTATTTGCCCTTTTCCTGCTCGGTGCCCTGGGTCCCAGGCCCCCCAAGAGGAGAATTATGCACCCACCAGGTGCAATTCGGATTTGCAAATGGCTTTATCTCGTGTGTCTCTTATTTGTGTATAGTAACGTTAATGAGTAACCGTGGTGGCGCTTGCGGAGCGAGGTAAACGGCGCGCAATCTGGCTGAATTATCCTGTCTATTGCTCACCTGGCGCCTAAGCTGATCTCCCCACTGCTTTTATGGGGTTTCTGGTTGGGGCAGGCGAGCCGGCTGGCGCTAGGGGAGGATTCAGCAGGGAAGGAGCGCCCCCTACCCGCTCGCTAGGCGATGAAAGGGTCTCCGCTGCCTGCCAGGCTCGCAATCCGGAGTCAGCTAAGCAGAGCTCGGCTTCCTTCCCTTGCCAGCGAGCCCCCGTGTAAAGCGCAGGACGCGAGGCGCCCAGCCCTTTGCGCTCCCTTGCGTGTAACTCGCCGAGGCCCAGGGAAGGTCTGGCCGCGGGCCGGGGTCTCTCTCTCTCCCGGGGATGTTCAGGGGGAGTTTTACTCGATTCAGGTTTGCAAGAGCAGGTCCAAAGCCTATGGGAAAAGCGGCCCTGTGCTATGAGCAACAGTCCCAGTGTCAGGTGGGGATGGCAAGGAGGCCGGAGGGCGTGTGGTGTGCAAGAAAAGGCAACCCCAACCGTGTGCAGCAGAGACACAAGTGTGTGTTGTCTCTGGAGGGGCCGCTTTCTTCCAACGAGCATCCCGCTCTGACAACAGAGCCCCTCGCTTTCCTGGGTGCTTTCCCCTGCTGGTGAACAACTGACCGCTCTTGTTCCAGGGAGGGCTCTCATGAAAGGGCTTGGTAAAGAGGAGGGCCCCCAAACGATCCTTCCTTCTCTGGAGTACGATGATTTTTCTCCCCCACCCCAAAGAAAGTCAGCGATCATGCTCCCCCCCCTTGAATTCACACTTATGTTGCCCTGCCCCAGCCGGGACCAGATGTTCTGATTTTCCCTCCAAACAGCGGCTATGGATGTCTTCGTTTGCTGTCTCCCAACTGCACACGCAGTCCTTGCGGTCCCTGGCGGGTCGCTTCACACCACACGGTAATGTTAGTTAATTATTTCCCGGTTACCGGTGACACTATTACACCCAAGCATTTTTCCCTACAGATCCGATTAACCTCCCCCCGCCACTTTACATGGAGCAGTTCGCTCCTGCTTGGATGCCGCACTCTTTGCCAGGCTTGTCCAAGGAGTTGTATGGGGGTTGTGGTGGTGTTGGCCTTTGCAGCTTCCAGTCATATGAAATATTGATATTGGAGCCGCATGGTTCAAGCCCACCTGATAATGTATGACCCGGCGCCCCTTGGTCGCTTTCTAAAAACGCATTGACGCTTTTTTTTGCTAACGTGGGCTTTTTCCTGCTAGAAATTGAAACTTCAGAGGTAATTTCATTTGCCCTCTTGAACGATCAAAATAAAACAGGATACAGCATCGCCTAAGGAGATCAAAGGGACCTCCATATTCTGTGCAAGGGAGGAAAATGTTTCCTTCCTTAACGATTGTTCTCAAAAGTCTGAATAGCAATGTCTAAGCAGTCTGTCTGTCTGTCTCTCCTCCCTCAATCTACTGCACCTTGGTCTGTCGGATTTCAGGAGCTATGCTACAAGGAGACCCCTTCGACAAATAGCACAGATACAGGTTGGAGGAGGGAGCATTTAAAACGAACACTTTTGTTCTCAGAAAACAGAAGAATTGCTCTGGCAAGTGAAGACGCTGTTGTGTTGTGTTAGACACACAGAGCCCCTCGTGGGGATATGTGCACACGTCTTTTGCGAGACAAGATGCATGGACAAATTTCTGGTACACACCACAATCGTGAGCTTGTGGTCAGCAGGAAGTAATTTACCTTATGAGGTAGCTGGACTAGTCTGGGAAGGGATATTTGTATATCAAGAACGTATGCGTCTGTCTCGACAGACAGACACGTGTTCTTGAGATTTTCGTTCAAAGGCAAGCTGAGAACGAAGCCTCTCAGTGCATGTGTTTAGCGGGGCGATCAAGACATCACTTTGCACGCGTGTGTGAACACAGTGCTTGGTTTATCTCGGTCCTGGGGGAAAACCAAAGGGCGCGGTCCAACAAGTGACACATCCCCTGGGCGTGCGTGGGGGCTTTGCACGTGGAAGGGGAATGGGCTTCAAGAGGCGTAACTGAAATCGTCACGCAGGGTTTCTCCGTGGCCCTTCTCGGAAAGGGAGATGCTCCTTCCTTCCAGGTGATGGTCTCCTCGCTACCTGGAAACAAAGGGCCCCTAGCCTAGCCTAGAGAGACGCTCCCGCACCCGTCCTTGCTCGCCAAGCTCTGTGCACCGCCACATTTCTCTGTCCGTGCCTTGCGGACTGACACACTCACCCGTGCTCAGATAACAGCGTCCGGAGCGGTCCAGGACTGCGCCCTGGGAAATGCGCTTTGTGTTCCCAGGACTTGGACGGGGGGGCCTAAACCAGGCTCCAGCCACGCAAGGGACTGGGCTCAACCCGCCCCCGCTACTGGAACCAAAGTCTAGGTTTTGAGCCATGTCAGGCCAGCCTCGGGGCGGGAGGTGAACAGCCCCGTCGCAGACCTAGGTTAGCTCGAGGAATTAAAACGCTGCGACACCGGATCGTGGTGGGTCTCTTGCGCCCTACCCACGGACGACTTCCCTCCCGTGTGCACACAAGCCCCGTGTGGATTCACACTCCGTTACACACACGGTTCGCCCCGGCCCCTTCACACCCGGCCAGGTAAACAGACATGGAGAGGGACGATCCGAATCGTGTAGCCGCACGATCGGATCGCTTTATCTCGCTGACC
Organism: Mesoclemmys tuberculata; assembly: GCA_007922155.1. Taxonomy (NCBI): domain Eukaryota; kingdom Metazoa; phylum Chordata; order Testudines; family Chelidae; genus Mesoclemmys; species Mesoclemmys tuberculata. The sequence continues at coordinate 5,560,860 of ML675638.1, forward strand.
TAGCGACCCCTCGCTGCAGCCGAGCCCTTCTTCCGTGGCTTGGGATTTTAAAGAGCCGAAGGTTACACGTGAAGCCTTTGACTCGAGCGGTGGGGGGCAGAAGTGAAGGAGATTCCTGTTCCCCCCCATCTAGTTCAAAACGTTGCGCCCCCCCAGTACAAGGGGACAACCAAAACGTGCCCAAGTAAAACTTGAAAGTGTAAAAAGATGGCGAGATAAACTCTCTGCTGCAATGCAGTGCCCTCCTCCAGCTCTTCCTCCGAGCCCCCCGCACACGAGGGTTTTAATCCGGTTTGCACGCCTGCTTTTGATACAAAGCCCGTTCAGTAAGGGGCTCTTCCAGCTGCGTCGCTCCAGATTCTGTTAAAGGGGGGGGGCTTTGGGGATGCTGTCAGTAATACAGATTAACAGGGGGTAGGGAGACAGGTGCTCACGTTAGGATTTTCACAGGCTCTCCAAATTCGCAGAAGCCCGCATAACGCTCCTGTATTTTTATTACACTTCTGGGCTGTTTTGTTTCTTGATCTAGAGCAACTCTTGGAATCTCCAACTCGCTCGCTCGCTCTCTTAATGACACCGAGGATCTAATTTCTTGCTTTGCTCCGGCTGCTTTTCCACGCCCGTGGGATTTCACTCTCCCACTTCTCTTTGGCCCCTTTCTTCCCAGTGCCGTTGCTCTGACGGGTTAGGTGAAAATCCCGTGCAAGGGATTTAAAAAAATAAAATAAAATTCTCCCAGTAAAAAGGGAAACGACTCTCGCTTAATGCAATTGGACTGGGGACAGGATTCCTGCCGAAGGTGGAATGTTACCTTGGAGTTGTTTCCACTGTCCCTAGCATCTGTCCCCCTTTCTTCAGTCGGCAAGAAGACCTTTTTGACATCTTGGCCGGCATGGGATTGAAAAGTCTGTGCTTGGAAACAAACTGCTGTGAGACAGTGGGCTCAGTAATTCAATTGATTGCAAGACCATCTTGGAATACCTGAAGCAGCCGTGTTGAAAATCTTGCTCATTTCACTCCCTGATCAGATCTTCAGTTAGATGGGTCGTGTGTGTATATATCTTTTGCAAAGTCTTTTTAAGAAGGAGCAATATAGATTCAGCCTGAGGACATTTTGGGTGTATATTGATTTTATTTTCTAGCTTCTTTCTTTGTTGCAAGTTTAAGGCATCGTTGACAAAAATAGTGTAATTGAAGATTTAACCTGAAAGAAAAAGGGGGTGTAGGGGGGAAACCCTAAACAAACTCATTTTGGACACGTCTTTTTAAAACAAAACAAAACAAAACAAAAAAACCGTAACGACTTAAATAGAGACAAATCTTAGCAATATTGAAAGGGGGGGCAGTGAAAAATACGGCTCCTCCCCAGCGCCACATTTTTGCTGAAGTGTTAATCAACTGCGGGGAATTTGTTCTTATAAAGATCAGCTGAGAAATGAGATCGCAGCCATTTGTAAAGAGGAAGAGGGAGGTTTGGTTTAAAGAATGCGTGTAAAGGTTTATGGCATTTTTCCTACAAGAAAGAGGCCGTTTCTGGATCGGAGATCGAGCTATTGCACACAAAATAGAGTTTTCTTTTGGAAAAGCCATAACTCGGATATTTAGGTTTGCAATCAGTTCTCTCATTTACTTCCTTGAGACATTAGCATTGCAATCAGTCCTGTCATAAATTCCTCCTGGAAATCTCCTTTGGAAATCAGCTCTGGTATTTCTTTTTTGCTTTGTGTTTCTTTACAATGATTTTTAAACGCGATTTAATTTTTTTCCCCCATGACTTTATTTTGAGAGCCACTTCGTTCTTCCAGAGAGTCCCAGATCAGCTAATTTCCGCCCCGATTTTCGGTTGAGACTACTTAAAGAATATTTAAAATGGAAGGACTGATCATCAGAGTTTTCTCAAAGTTCCCCCGCCAAAGGATACCTCCAGGAAAAGTGAAAAGCTTGTTTTAAAGGACGGCTTTAGGGCTTATGTTAGTTTATGACCCATTCCATTGCTTACACTTTATTTGTCTCACTGTCCCAAGTCACCAGTCATTGAGGGGATTTTTAGCTTCACAACTGCATTGTGGTGTGTGTCTGGTTTTAAATACGACTGCAGGGTTGTCAACATGAAGCGAGATGGAAAAGAGAAAAATACCCAGAGGTTTGGACACCACTGGAACACGTGGGAAACAATCCCCGAGTCTGTAAAATGAATGATAGACATTGGTTTGCAACAGGAATAATTCACCCTGGGAAAGGAGCAGACTGGAGCTGTAATGAAGCTAGGGCTGCCCCGGTTTTAACAGAGGAAGTGGTGTTGGTTGGTTGGTTTTTTTTTTTTTCCGGAGGTCCTAATAAAGAGAAAGAAATGGGGGAACTATATGAGCATTCACTGGAGAACACTGGTTGAAAAAGAGGGGTAGGAGTGTGTGTGCGCGCGCAAAATGCACATATACACATTAAGCGAGGTTAACTGACATTCAAAACTTTGTGTTATAGCTATATAAGTAATACATATAGTTGTATAGGTTAAGTAATCTAACATCTAATATAATATTGGGCATGTATTATGAGAGAGACCTCATGCTTTGGTGTATACATATACACACACATTACACATATACCAAGTGATATAAAGACGTATGTGTATAATATATGTTCTATGTAGTAATATAGTATATACAGGTAAATAGTTATTACATGTTTGTGTACATATGATATATAACTCTAACAATGTGTATAAACACTCTTAGAGTTTTGACCCCCGTCTACCTACCTATTTTACATACATCTTTTAAATCCTTCGTGTTCTGTCACCTCTTTTCCATCATGGTCAAATTCAACCACAATGCTCAGCTGTAAAGGCGCAAAAATTCTCTCTCCATCTCTCCCCCTCCCTCCTCAGCTTCTTTAGCTGTAAAGCTCCTTTTACAGATATTTGCCAGTTTAATACCTAGCCAAGGCAAAACTCTCTGTCCCTCGTTTTACAACTCCCTATTTCTTTCTTTGTTGGCATCCAGTCAGTCGGTCGCTGATTTCCCTCCCCCTTGACAAATGTTTAAGTAGGGGTGGGTGGCGGATGGAGGGAGCCACCAAATACATATTTAATCCTTCCCCAGCCCGTGGATACAACTTGTACTGTCAGGAAACTTCTCTCGGATTGATCGAATATTTACTTGCACTTAACTTGTCCCAAGGAGCAAACACGATCCATTCAGAGCAAGCAGCGCTCTTTGCATTGCAGAAAGTGATCAATAAGAGCAAAGGATTCTTAGCAAAACTTTCAATTTCGCCTATTATTAGAGGAAATAAAGTTCTAAGCAACCACTGAGCGTCGTGCACCAGAAGTCATCGTGTTTTGGGGTCCCAAGCACAGCTCCTTGGTTTTTTTGCATTTCTTTATAATCCCCATAAATCAATTGTCTCCATTTGAATCCTGCTAGAACAGGGAGTAAATCCACATACCTGCCTGAAAGGGAAGGGGGTGGACTAAGTGACTCGCAGTTCATGTGGAATACAGTGCACTTCTGTGCCCCGGGCTAAGCAGTTTAAGCTGTTCTTGGAGTGCCATCTTCTGGTAATGGCTTGTAAATGCAACTCCTTTGTCTTAATGGGAAGAAGTTCCAGCAGATTCCTAGGAGAAAATAAAACAAAGATAATTCACAGTGAGACTCACTTTTCTGCTCTTGTCTCTCCCTAATTCACTTCATCAGTGTGCCTCCCTCCATGGGGCTTTAAACCTCTGAAAACAACTTTGCAAGATTGACTTGGTTGCTAAAGTCAACTTCCAAGTGTTTTAGTTATAAAATGAAGTTGGTTGTTCAAAAGAAAAGTGGATGGGCTTGTCTCATGTTCATAAAGACATGCATTTCTACATTTTTCTTGATTTCTGTGTCTTGAGTAAATTTGTATAAATGTGTATAGTCACATAGGGCTTGTTCAAAAACCCATTGAAAGTGATGGAAAAGCTTTCCGTGATTTCTATGGTCTTTGTATCTTGTAAGCTTTCTTCTATGAAAGAAAAGTTTGGCCCTATAGTTTTAAGAAACAAACTACAGAAGTACTATGTGTGCTTAGATGTGCTCTATTAGGAGGGAATTTTTTAAAACAGAAATTGCCTTCCCCCCCATATAGAGGTAACATTTGGGTTAACACAACAGATCAGTAAAGAACAGGTCATCCATCTTTCCAAGGACTTGATCTTATTGTAGTTTTATTACTATATTATTTCTCCCTGCCTCTTTCTCCCCCGACCCCCAGCTTTTCGGCCTGAGAAGCCGAACTTTTGCAACAAAAATGCCTCCCAAAGCTATCGATCGATTTGCTGAGGTGGAATGGAGGCCACTAAAATGTGAGAACAAGGATGCAAAAGCAGGAAAACTGCATCAGACTTCAGGGTAAACAACGGGAATGGTACTGATTGCATTTTAATATGCAGTGGTCACACATTTGGAAAGAAAGCGTGCTCAGTGAAGAGGTTAGCGCCTCCTTCCTCCTATGGCCCATGGAGCAGCCATGTATGTTTAACTGAAATATGGATCCCAGGCCCCAACCTCAAATTTCTGGAAGGGTTGAGAGGTCCTAGTGATGCAGACAGTTTTATGTCAGAGGCTCTTCAGGCTAGAAAATAAACTGCTGTCCTACTTTTCTAACTGTCCCTGATTACTCATCAGAAATGCCCATTGTCCTTTCTCAAGCTGGCCTTCGCTCTCATTAAGGCCTTTGAATTGTGCAAATGTGTGTGAGCGCCAGGGTCATTCTGCAACCTCGGCAAGGATCGCCACACAGGGAGGGGTTTCTGTGGAAGGTAATTCCTGCTACGCAGCAGCCTGCAAGATTTACGAAGGAGTTAAAGCCTGAGAAGTTCATTTCTTTTGGGGTGGGGCGTGGGGGGGGGGAGAATCATTGTCATGCCGCAGAAGAGCCATTCTTGCCACAAACGTTTAGTGTAGCTGTGTGAACAGAGCTTTGGGGGAATTCACAACTGGATGGCCAGCAATTTTGCTGGAAATAGAAGGATTAGCCTGAGATGTATCAAAGTAACCACTCTTAATTCCTCGGGTGTTTGGTTTTTGATCCAAATTGACAGGGGATATGCAGTTTGGAAGCATAGCAATTCCTTACGTTTCTTAATGTGTTATCTAAAGTCCAGATCACTTTATGTTCAGCTAGGACAGCGCAATATGCAAGGCGAAGTGTCAGAAAATATGAAAGCACATCTGCTCTTTCCACTTGGATAGCTGCTATCAGTTTGGATAATGGACAGCCTGGTCAGATCCTTAGGGGGAGCCTTTTGGATTCGGGGTTTTCACTAAAAGGGGACATGCTGATTTATTTATTGAATTATTGCCTTATTGTGTGGGGAATGGATTATTTGGTGCGTTTTCTTCTTCATCTTTTTAAAATACAGCTTTCCCAGTGAAACCAAGACGAGAGAGAGAGGAATATATAGATGTTCTTTGAAAAATACTGTCGTGTCTGTTTGGTGCACATGACAGGGAAAGGATGCTAGCCAGACACAGTATGGAAAGTGCCCCAAATCTAGCCCTGCTTTGGCACCTTAATGCTGACATATAAGACTCTTTTGCTATCCCCGTTCTGGGCTCCGCGCAGCTTTGCCAGTGAACACGGGGTATCATTTTCCAAACCCCTTACGTGACTTCCAGGCCTTCCAGTGACACTTAGGCACTTTTGAGAATTGTGCCGCTTATTGCTGATATCCAGTCACATTATTCCAGACTTTGCAGTCCTGGGCTGCTTTTATGAACCTTATTCCTGATATGCAGGACCCACTTTTCCAGGCCTGGGCCCACATTGGGCTCTGCCACTCTACCCTGATTTGCAACACCCTCTGTTGAGCCACAGTACTGCGCTAGCGTAGCCATTTGCCACAGCAACAGAAGGCATTTTCCCATCACTGTACTTAATCCACCTCTCCAAGCAGCGGAAGCGAGGTCGATGGAAGAATTCTCCCACTGATTTAGCTGCACCTATACTGTGTGGGTGAGTCAAGTTCAATAGGGTGCACCTTTTTTTCACAGCCCCGAACTGCGCGACTAGGTCAATCTCATTGTTTAGATGTAGACCCAGGCCTTGGTAGCGCTGTCTTACTGACTTTCAGTAGATTTTAGGCCCCTAAGTTACTGAGGTGCTTTTGGAAAACGTTCCCGTGATGTTCTCTGGTGCTAATGTCACGTTTTTGGAAAAATGAGGTGTGAAGGATTAGTCAGAGGAGGAGAGGGAGCAGATGGACAGATCCCTAAATTGTCTTCCAGTGTCTCCATTTTCATTTAAAAAAAAAAAAATCAAGGCCGTGATCCACACAAGTATTTAGGCTTCAAACATCCATTGAAAGCAGGGGAAGTTTGGAGCCAAATACCCATGTGGGTTGGGGCCCCAGTCACTAACTGTTATGGTTGTGAAGCAAGCCATGAAAACAGGACCCTGATGTAATTCATACAGCGCCGTCTGCCTGAGTTTGCATCTGCCTGAGACAACAGCTCTGAGGTGCGAACTGCCCCATTTATATCAATGGGGGCTAACGCAGGTGGCACTGGTGATACTTTAAATGCCAACTTGATTAATGGTTGCATGGATCCAGAAACCATGTAAGAAAATAGAGGGCTTAGCCCAGTGCGAAGATTTACATCAAGGTCCCCCAAAACGTGTGGGAGGGGAAGCGTGGTGAGATGCATAAACCTGGCAGTGACAGGGCTAGGGGAGCTCTAATAAACCTATCCCATGGCACCTGGAGGGGAGACGTATAATTGAGGATTAGAGCCAGTTGGGGAAGGGCTGCAGTGCGGAGTGATAAAAAACAGACCATAGCTGCTTATCACAAGGGTCCTGGGCTGGAGCCAGAGAAGCAGGTAGGCCTGAGTTCTCCTAACATCCCCTGGCAGGAGGGGTGGTGGGAGTCAAGGGGTAAGGACCTTGGAGCCTAGATGCGGGCTGAAAGCATAGTATGTGGTCACTCAGACTTTAGGTTTTCATTTGGGCCTCGGAAGGGGTGAGGCTCTAAGTGTCCCAGCCAGAAGGATGAATCGGAAGAAGGAACAGACCAGGAGCAACAGGAACAAAGAGGGCTTCTGTGCCCTACCTAATCACGGGGCAGGGGGACTGCAGCTGGTGACTAACCCTTTTATTGGGGGTGTGTGCGCAGAAGATGCAGTCGTTGAGATGGGCTGGCCTTTAAAAACCCCTGGCTGGGGCCCAGAGGGGGTGGCCACAATTTTCCCTGGAGTGAAGGTGCCGTGTGGAAAGCTTGGGTTCTGCTGCTTTCATGGTACAATCTAGAGAAAGTTGGGTTTGGAGTGACCACGTTCTCCAGGGGCATGGGCAGCAGGACAGGGAGCTTTGCACCTCTGGGTCACCAGTTTGAAGCCTCCCAGGGATGTGGAATCTCCATCCTTAGAGGTTTTTAAGGCCCGGCTTCACAAATCCCTGGCTGGGATGATTTTGTTGGGGTTGGTCCTGCTTTGAGCAGGGGCTTGGACTTAGATGACCTCCTGAGGTCCCTCCTACCCCTCATCTTCTCTGATTCTATGTAGTGAATGAAAATGGCAAATAGCAGATGGCTTTAGTCCAGTTCCTAGCAGACAAGTGTCCAGCTCTCAGAAATCTCCCTCTAATTGGCAACCTTGTTGGAAGACTTGGCAGAGAGGCCAAGGAAATTGATTTATCTCTCCCCTCTACTCTCCAGGTTGGCACTGAGGTATTGCTGCTAAGACACTCAACCCTCCTGCCATGGAAATCAGTAGCAAGGCTCCCTTCTACATCCATGTCTGAGCACCTCTATGGCCCCCCTCGCTGTAATATCAGAGACCCTCACCCCACCCCTGTGAAGCAAGGCAGTGCTGTTATCCCCATTGTACAGATGTGGAACTGAGGCAGAGAGGGGCAAAGGTCACAAACAGAGCAAGCAGCAGAGCAGGGATTTGAACCTGCATCTCCCAAATCCTAGACTAGCCCCAAAACCATGCTCTCACCCAACTTTCCTCTCACTGAGTTCAATGGGTTCGGCGGGGGGACAGCGCAGCAGGCTTGGTCGTGCAATGTGCTGAGGATGACATCTGGGGTGCTGAGCCCCATCAACTCCCAAGGACTCCAATGGGAGTCCCTCATTCTTCAGGCCTGTCCATCCGGCACAATCCACTTCCTAGCCACGAAGGCCCCAACTCCGCAAAGCACTTCAACATGTACTTAAATCCCGCTCAAGTCAATAGTCTGCAAGGCAGATAAATGAACTGGGGCCACGAGTGGGGCTCTGTGCAAGATCTGGGACCTTTGTCTGCTGGGTACGCCACCTCCTGACGCATCACTGCTTAGGCCTCCTTCTTGCGAAGGTCGGAAACTGTTTCCCTGCGGACTCCATTAAGTCTGCTGCACGTCAGTGTAAAACGCTGCTTTCATCCTATGCCAGGACAAGGGTTATTTGGCTGAAATGATTGTGTTTTATCATTTCTATAGCACAGTGCTGCAGATGTCCACGGCGCTGTGCGGTAGGTGAAATGTGTGAGCCAACAGCCCATGACTAGGGCGGCTTGCAGTCAAAAGGCAGGAACTGAGAACACAGCAGAACAAATACTGAATGGATTGCGTGCTTCAGTCAAAATTTTCTCTCTCTCTCTCACACACACACACACTGTCAACACTATGTTAATATGTCACTCACTTACAGCTACTCCAACAAAAATGTATCAGCCTTAATAGGCTGAGAGTATTCAAAGACAATTCTGTCCTTGTCCATAACAGTAGCTAGGGATTTTTGCAAACCTTCTCAGAGCTTATTTAGAAGCTTTTGTTAAGGACAAGAAAAGCCTTAATGAGTTACCCATCTTCAAGATCAACAGTCATCTCCCTGCCTCTTTGTCCTGCCTCCTGTCTGGCTGCCATGACCCCGGTAGGTATCCGACCATGGTTGTCTCTGCAGTCACAGACAGCAGCAGAAGGGGGGGGGAATAAAGAGCCAAGACTCCCTTGAACAGACATCAGTTAATGAGATGAAGGGCGGAAGCAGCTGAGTGTGTGGCAGATCTTCTTGCAACAAAGAAAAGCAAAACAGGGCCCCTAAAACTCTAAGTGCTGCCTGTGCTGTGTTTTCATTCTCTCTTCCTAGTGCAGAAGAAGTTGCTGGCGAGGCGGAAATCACTGAAGAATGCAAGGCCTATTATTCTGCTTCTGGATTTGAGTGGACCACTTTCAATTTAGGGCAGGTCACCATAGACTGCTACTTCAGCCAGACCTCAGCATCTTGAGAAATTAATTAGGAAGAGGAAAGCAGGTGGGTTGGGGAGGGGGGTAGGCATAGGGGAGTTTCCACTCAAACATTCAGGACTGGCTGATATTAGAGATGTGGAAATCAACAAAATTCAGGCCATGAGTTTTATATGAAACAAGGCCCAGATCCTGGAAATTAAGTGATTTTAGGAGACTTTCAGTGGGACTGTTGAAAATTCCACCCTAAACATTTAACCCAAACCTGAATCCACCAAACGTTTGGGAAGTTCTAAAACACGAGTCTCTTTCCTTTTCTCCCTGCCTCGCCCAGGGACCAGAAGAAATAGTTTCATGATACAGACTGTTCTCAGGGCTGGGGGCTATAGTTCCAGTTCCGACAGAAATCTTGTAGGAAAACTTCACTCTTATTTGACTTCTGGGAGCAAAGATTCAGAGCACAACTCTCCTGGCCCCACCTATGTCACAGTCTCACAAGAAATCAATGCCTGGCTCCGACTGAACCGAAGCGAGACTGAAGCGATAGGAAGGAGGGGAAAATTTCAAGGAGCTCCTATTGTTGTTTGATGCTGATGAACCCAAGCATTTATTTGGCTTCTGACAGGGTGAGAAATGTTTGCCAATGCGATGATCTCTGCCTCCATTAGTCATCAAGGCAATATAAAAGAGATGCATTGTGTTTGAGTGGCAGCATGGCTCAGTGGCTAAGAAGCTGGCCTCTGGATTAAAACTGGATTTATTCCTGGTTCTGCTGTGTGACTTCATGTAAGTTACTTCACTTCCAATTTCCTGCCTGCCCTTTGTGGACTGGTAAGCTCTTCAGGGCTGGATCTCTCTGAGTATGTGTTTGTACAGCACCTAGCACAATGCGGCCCTGATCTCATGCCTGCCAATCTTTGCTGCAGTCCTACTAAGCCTTGGGATCTTACTGCACTCATTGCTTCTCCAAGCACTTGAGTAACAACAGTGGTGAAAAGTGCCGCCTTCCACTTCCAGTGTGCCAGGAAACTCCCCGTCCACTGGGATGAGAATCCAGACCCTGCAGTCTATTAATTCATCTATATACATACTACACTGTGGTGATTCACTGTGTCTGAGCAGAAGATAGATGCAGCAACATGGAAAAGTTCACATGTACAAAATGCAGCAGCCTGCCTCTTTGCAGGGGAAAAAAAACCTGCCCAAGACCATATTACATCATCCGACGGGTTCATATCTGGTGTTTATTCAAGGCTTTGGTCTTACACATTAAGTCATTCAGTGGGTGAGCAGCCAGGCTACATAGATTCAGAGAGTTTAAAGTCAGCAGGGACCATTAGATCATCTAGTCCAACCTCCTGCATATCACAGGCCATTAAATTTCATCCAGTTACCCCCATGCTTAGCCCAATAACTTGTTTGACTAAAACATCTCTCCCAGAAAGGCAGCCCGTCTTGATCCGAAGACATCGAGAGAATCCACTTCTTCCCTCGGTAGTTTGTTCCAGTGGTTAATCACCTTAGCTGTTAAAATGTGGGCCTCCTTTCTAATTTGAATTTGTCTGGCTTTAGTTTGCAGCCATTCGCTTCTCTTCTTACTCCACTATATTAAAGAGCCCATTAGTACCAGCATTTTTTCCCCATGAAAGTACTTAAACACCGTCCACCAGTCACCCTCCATCTTCTTTTTGGTAAAGTGAACAAATTGGATTCATTCTGTCTCTCACAGTAAGGCACATTTTCCAGGCTTCACGTCTCTCTTGTGGCACTTTTCTACACCCTTTCCAATTTTTCAACCTTCTTTTTAAAAAAGTGGACACCAGAGCTGGGTGCCATATTCCCGTATCAGTCCCACCAATGATGTGTACAGAGGAAAAATCATCTCCCCACGCCCATGTTTGTCCATCAAAGGGTCGTGTTCACCCTTGTTGCTACAGCAGTATACTGGGAACTCATGTTGAGTTGGTTGTCCAGTAAGATTCCATCAGCCTCCATGTAGGAGACCCTCTCTCCACACGTGACCAGCTGTCAGGTTGGTTAACGTCTTGTCATTAAAACACTTTTTCAATGACAAATGGCTTTTTCACCCCAATGAAAAATTACCTTCTAGCCAAAATGTTTCCGATGATAAACTGATTTGAATTTTTTGGGTTTTTGAAAACTGAGAAACTATCTGCAAATGGCTTTTGAAAACTGATAATTTGGTCACAAGAAGTTTTGAGGAAACAAATCCCCCTCCCCCCCCCAGTTTTCCAGTAAAACTACTTGGCACTTTTTTGACCAGCAATCTGGCAGAGACAGGGTACTTCTTTGGGGCAATCCAGCACTTGAGATGAAATTTGCGAGCGCTGGAATTAAAAGTATTCTCAGGCATGCATCAGTTTCTGGCCATTTAGGTTTGAGTATATATGTTCTATGAAGGACCGTTAGGTTGATGGGGCCCTCTTTAATGGGAACAATTAAGAGACCTGCTAGTCTGACAGAAAAGATTGGAGAGGGCAAGGGCAATAGTCCATGTCTCATTTGGAGCATTCACAGCACGAGAGGGGAGTTTTTGACATGCATCATAACAGTGGATGATGTTAATAATAACCCTGCATATGTTACTGGGAAGAGGTAATCATTTAGTTTCTAAAGGGGTGGATGTTTTTTTAAAACAGCTCAGGGATTCAATGCCCAATTCTCATTAATTTTAACAGCAAGCTTAAAATGAATGCAAACCATAGGGAAATGTAGAGCAATTTATTTGTAAAGGCTCCTCCTTCCCTGAGATTCTGCTGCCCGGCAAGACTGTGCACAAAGTGGAAGAATGTGTTTGTTTGCTGACTGCGGAGCAACTTTCTTTGGGCTCTAGTTAAAGCAGGTGCCTCCCTATGGAGCCATCTAGTGGTAAGGCCTTTGGTATTGTCTGGCATCAATATTTTCTCAAACAAACCTACCACCTCTTCATTCAGTAAAATTACACCCTCCCTACCAAGTCTCTTCCTTGACGACTGCACTGGTAATAATCTGCCTACGGCTGTATTCTGGGTTGTGGGTACAGTCTAATCAGACATGCACCACTAAAAACAGAACTAACAGGATTGATGATTCATGGCACATGCCAACAGTCCCTGAAACTGTTCTGGGAGACAGCAAGAACTAAGTAAAAACAAATGACAGGGATGTCTGCAGTGGGATGTCTCATACTCACGCTGGTGTTTTAGGATATGGTCACTGAGTATTAAAAGTGCCTCCCCTGGGATGGGGCCAGTTAATGGGATAGGCCACACCTGCAGGGAGTGAGGCTGGCCAAGTAATCCCTGATGGGGAGCTGAGCTCAGCTGAGAAGGAAAAGTCTGGGCTATGATCAAGCCAAGAAGTTGGTAGCAGAAGCGGCTGTAGTCACTCTTCAGCTGTAGAGAAGGAGAAGCGGAAATCAGGGGGAGAATGGAAGCTCTGGCCCTGAGGAAAAGGTGTGTCTACAAGACGGTGGAGAATGAGGATGATAGAGGCAAAGAAAAGTCTGATCAAGGTGACATAGGAGCAGCCCACGGAAACGGTAGGAAGGTTTGGGAACGTACAGACCTTGGCTGGTCCCTGGGCTAGAACCTGGAGAAGTGGATGGGCCAAGGCTTCCCTACCAGCCACTGGGGATGTGGCACAGAGCAGACATGCGAGCAGGAGACAGAGTAGGACAGTCCTCCAGTGGGACTGTGGGCCCCTGTGAAGGGAAAACACACAGTGATCTGGCCTGAGGGGCAAGCCACGAAGGGAGAGTACCCTTCCAGTTGGCGCGAGAGGTGGCTGGACCTGTGAACGAGCACCAGAAGAGGGCATTGGAGCTGGAAGGACCTATTTCCCCACAGTGGCCTGGAGGAGGCAATACCCCTAGAAACACCATCTTTTTTCATGCTCTTGAAGGTACAAAGACCAAGGGGGGCTAAAGGGAGGTAACCAATACCAACCTGAGGTAGTAACCTCCTCTGTATCCTATTCCCAGAGGAGACCCATCCCAAAACCCTCTTAGAATTTCCACTAGGGTCCTTCCTGTGACCCCTTCAGAGGTCTGCTAGCAGAGAGGAGATGCTGAATGAATGCCAGCTCTGCCATGCCCCCTTCCTGGGTAACGCCGCCCACCCTTTGGACTTTCCCACACTCCCCAACAAAACTGGCTGCAGCCAGCTCCCACATCCTCCTCCCATGTGGGAATGGACGTCAATGGAAGTATTCCCTGTATAGAAAGTTAAGCCCGTGTATAAGTTTTGGCAGGAGCAGGGCCTCATATTTGTGAGTTGTTGTTTTTTTTTCTTTCTTGTAGGCTGATCCCCATGATTGTACAATTTCAGCCTTGACGCACCATTGCCCGGCCCCTTATGTAACCACTTACGCCAGCCTGATATGAGTGCAAAGTAGGTGTCAATGCCCTGATTTGCTGGCGTTTTACACCCACCGTGCACCTGCTTGGTAAGTGCTAGAACAAGTTGTGGTGCCATGAAGAACCAAACCCCCTGAGTAAAAGCAATGGCTGTCTACACAAGAGAAGCTACAAGTGTAGCCAGGTGGCGTGGATGCTTACTACAGCAACGGAAAGGATGATTCTGCTGCTGGAGTAAATTCACATCTCTGAGAGACAGCAGCTAGGTCAATTCTGCCATTCACCTAGCGCTGTCTACACTGGGGCTTAAATCAGCTTGACCACATGTCTCAGGGGTGCATGACTTTTTCACACCCCTGAGCGTAGCTAGGTCGAGCTATCTTTCTAGGGTAGACCAGCCTCATTCTGTTATAGAGAATGCAGGAGCCTTACCAAGCGGTACACATACCCCTGATGGTACGCAGAGGTCTTCCAGGGGCTACGTCAACTCATCTAGAGATCAGTGTTTCTCAAGCTGGGGGTTGTGAGTCCCTGGGTGCAGGGGTGTCCCGGAATGGGGTTGCAAGCAGAGGGCTGGTGTTTGGGCAGGGGAGGGGAAAGCAGGGCAGTTGTTTGGGGCTTTATGCCATGGGGGGGTACAGTAGTTTGGAAAGGCTGAGAACCATTGTGTTAGGCTATGTCTACACTACTTCTTATGTTGGCAAAACTTGTGTTGCTCGAGGGTGTGAATGTTCCACTCCCTTCCTCCCTCCAGCACAGGTGTGTACAGCACTGTGTCCACGGGAGAACTTCTCACCCCAACATAGCTTATGTGGCTTGGGGAGTGTGTGGTTTTTTGTGTTTTGTTTTTTGTTTTATGCTGATGGGAGAGCATTCTCACGGGCATAAAAAGTCTTCATCTGATGAGCTGCAATGGCCCAGTTGCAGCTTTGTTCCTGCAGACATGGCCTGAATTAATCAACTGGGCTAAAAAATATCCATCAAGCATTGCAATGTGTAAAAACAGCTATTTCCTGCATTTGTCTCATCTGCTGAACAAACACAGAGTTAGAGCACGGGGCAAGCAATGACCACAGAGTATATACGCTCCTGAGCTCCAATATATTTCTCATGATGATTTAGATGGACTAAAATTAATTTGCCAATAGTTTAGTTCATATATGTCTGTTCTTTTTGAGTTGATTCGTATGCAGCATTGTATTTTAAATCTATATTTTTGTCCTTTTATATAATGTTTTCCCCTGAGGTCCTAGAAAGCGCTATGCAAACATTAGCTCTATGCCTTACTTAAAATGTATTTTTGTGTGTCTAAGGTGGAATTGAGAATTGCACAGGCCTTTTGCTGACTTTCTGCCCAGGGGTGAGTTTTTTCCACTAGTTAATTAAGCCCCATTGCACCCCTTTGATATGGGTATGTATTCTTGCTTACTAGCTAGGATAGAATAAATGGGCCAAAGATGTTAGCAGAACCCAGTAATTGTCCAACATTAGATATTGTTAAACAAGGTTTAGGGTTTAGTATACAAAGACCTCAGCCTGCTTAGTGCCATGGCAAACACCCCATTCAAATTCCTTTTAACCTTGTATTAAAGGTACAGAAAAGGACAAAAAGCAGTGAAAGCATTTGAAATGGAAAGTATTAAATAGAACTTTCACTGCAACAGCATTTTTTGTTCCCTTTCCTTTTAACTGGAGAGAGTTTTAGAAGGAAATAAACCCTTGTCTGACAGTGTCTTAGGTGGCATCAAAGACGGTAACAACTGTCCTTTTGGGGAACAAAGAAATTAGTTGAGATGAGTTTGCGTTACTGCTGCTGTTGTTGGGGCCCATCCTGTTTTATTGCAGGTGGTGGTTGGGGTTCAACTGAAGCTGGTGGGAATGGTGATGTCAGCTGGATCCCTCTCTCTGGCCTGAGCTGGTTAGAACATCTCCCAAGATTAGGTCAAAAAAGGTCCAGGATTGGAGGAGATGATGAAACTTGCTTCAGTAGCTTCCATCTGCTCTTCCTTTTTTGTCTGTTCTTTTTGTCTCTTCCCCCTTTTTCCCACCACCCCAAAGTCTCTTTCTTTAAGGATTCACAAAGGGAATGGTGGGTCACATAGCCCATCCCCTCATTATTTTGCCAACTAATTAGGTCTAATATCCAACACACCACTTTTGGCTCCTTGACTTCTGCCCCTGTCACTTGTTTTAGGCAGCATAGTTTCAGCCGTCCTTCGATTCGATCAGTGTGGCCATTTTGCTTTAGACTAATCCAGTTTCGTGGACTGCTTTTCTTGCACCCATTCCCATCAACATTTGTTGTTATAGATGATTGTGACATTTCTGACCGTTCATATGCTTTTTACGAGTAGGCTAACTCTGTAGGTCCAATTATTACACCAGATCATGTGAGTATATCTCACCCTAATCAATTGCAGGGGCCTCAGGCATTAGTGTGCTTTGGTCTTTCCTGTTCTTTCCCTAAGATGCACATAACTTTAGTCTCCTGAAGACCAAAATGCTTTGGTTTAACTGAAAATATTGGGCTCAACATAAGGGTATAGGAGTGAAATATAATGGTCTGTGATACACAGAAAATCAAACTAGTTGATCTAACAGTTCCTTCTGGCCTTGAACTCTGTGAAACGTTTGACGCTATCTCCATTTAATAGCAGAAGAAACTATGGTGCAGCAAATCTGTGGCAGAGATGGGACTAGACTCTGTCTGGTGCCTTTAATGACGAGCCCAGCCTTGCCATGCTATTTTGTTTATCGTACAGTTAAGAAAACATGTGTTTTATATTTTGCATATAGAGGGAGAGCCATGGGATAGCTTCAGGGCCTGACAAAATCAGCCGCCCAGTCCTTTTCTTGTAGGGTCTCCATTCAGACTTCGGCAGAGCCGATGTCATGCTCATCACTTTGGCTGAGGCAGCAGGGGCTTCCTAAAAGCTTCATAGAAAGCTCTTCAGTTGTGCCTATGACAGAGGGCAACCTGTGTGTCCTCTCTCTCTCTCTCTCACAGACACACACCCCTGCCAATGTTCAGGGACTGACCTAAAAAGATCCACAATCCCATAATACTCTTTTCACATGATTATTGCTAGCCCTTCCAATTCATCCTAATTTGGAAAGCGTCTTGGAATGGTTACGGTCATTTCATAGGCATGATAGGGAAAGAGAAACAATGTTTCCCTTCCAATGGAAGCTTTGGCCCAGATCCTCAGGGTCTGGATATCAACGAGAACTAGGTACTTAAACATCTTTGAGAATCTGGGCCCTTGTGGTCTTTTTAATTTTAAACTATAGATGCCTATGTCTGTATTTGGCAAAAAGATACAATTAACTTTGCCACTAGATGGCTCCAGTGAGAGATGTCTGTTGATATGCCAAAAAGAACTAGCTACATTTTTCTGGCACCAGGAGTTCTTCCCAAACTCTGAACTCACATAGTAATCCTCAGCTTCCACAGCTCCACGTCTGTCTCAGTGTGGGGCTGTATAAGTCTGCTTGATAGCAGTTCCTTGTGCCTGCAAATGCTTAATTATTAGAGAAGGCTTTTCAAGCTAAAACAACCTGAACGCAAGGAGGGTGCGGGGAAAAT
Organism: Mesoclemmys tuberculata; assembly: GCA_007922155.1. Classification (NCBI taxonomy): domain Eukaryota; kingdom Metazoa; phylum Chordata; order Testudines; family Chelidae; genus Mesoclemmys; species Mesoclemmys tuberculata. The sequence goes on from ML675638.1 coordinate 5,578,001, forward strand.
GCATTCCCCATTAAACTTAGAGAATTGAGGCCGGTGGTAGGCAAACACTTAAATCTGTCACAGGTAGCACAATTTCCAGTTGAGCATTTCCAGACAATCTGTGCATGACACTAGAGCTGAGCCCTGTTCGAACCCTCAGAGTTGAGCACCCCTAAACTTGTTTTGGAGTGGGGAGGGTGAGTTAGAATCTGAAACGCTCCAGATCTCTGACATGAAACGTGAACTTCAGAAGCCATGTGATTTCTCGTTCTCTTGAAACACGTAAAGGGCCAAAGTCAATGGATCTGCTCAGATTTACATCAGTTGAGAACTTCTGGGGCCAGAAGCATTACAAATCCTTAGAAGATGTTGTGACAGTCTGTACCCCTGTATTCGTCCCTTGCACGCTATTGTAATAACTTGTGTACAAAATATGCCTCGTTGAGGTATCATTTTAAAACTCATGCTTTGCTGGTTGATATTGTCCTGATTTAAATGTGGCAACATTCTAAGATTCCACCTCATGGTGGTGTTAACACATTTTCCAAACCACAGCCCTGCCCAGATAGAAGTGGGCAAACAGGTCTGTGTGAAACAAAAAATGTGTGTTCTGCTTAATTTGCATTTAAGCAGTAAACAGCGTCCTCAAGCACAAATGGAGGTGGGAACAGGTGGGAAAACCAGCAGGACATATCCTCCTCTGTAAACTCAGAAGGAAATGTTTTCTAAGGGGGGGGACTGACACTATAAAACTGAGGGACAAACACCCCAAGACATGCCCTTCTCTTTCTCTCTCACTGTCCATCAATTGACTGCATCAGAAGGAACATAGAAAGCCATTACACAGAAGAAGGTTCAGCCTGTAACACTATTGAGAGCATCTCGTGACAGAAACTTTGCTTTTGAATTTAACATAGTTCAAGTTAGGCATTAGTTGTGTTTTATCTTTATTTCTACCGTAACCATTTCTGACTTTTACACCATCACTTGTAGTCACATCTCTCTCTTTGTAGTTCATAAACTTGTTTGATTGTTTCATCCAAACTAGTGTGTTTGAGTTGAAGTGTTTGGGATGCTCTAACAGATATTGTGCATATTGTTTCTATGACTAAAATATGTATGGTCCAGGAGAGGGCTAGGCAGTACAAAACATACATTTTTTGGGGGAAAATCTGGCTAGTGAAAGCCTGAGTGTGACTGGTAGCTTGCAAGACCTCACAGACATAGCTGAGAGTGACTTACATGTTAGAGGCTGTTTATGAGCAGCCCAAGAGTGAAGTCTCAAACAGCAAAGCAAGGTAAAGGGCACCTCAAATTAGGGAGGAAGGGTGACACAGCTATGTACCCTGGGTATGTCACAGCTACGTTGTAACCAGTGTGGTTCTTTTGAAATGGAATTTAAGAGTGAATGACCAGCTCTGCTCCCTGTGCATTTGTGGCCCATGTGATCAATGCACTTATGAAGAGGTGAAGACAGGCAAGCAGAAATTTCCACTTGTGTCCAATCATTTGTTTCGTAATGGAGAGAGTTTCTTCTGGTTAGATTCCCCAGCGCCCTGCAGTCTGAACAGTACACACAATGGCCGGGAGACAGAGCATGGACTGCACACTTTCTCTGTTACACATGTGCATTGAGTTGAAACATTCCATGTATGGCTACAGCTGCACTGAGGACACAACGTGTTACAGGGGAGGGGCACCAACCAAGATCAGGTGAGGCACTGTGGAAACACATAGTAAGACCCAGCCTCTCCTCTTCAGAGCTTACCATTTAAATAGAGATGTGGCGGGAGGGGACATGGCGGTACCAGGAGGAGACGTGACTTGCAAAAGGTCACAAAACAGATCTTTTGGGAATAAAACCCAGGTCTTCTCAGTCTCTTTCCAGTCTCTTAGCCATAGGCCCCAACTGATTGTAATTGAGGCAAAATGAGTTACAGCATAGAAAGCAGGCACTGAATCAAGCCCACATTGTCTCCACGCAAACTCAGCATTACTATAATAGACACAGATCTCATGCCATTCCACCCCTGGACTTTTCAAGGCAGGTCGGTCTCAGGCTAGCAGAGAGACAAGGTGGGTGGGGCAATATCTTTTATTGGACCAACATCTGTTGGTGAGAGAGAGACAACCAAGCTTTCTCTCTATTATAGTTTTGCAGCCCAGGAAGCTAATTGCTAGTTCCAGCACTGACACTAATTTTAATCATTACTCCACGCTGGGCCACCTATACGCCTCTGCTCAGGAGTTACCCCTGGGTCCAGTCTGGCTCACTGTCTCAGTTTTCTCCCCTGCCTTGTGGGGTTAATAATGCCGCTCAGGGCTATAGGGAGGTTTAATTAGTCACTGGGTGTGAAGCGCTTTGAAGATCAGCGGCGCTGTGTAAGTGCTAAATGTCGTCATTACTCTATGCCCGAGGCTGCTCTGTCTCCTGTCGATGCGAGGGACAGAGGGGAGACTGCAAACTCAATGACAGGGAACTGAAGCCTCTCCCTTGAATGCGTCTTTACCTGAGGGAGGGGAGCTGAGGCCTAAAACACTCAAGACCTTTAAAGTACATAGTGCTGCTTGGTGGGTGTGCTCCATTGCCAGGAGATGTTAAAGGGGCACAGCAGGGAGGGAATGGACCCCCTTAGAGGAGGTTGCAGCGTGTGCCGACTGATTGTTAAAATGACCACAAGGCAAAGACGTGGGTCTGAGGGACTCCTGTCCAGCCCCTGTTCCCTAGAAGATAATTTACTCCCTCTGATGCACACACATAACTCAGTGGGTGCGTGCTTCTGGGGGCAGAAACGGGCTTATCTTTTCTATACCTAGTTGTCCTTGGTCAACCCGTGAGCTTGACGACTGTCACTGAATCCTACCATTTGCACCCGTTGTACTTATCCCCCGCCTGACACTGGGTTAAATGCAATCCTTGCGATTCTAGGCTGTCTCAGCTACACTTGAGGCCTGGTACAGCTATGCCAGTTGCTGGCCATCAGTGGCTAAATCCAGGCCAGCATAGAAAAGGGCTAAGATGCCGTTGGCTGAGAATATTGCAACACAGCTCATTCAGGAAGGAGACCACCAGTCTCATGTCACCGGTGAGAACCGCCTTCCTTTGGCTGGTGCAGTGATCCCCAGACATTTTTGGTATGTGCTCTTTCTTACCCAGTCCATGCACCTTCCCGGAGCCAGGGGACGGAGCTGCAGCCTGGGGCAGGAGCAGGGCCTGAGCCCGGAGCGGGACCGCAGCTGGGGCCCAGAGCATGGCTGGAGCAGGGAGATGGGGGCCAAGCATGGGGCAAAGTGAGGCTGGGTGGCATTACCTCCCCCCTCATGTGGCTTACCCAGGCACTGCCATGCCCCCCCCCAAACATTCTGGTGTGCCCTACAATTTGGGGAGCACTGGGCTAGTGGCCGGAGAGGCTCCAGAGGACGTTTCAGCCCAGCCCCATTTGATCAGAGGGATGATGGCTGCAGCACAAGGCCTCTGCGTATGGCGAGGAGCCATACAGTGGGGGAAAAGGGAGTGAACTCGCATCTCTTTCTAAAAATAATTGTCCACTGTACGATGCCTCAGCTACAAGTAATTGACGAGCATGTTTCAACTTATCCAGGCTGGGTGACGGCGGAGTCTGTATTTTTGATGGGTTTCATTTATTTCCTCAGGGCGTTTGACTTTAGCTAGTGAAGCACAAACCCTTAGTTGGTGCAAACCAGCTCTGTTCCAGCGATATGAAGAGAGCTAAGCAGCTTGACACCAACTGAGGATCTGGCCTAGGATTTTTAACCTGCAAACCCAAAGCACCTGTAAAGAGAAGCGAGTTCCTTGACTTTTTTGGAGATTGGCAAAGCGCCAATGGCAGATGAGGGTGGTTCCTAAACTCACTCCACCCTCCCTGGGAACTTAGAGTGGGTGAGAGAGAGAAGGAAGGCATGAGAATATCATGCGCACGCACCCAATGCTCGGCACTTTGCTATTGGTGTTACACGTAGAGCAATGGACCCCAAGGAAGCTTGGCGCCCCTTTTGTGCAAGATGATGAACAAACATGGTGTCCGTGTGTCAAAAATCTCACCATCTAAATAGATAAGGAGCAGGAAGGGAAATAGAGGCTCAGAGAGATTTGCTCAAGGTCACTCAGCAGCAATCGAATGGAGGTGCCTTGACTCCTAGCTAAGGGCCCTCTCCACAAGGCCAGATTGCCAGTCTTGTTAGTCAATGCCGCCTTTCTGAAACACTCGTTGTTTGGGACAGATGTTCTGGTTTCCTCTGTGTTAGAAGAGGGGGTCACCCAGCCAAGCCAAAAACTCTTAAGAACGTTCTGCTGGAAGTGATATGCCTTTCAAACTTCTTTGGTCTTTGATGATGTTGAAACTCTTTGATTCACCTCAGATTCCAGCTGTGGATATAATTATGAGCACAATGATTAAAATTACATTGAGACCAAGTTACTAGAAATTACCTGTCTTACCCAGGGAGGGGACTTGTTATAGAGTTCTGTCTTAAATGTCTTATACATTGTTTCTTATATAACTAAGAGGAAGGCTAATACATTTTAATACAAATGTGTGCAGGTTACATTTCTGCTCTTAATTACACCTTTGATTTCAAAGATTTAGTAGCTACTGACTCCCGTGCTCCTGACAGGTACTTGAAGCTTTGTGACTAATTGATTTTTTTGGTTTTCTGGCAATTCTGGAAGTGGGGGAGAAATTCATTTCAGATCAATCCAAAAAACGTTGGTGAATTCAGATTTTTTAGAAAAATTCATTTTGGGTCAAACAAAATGTGTAGTTTTACCCACAATTAAATGTCTGATTTTGATTTTTAGCTTTTTTGAATGTTAAAATTTTAAAAATTGAATTAAAGGAAATTTCCAAAGCAAACAAAGGTTTTGAATGAAAAAAAAAACAGAACAAAAATGTGAAAATAAAACATTTAGATTTCTGGGGGATTTTTTTCTGTTTGTTTTCAACCTAAGTAAGGAAATTCAACACGAATTTGCAAAATGTTTTGATCAATACGAATATATGATTTTTGCCCCCCCCCAAAGTTTCAGATGAAAAATGTCACCTAGCTATCTTTGCTCACTTTGTCACCTGTATGCATCATCCTGAAACTAGGGCCAGATTTTCAAAAGAACTCAGAAAGCATAATGGGGAGCACATTTGAAAAAAAGATCTGCATTAGATAGGTCGGGAACTGAGGTTCTGTCCAGGATAAAGTTTGACTTTTCATTCAAAAGCTGAAAATCTTTCAGCACAACTTTTTTTCTTTCTTTTTGGTTTTCCAACAGACAACCAAAAAATTCTGAAGGTAATCGATATGCCCTTTGTCCTCACAGTTTAAGACCATGTGAATTTATATGGGTTGGATTTTATTCCCCTCCATTCCTCTTGCTCTAGATTCTTGCCTCCAGTTCTTGTTCTTTTCCAACTTGGTCCTACCCCCACCTGGTACAATCCCAAGGGATAATTCACCCTCTGCTATTGGTGAAACATCTCTTTCTCTCTCCCTCTCCACTTCTCTCTCTCCCTTCCCTTAAATACACTAGAGACTGGTTGGAGCTCTTGTAGTTTGTGTTAACCTAGACAGGATATGGGGAGGAGCCAAGATCTGGCAGAAGCTTAGAGACAGCAAGAACCACATTTCAGCAGAGGACTCCCAGAACTCAGGCCTTGCACCCTGGAGGTGTGGGAGCTCATAGTGTGTATCACACAGATTACTGGAGAGCAGGGCCCTAGTCTTGGTACAGTACTTGGAAGTAGCTGTGAAGTAGGTAGGGACAGTAATGGAGCCCAGTGCAATGCCTGGGGTGAACTGGTTCTTACAAGACTCCCATCGTCCCCAGCACTCTTCCTCAGCTGCGTCGCTCCTGGCCCCTTCTTTTTCTGGTGCCTCCGTGGAGCGATGATGATGACGACAAGAGCAGGACTTGACAGGGATCACTGCTGAGGAAGTTAAGAAAGGTGAAATGCTCCCTAAAGCCTTTTATGGAGCTAGTTCAGCCAATCAAGTTGAATCTGTTACGCTGGGCTCGCGTTGCCTTCGGTACGTTGCTTTAGCTCTTTGTGCTTCAGTCTGGAGCTCAGCCCTGTGCTGCCGCACTAAAGAAGCCCTGACTTCTCATGCGTGTCTCTTTAACAGCAAAGTTTGTCTCACTCTTCTAGTTCCAGTGGCTGTCTGTCATTGTCCCTGCTGCAGGTTGTCACCAGGATTTGCACTTGGGACCTTCCCAGCATCATCCCGCAGCCCTCTGCCACTTGAACTAAAGAAGTGACTTCACTAGGTGGTGAGAGTAGTAGGCTGTTATCCTCCACCCACCCCGGTACACACTTTGCATTACACAGGCATCAAACCAGTCCTTACAAAAATGCTGATGCAGTCAAAACTACACTAAGCGAATCTGTTCACGCTCTTTGTCTGACAGTGTGTGTATTGTCCCCATTGCCAAGGCATCTGATTGAGATGGTCGCCACTGCATAACTGTGGATTACAATAGTAGTGTTGCAGCAGCTTAGACTATTACTGTAGAATATTGTAGCATTTCCCGAACAAGACCCTTTCTCCCCTCACCATTCAAACTAAGGGCTAGATTGTTTTTCCAGGCACAGCTCTGGGCGAGAGGTGGTAAGGGCACTGTCCCAGGAATAGCATCAGGGAAGTAACTAACTGTCACAATTTCCTCCCTGCTCCCTTCATGCTCCAGGGAAGCCTACCCCAGTATTTCCCTAAGTGCACTTCCTTACCCACAAGAGTTCAGCTCCAACCCCTTCCAGCCCTTTTGCTCACCATGGGCTGTATGTATGAGATACAGCCTGTTTATCTCTGTGCCCCGACCGAAAGTCTGGAGGTGCCACACAGAGGTGAGTATGAGTGGGTCTGACTTTCTCTTCTGGCCACGCATGGGCGTGTTTGGCTGGGCCAGGATCTAGCAGTAAATCAGTATGCAATGATGAATGCAATGTTCTCTGAATGAAAACCTGCTTTTTTAGCCAAGCTCGGGGAACGAGGAGGAGTGCTACACGTGTCAAGGTGAGACGCAAGAGCAACGTTCTGAGATTTAATTTCCTTCCATATAATTTTCTCAAGCTGTATAAACTTTCTTCCTTTAAAATAAATACCCTCAAAAACACATTCTGTGTCCCTGGCCCCGTGAAAACGTTCCCAGTTACAACTTTCGCCTGCACTTGCCGCTCAGCCAAAAGCCAGCAGTTTTACCTTTTCCCCCATTAATTTGAGCAGTAAATTTCCTTAGGCAAAGTCTCCTGGTCCCAGACCACGGAATGAATTTAAGTAAACAAGGTGTACAATAACAGACTTGTGTTAGGGCAGGTTTTTCAAGTGGCCTCTAATATCGAGTATAAGTTCTAAATCTCTCCACACTATGGAGAAGTTGGGGTATTTGTGTATGAGGGTGCGGGTGGGGTGGGGAGAGGGAGCAGAAGGAAGGAAATTATTAAAAATACCTCTGGGAAACTTTTTGAAACAACCTGCCCAGCAAAAGTGGATCAGGTGTCTCCTGACCAAAGAAATCAGGTGAAAAATCATTGCCTGTAGTCCTATCAAATTTAGACAGATTTCCAAAGCAACTAGTGATTTTGTCTCCCCCCATTTTTGGGGAGTGCCCAGTTTGAGGGCCTGAAAAGGGGCCTAACTTTCAGAAAGTGATGAGTGCTCACCGTTTGACTGCCAGGTCCCTAAAATGTGTCTCAAGTTGGGCTCTCAAAACCTGGGGCAGCCAAAATCGCAACTTGCTTTGGAAAGTCTTAGACTAGTTAATCTTCGGAATTCAGCCCAGAAAAGAAAAATCATCATGAGGGGAGGTAATAAGAAAGCAGTAAGAGTTGTGAAAGGCTTCCGATTCATCATTTGATAAGTCACAGAGCTGAGAGTTTGAGGCACTCTCTTTATGCCCTGCGAAAGTCGTGCAAATTTCTCTGCATTGCCTCACTAAAGTGACTCCACTTGGGACCAGAGGGATTATCTTGAGGGGTTAGAGAATTCAGTCTCCTGGATACATTCATGCTTTGGTGTCATCATAGAATATTAGAGTTGGAAGGAGCTAGGAGGTCATCTAGTCCAACCCCCTGCTCAACGCAGTGTCTCTGCTGAGACTGCTAATACGAGCCTCACTTGTGGCAAGGACAATTACTAGGAATGGGCTGACTGTTTTCATAGATCATCAAATGGGAAACTGCTTTCAGTTAAGCACTGGTCTGAGGTGAATTTGATCTGACAACTTAGAAGCGAAGGATACCAGAGCCCATTTTCACGACCCTGAGCTATCCAGCTCTTCTAATCAAAGGGCTTCTAATGGCTATGGCTGTTCTATATAGTGGCTTCCGTTCCTCCGTGGCTCCTTCAGCCTATCCTAGTGAGTTCTACAGCTGGCCCCAAATCGGGACATCTCCAGCTTTTCTGCACATCTGGTTGAGGTATGTGAGTGTTTTAGCCTTTTTCCTAGGTAATGCCAAACTTTGGGTTTGGTGGATGGTGGCGGGTGTATTTGTGGTGAGGACAACAGAAGCATCCCTAATCTTTTGCTTGCCAGTGTGGGCATGTCCATCTTCCATTAAATGTAATAATGAATAACCACTGGAAACAATGAACAAAGAGAATGAGAGGAAAGACAATCCAGAGTATTTAAAATTGGGAAACTTATAAAGATCCACTTTCCATATCCGGGGGTGGTCAAAGCAATGGAATGGGAGCAAAGCTGGTAAGGAAGCTCGTGCAATAACTGCTTTTCCAGCCATCAGCTCAGACCACGTTTATTTCTTGCCGCACAGGCACTGAAGAAGGACCTTTGCTGGAGAAAGCAGCCTTCTACCAGATTTCTGATTGTATCTATGGCAGGATCTCCTAAACAGTAACTTCTGGGCACAACTCTCATTAAAAAATCAATGACATGTGCTCCCAAGTCATTTCAGCACTTCTGAAAATCCCACCCTAGATCAAGTGGAAAAGAGCTTCTCCTTCTGCTTCACAATACAAAGCCATTTTTTCTGGTGGCTTGCTTAGACTCCATTGGATTGTGATTCATTTTGGTGGTTATTTACTCTGAACTAAGGCTTTGCTTGTAAAACTGAAGGCAGATTGGTTTTGCTCTAGTTAAGAGGGGAGGAAGGATCAAATATGTTTCAGCATTAAGGGCCTGATCCAAAAACTTATTGAAACTGATAGAAAGGGCCCCCTTGACTTCAGTGGGCTTTGGACCAGATCTTGAGTGTGCGGAGAATAATTTACTATGGCAAAAATGAGCTCATGTCTAGCTATGCTTGTTTCATCTATACCTAACCAAAGAGAAGTTGCCGATTACACAATTAAGGGGGCGATAAAAGGTTAGGACCTAACCTATTCAGTGCAGTACAGAATATTGAGCCTAAAAGGAGAGAACAGGAGACAACATAAGATTGTGTGTATTAGGGTGCAACTTGAGATATTTACACTCTAGGCCCGTTGTCTCAGTCATTAGATCTGTTTTTGAGGAGGGTGTGTGTGAGAGAGAGAGAGAGAGAGAGAGAGAGAGCGCCTCGTAAACTATTTAAACTGCCATTCTGTGATTTCAAATAGCTGTTTGATTTCTTTGCTACAGTACACCCATTGTTTATCTTTGAAAGAAGTGTTAAGATCCGAATCCCATTTTTGGCTTGCCTTGACTTGTAGGGAAAAGAGTCAGAGCTAGCTAAACACTGAGCATGCAACCTTGGCTTGGTCTACACTTAAAAAGTAGATCAACCTAGCTCAGGGCTGTGAAAAACTTCCTGCCCTGAATACCATGGTTGGGTCAATCTAGTCCCAGTAAAAAATTCTGTCGTCAACCTAGCTACTGCCTCTCAAAACCCCTTCTGTCACTGTACGAAGCATCTACACTACTGTGGCCCAGCTGCACTGCCATAGCGGTGCTGCCGTTGCATCTGTAGTGTAGACATACCCTTTGAAATCCTTAGGCCTTGTCTACACTGCAGAACTTTACTGGAACAGCTGTACTGGCAAAGCCATCTAGTGTAGACACAATTTATTGCCAACAGAAGGAGTTTTCTGTTGTCATGGAACACCACCTTCCTGAACATCAGCCGGGCCAACTGGAACACTGGCAAGAGAGTGCAGCTGTATCTACACTGGAGGTTTTGCTGACGTAGCCATGTCAGCTGGGGTGTGTTTTTCTTTCATGCCCCTTTACTAACACAGATATGGCAGTATCACTTCATAATGTGAACCTAACTTTATTCGCACAGGCCAGCGCTTAGACCCAGGAGTAGCCCCTTAGACATCAAGGGGACCTCTTGTGTGAGTGAGTGTCATTAATATGCACAAAAGTTGGCCAGTGTGAGTGAAGGGTGAGCCCATTGCATATTAGATGAAACTAAAGTGTTTTGGGGCTATGTGGTTTTGCTAATATTTTTGCTTCCAAGGAATAATTTCCCCCTTGGTAAAAAAAAGTCATACAATGTACTTCCAATTCTTCTGAAATTCTTATTCTTGAACAAATAATTTAGGAAGGTATTTTTAAAAGCAGCCAACATTTGTTCCCACTGCGATCAATAGGAAGTTTGGGAGCCAATTGTCAACCTCAGGCTATTGTGACAGTACAGACACTGGGGAATTAATTTCCTCTCGATTTGAAAGGTCTCATATTTGATTTCTGTCATCTATCATTGGATCGATTTTTTTACTAAGGCAATTAACAACTTGGAGCTAAGCATAGATTGTTCCCATGCAGTAATCCTAGCCTCAGACAAACATATAATTGTACATGTGTTCTTGTGGCTGTGCAAAACTTTTTCATAAATGGGCCAAATGCTACTGTAATTCCTTTTAATTCAATTGAATTACACCAGGATTGAATTTGGCCCAATCTGTAGACATCACTGCTTTCTAAAACATCATTTATGTTGAATATGGGCTGTTCCTAAAATGAGGAGCTCCACGCTGATTTATACACTTTGGCCCTGATTTGATTCCCTTTGAGTTCAGTAGCAAAACTCCCATTGACTTCACAGTCATCTATATCCCCAAAATACAGATCTCTTCCTTGGATCAGCGCTGGTCCACCATGGCTCTGGTCAAACAAGGTACTTGAGAACGTCTAGCTTTAAATATGTGAGTAGCCCCATTAATGTCAGTGGGACAACTCATGCATTTAAAGACAGGTACATACTTGAGTACTTTGCAGAATCAGGGTCCAACTAGTTGAGAGACCTATTAAAAAGCAAGAGCTCTGTTGCACAATGTGTCCTAACCCCAGGGACGCCTGAGGGATCTGATGAGATGACTTGCAACACACTTCTGAGAAAGCATGCCTTTTAAAGTGCGCGGTGGCTGTCATTCCAGGAATATCCTCATCCAGTGTCGATTACTTTAGTGTGGACAGCCTATCGAGCAATGAAAAACGCTATCTCTTCCCTGCAGGCTAACAGATTTTAAAGCTGGAATTGAAACCATTCTAAAACTCAAACCCTGCACAACATAGGCCACAAATTTCACTCAGTAACTTTTCCACTGAGCCCAGCCTTGTACACTGGTATTAGTGTATAGCTTTGATTTAAAGACTCCAGGGGGTGGAGAAGCCACCATGTTCCATGGGAAGCTGTTCCAGTGGTTAATTACTCCCACTGATAAAAGCTTGTGCCTTATTTCAAGATTGAATTTGTCTAGCTTCCATTTTCAGCCTGGAACTTGTCCTTTGTCAAATAGATTAAAGAGCCATTCCCTATCAAACAACTTCTCCCTGTGCAGGTAGTTATAGGCTGTCCCCCTCTTAACCTTCTCTTCAGTGAGCTAAATAGATTGAGCTCCTTGGGACAGATATGTAGGTACCTAAAGATGCTATGTCTAGTGGAGATGAGAGTCCTGTAGCACCTTAGACTAACACATTTCTGTGGGCATAAGCTTTTGTGGGTTGCAACCCACTTTCGTTAGATGTCTAGTGGGATTTTCAAAAGCACATGGGGCAAATCAATGGGAAGTTTTTGAAAATCCCACTAGGCACCTAGCTGCATCTTTAGGTTTTGCTGTATACAGACTAACACGGCTACCCCTCTGGAACTTTAGGCACTTAACTACCTTTAGCAATCTGCCCCTTTAAGTCTCTCCATGCGTGGTGTGTTCTGTAGACCTCAGACCATACTTGTAACTACAGAAAAAAGGAAATAATTTTTTTAAGTTTGTTCAGAGTTACAATGAGTACAGTACAAATTAATACAAGGCACCTCCTATGCATTTTTCTGCTTCCTAAAATAAAATGGTGGCGCCAGCAATGCCACTGGACAAAATTGTCCCTTTCTTGACAAAATTTACAGCTATTTTCCTTCTGGGAAATTCTTGGGGCTGTAAAATGAGAGCACATCTCTAGCTTTGCCTGAGGGGAATTAATCCCTCAAGGGATTGTGGCAGCATTTTGGAACAATTGGCTACACAACATTGTCTTGCTCTCTTGATTGTGTGAATTTGTCCCTTTGATCAGACGTGCATTCCCTTCCTCTCTTCTGAGCCATAAAGACAGGTGAGTCCTGATGACATGGTTGTAAACTATGCTAAGAACTGGAGGGCTAGAGCCCTGTGAAACACAAGCTCTGCATGGTGGATCCCCCTTAGTGGTTAAACAGGAAATTGCAGCAGGAACTGTTTTGAGAACAAGAAATGACCGTGCAGTTCAAAAGCCACTGGGGTGCAACAATAGTCGCTCTACCGACAGGTGTCCAATAAGAGCATATTGGGCTGCATTAGTAGGAGCATTGCCAGCAGATTGCGGGAAGTGACATTCCCCTCTATTTGGCACTGGTGAGGCCGCATTTGGAGTGTTGTGTCCAGTTTTGGGCCTCCCACTACAAAAAGGATGTGGACAAGTTGGAGAGAGTCCAGCGGAGGGCAACAAAATTGATGAGGGGGCTGGAGCACAAGACTTATGAGGAGAAGCTGAGGGAACTAGGCTTGTTCAGTCTGCAGAGGAGAAGAGTGAGGGGGGATTTGATAGCAGCCTTCAACTACCTGAAAGTGGGTTCCAGGGAGGATGGAGCTAGGCTGTTCTCTATTATGGTTGATGACAGAACAAGGAGCAATGATCTCAATTGCAGTGGGGGAGGTCTAGGTTGGACATTAGGAAACAGTCCACTAGGAGGGTGGGGAAGCTCTGGGATGGATTATCTAGAGAGGTGGTGGAATTTTCATCTTTAGAGGTTTTTAAGCTGCGGCTTGACAAAGCCCTGGCTGGGGTGATTTAGCTGAGGTTAGCCCTGCTTTGAGCAGGAGTTGGACTAGATACCTCCTGAGGTCCCTTCAAATGCTAATGCTGTATGATTCTAAGAGGCAGAATAATTCCATCACCATGGGTTTGGGTTGTCTCCTCTGATCAGCATCCCAGATATCTGCAAGCTACACGGCTTACTAATCGGCTGCATTCGTCATTTGGGTTTCATATCATGCTTTATTTGTACCTGATTGTTTAAGGAATAAGTTAGTAGTCGCCATTAGACACTAACCCCCACTGAGTGACTCTGAGCCATGCCACATGGCTGGGGCCAGGAAAAAAAGGTGTGTCCTTTAGCGGCGCTCCTGTATGCCACATCTTTCTTGCATCCTGGCCATGCTATCTTGTTCTCTGCTTGCTTGGACGTTACCGTCCTACTGGTGTCTCCCACCCAATTGACTGTGCCACTGAAGAAATCTGCTTTCTCCATCTCCTCTTAAGTAGCAGCAGTCGCCGGTGGAAGCAACTGGGCTCCGTCCCTGGCTTCGAGATGTTTTTTTGACCACTCAAGGTGGCTCTTTCCAGTAAAGAACCTGGAAGCTTGTAGAACCATCTGTAAAAAGGGAGGGGGAACCAGCAGCATGCGACCTGCCAGTTCTCCATAGACCCCCCAGAAAGTGCTTCACAGAACACAGTTTGAGACTGTATTAGTATCTTTTAGGATAGGGCAGTAAGGCTTAGAGTACAAGGAACAGAATATCCTTTCCCGGAAGCGTGAATCAGGGATTCTAGAATATACAAGTTGGTAGGTGGATTTATTTTTTCTGCAAACTGTTGCCTATTTGTCATATTGAATGCATTTGCTACATGTCAGTGGTTCCTGCCAAACTGCTGACAGGTTTGTTTTAAGGCCTGAGCACAGGAATAACTAAAATTATTGGGCACGCTAGTAGTAGGGATGGGTGAAACGCTTTGGGAAAAACCGAATAATCTGAACCTTTGCCAAAAATTCAAACTGAAACCAAATCAAAACTATTCTGTAGTGTTTGTTTTTGTTTTAAAAAGGAAAATCAGCTGATTTTCATTTCTTTTGGGCTTCTGAGATCTGGCTGGAAAGAGAGGCGGAAGAAACCAAATACTATGAGGAAAGGTTATTCTTTTTATATTCCTGACCTAACTGGAAGCAGACAATGGAGGAAACCTCCTGAGGAAGCCTGTTGCTGAGAGATTTCCCTCACGGTTATGCAGGGCCAGAGAGGAAGCATGGTCCAATGGTTAGAGCACTGGCTTGGAATTTGGGAGACTGGAGTTCATTTCCCTGCTCTGCTACAGATTTATTGTGTGACCTTGAGCAAGTCACTTAGGCCCCAATCTTCAAAGGTATTTAGGTGTGCAACTGTCTGGGCTCAGGTCCCCATCAATAAAATGGGGATAACAGCCCTGCTTCACAGGGGCGTTGTGCAGATAAAGTATTTAAAAGTTGTGAGGGGCTCAGATACTATGGTAATGAGGAAAGGGGGGGGGTTCTAAAGGCTAAAATTACAGATCCATGGAGCTCTGATGAGCATCTAAATACTTAGGTGGCATCTGAAATAGAACACATTCCCTAGCCTTTGAAGTTCCTGTCTGCTATAAGCTAATGTGGGATGAGTGACAGCTGTATAACTCTGATGCGTTTGCATGAGAAATAGCCCAAAGGTTTGCATTGCATGGCTCTAGCTCTTTTAAGCTGATGGGTTCACATACCTGTGTTCAAGGGTGGTGCCTTTTGAATGCAGACTGCTGTACATTTAGGGTGACAAGTTAAATGGGTTTCCCCAATTGCTTCCATAATATTAGCAACAGCAACTCTTTATTTGCAGGAAAAAAGGTATGTGCGAGAGCAAATGGGCGCTCATGCCCATAATTGCATCCCCAATTACACACTCTGCATGCACAGATGTCCATTTTCCTGCACAAGTACAAGTTTTTGTGTACAAAAATTGATGTATCCATGTATGGTGAGGGCATAATTAAGGATGCCCTTTGAAAAGCTATTCCAAAATGTGCAGTTAGGTACCAATTCTCCTAGTGCAAAGCATGGATCCACATTGAAGTTAATGATATGCTGCATGAAGCCAAGAGTCTGTTGGCATTAATCCAGTTGCAGGATTAAAGCCTTACACTGCCCTTAAAAACCCACATCAGCTGGTGTCAGCTGACTCTGGTTCACAGGGCTCTGGCTAAAGAGATGTTTAATGCAGTGTAGATGTTTGGGTTGGGACTGGGTGGGAGGGATCCTGAACTCGGGCTGCAGCTCCGACCTGAACCTCTACACCATAATTAAACAGCTCCATAGCCTAAGTCCACAAGCCTCAGTCAGCTGGCACCGGCCAGCCACAAGGTCTAATTGCCCTATAGACATACCCTCTTAGTTTGGTCAGGGTGAACCAAATTAATCTCTGTTGTAATGCGATGGACATCAATAGAGTTACACCAGGGATGCCATCGGTCTGGTCTTTCCAATCTTGTGGCAGATTCCTATGTGGTTAGATGACAATTGTTACAGAATTTCTTAGAGCCAGTCTCATTTTTACCAGGGTAAATCCAGAGTAACTATGTTAATACCAATAAAGTTACTCCAGATATGCGCCCGTTTAACTGAGAGCTTTCCCTTTTCATGTTACTGTTGGCCACAGAGGAGCTGGGGAGGGGCTAGGTTCAGAGGGAAGATTTGCTGCAGTAGAAGTGTCTTTAGCATGCAAATGGAATTTAAAAAAACATAAATAAGGGACGCTGATGAACTGAAGCCACAGCAGATTTCAAGGGACCCCGTCAAGCAGCTTTTAAAAATAGATTTTAATTTTCCCTGCTGTTTAAAAAAGCCTCCTGTAATGTTAAAAATGATCACAGTTGCTTTGTTTTATATGCAGTTACTTTCTTTTTACTAAGCATCGGTTTGTTTGTCCTTTCCTCCCCATGGCTCTCTAAAGGAATATGTTAAAGCACAGGGACAGATTGAATTGTCATAGCTGATGAGCCCCATGGTCCACCTAATTCACTATCCTGTCTCTGACATTGGTCAGGACAAGACGAAGCATCAGGCGCAGTAGGAAGTTATGGGGTAAACTTTTCCACAATGGGCGCAGACGCCTATGTGGTGGATTAAAGAAGTCTTTAATTAATGGTAGCTGTGGCATATCGTGCAATGTTGTCACTAGCTTTTCTATGCTTTCCTTCTCTGCAAACACTGAGCGGAGCAATGTTACATAGAGCCGTTAGCCATGGTAGAGGAGTAGATTTAAGTGTGCCTGAAATAATACGCACGGTGGAATTTAGTTGTAGGTCGATCATCTTTGTGGGAGCTCCTAATGGGGCGCAGTACTATTGCTGAATAACAGAGTGCCCAGGCTGAAGGGGGTAACATTTGGACATTAGCACCCCACGTCGTTCCGGCCAGTTTTCCAAACAGGTTGCTGTGTGCTTTGACCTTAGTCCCTGTCTTTGTAAGATGGTCATGATAGATGAGGGTTCTATCCAATGGGACACCTAGTTAGACCAGATGTGAAGCCTGCTTTATTTGCTGTCCATTGAGAACTGTATTCAGCTCTCTGCCCGCTTGTGCATGATGTAAGTGGAAAACAGTCAACGGAGTCGTACTCGCATTTGGTATCAGGCACTATTGATGATAATAATCAACCATAGCCACCGTATCTGCATTCAGAACACCCTTAAGTAAGTCAAAGGCGTGTGACTGAGCGCCCAGGCAGATGTCTGTCTAAATAAACTTGCGAGACCCGGTATATGGTAGGTCATTTGAATATAAGTTAAATAGCATTGGAGATAATATTGATTCTTGCGGGAGGCCATTCTTCTGATAGTCCAAGCGCTTGTTCTATCATGACTATGCACATGGAAATGGCAATTTCTCACAAACAGAGCCATTGCGCATACTAACCCACTTGGCATAGTTCTAGACAATTTCACCAGAAGGCCCGTGTGCCAAGTTGTATCAGATGCTGTGGTCAGGTCAAGGAAAACTGAGCCAGTCTTCATTTTATGTTGAAATCCCGTTTTGATGAAAGTTGTAAGTGCCAGCACTTGATCACATGTACTACGACTGTGGCAAAAACCAGCCTGTTCTGGTGCCAGCCTGCCTTCCACAGATGATAAAATTCTTTGCAAACTCAGCTGATGAAGCACCTTAAAGCAGATGCTTAGAAGTGAAATAGGTCTGTAGCTCGAAGGCAAGCGTGGATCCTTCCCAGGTTTCAGAAAGGCAAAGACCTTTGCTTGGCACCAGATACTAGGCCATCTGGATTCCTGCAGAACTGTTGAAAAAACAAACGTGCCATTCTCGAGCGCGAGGACCCAGATGTCTTGTGAACTGAGGTGTAATTCTATCATACTCGGAAGCTGGGCTTGTTTTTAAATCATTCAGCATGTTATCCAGTTCCAGACTAGTGAGTGGCTCCATGTTACTGTCAGCTGGATTACACCTTAGAAAATGCAACCGCTTACTTGTCGTCTGACAACTCTGTCAACAGGAGCTCTGGCGACCTTCAACAGACGGCCAGCAAGCTGATTTGGAGTAACTTCCAACCTACTTTGTGCACATGGATGTTGAGTCACGTCTAGTCGATGAATTAAGCTCCAGTTTTTCCAGCTTGACCGCGTAAAGTCAAGTGCTACTGTGGCGTCCTCCCACTGAGCCCGGCGAGTGGTGTCCAATGATTCTATAAAATGGTCAGCAATATCCGGATCATCTAACTGCTCAAACTGCCTCGGCAAGACTGCACAATCCTCATTCAAACATGGAATGTGTTCTGGTCAGAAGCCACAGGGAATTGTTGCACTTGCAGCTTTAAAAATGGCACCACAGAAATGACGGTTTGCATCTCCCATGGAGATGATATTTAATGGAATGGTTACAACTCTCCATTCTAACTACTCTGTAAAGTAATCCCAATCTGCCTTCCAGACATCCCATCTAGGCTTTGATATGCTCCTTACAATCGGTAGGTGCCTTCCCATCTGAATCAATGACGGACAACATTGACTACGTGGAAAATCATTACGTACAGTAATGGTGTACGTACACCGCTGGCTATGGGTGAATGGCAAACAACATGACCCAACATAGGTCTGGGAAGTAGTTCCTATTCTGACGCTGCTTAAGGTCATGGACCAATGTAGGATCATTATTTGTTGCCCACTCCAGCAGTTGTTCACCGTCTGGGAGCAGTCACATAACCCCACTTGCTATGATGACTATTAAAGTCACCAACATATATTGCCGGATGCTTAAGCTTTGGGAGAACTTGTGGACCACATATTTCACTCGGTGGCTTATATATTTTTCCATTTGAAACCCACCAACTTCAAGTGTATTGCAAAAGGGGGAAGATTCAATATGGACAGCAGCCAATATATCACGATGGATGGATGTGGCTCGACTATTTTTCATATGACGATCATGACTTAACAGATTCTGACAATTTAAGGGATGCTGGCCTCTCTGCATAAGAATCAATCTCACCCAGAATGGATTGTAGCTAAAATCTGGCAAGTCTGCCAGTTGAGCTAATGACAAGGATCCCTTTTTGGCTGCACTGGGAGACCCCAAAGCATCTTGATTTAATTTGCACCTGGCATAAGTTGCAGTGAGTCTGACCACAGGCTGGGACACCTCACTGAAATGGTTATGCCTTCTCTAGTGCCTGGCTGCAAATTGGTAGCCACAGTGGTACTCGCACAGAGTTTTCGGCCAGCAGTTTTGAGCCGATCCCCTAGAGGGAGAGATTATTTTATACAATGGCCTTCTCCAAGGAAAACTTAACTGAACAAACCATGTTGATGGCAACAGGCCACTTACCTGACACATCATTTCCTCCTCTCCCCGCACACAAGCACAAATCAGCCCATTCATGGCTGCTGCTGTTGAAACACATCTATGAATAGGGATACATTTCCTTGAGGTCTGAGAAGCTTGCTGAATTCCTCCATCAACTGACACGCCATCCAAGCCTTGAGCGTAAAGGTTGAGACGGCCACCAGTCTCTGATGTTTAAACCACTTGGCTAGGAAATAGCCAGTAGTTTCTTCAAACCCTTTATGCTTCATAATTGACTTTTGGTGGGCAAGCATTTAAAGAAAAGAGATAGAGGGCACTTATTAATAGCACAGGCAGCTTTTGCTTTGTCTAATTTCAAATTCGCTCAAATGTTTTGGGTTCTAATTGAGGTTTGAATTCCAGTTAGATGAGAGTGAAAAAGGAGGGGAGCTGAGATAGTGAAAATATTTTATAAAGAATTAGGCTGGCAAAACAGGGAGAAGAAAGGGGATAGAATGAAAAATAAATACAGAGAAATGGGGAATAAAAAAAGAAAAAAAAACTACTGAAACAAATACGTGTATGAGGGAGTAGGGCAAAACAGACTTGTCTTAAAGACAACACCTTTGGGTTGTCATTTACACTAGTGCAAAATGGATGCAAAATACAACCGTTCTGATTTAATAGCATTTTTCACCCACTAGCACTCATGTAAATGATTACACCAAGGCCAGGACATTGATGTAATGGACTCCTTTATAATCAAACTCAAATATATTCTATGGAACAAGAGGTCAGATGAAAAGTTGTGGAGACATTGTCAACATAGGAAGAGAGCTACGAAGAGAAGATAGGGCGTTGAGATACAGCGCTCAGCTATATATACATAGCTATATATGTATATATACATGAATTTCCTAGAAAAGCCTAATGATAGACATATCTACTCAGAGCTTGTTATTCCCCAAGTCATCTACTGACATTCAAATCCCTCCTAAAGGTTCACTTCTTCACCAATGCCCGAAGAAAGAGAGGCAATCACGCATTCCAAAAACAACTTATCTCTCCAAGTTCTCCCTTCCAATGACTTTCCCAGTATGTCCCATCTTTACTGTTCCTTTTGGACCAGAATGTGATTCCAATACGAAAATGGTGCCTTACACTACAACAACCCCCATTGCCTCCATTGGGACTGGCCACATGCTGTACCATTCAGCATGAGTAAGGCTGTTACAATATTGCCCTTTGTTTTTATTCCAAGTGTTTCAGAAAAAGGCCGGTCTCCATTTGGAGTCTTGAGTGCCTTCTTAGTGCTAAGCAATTAAATAAAATGATAATCAATAATCATAACTGACGATGAAATTGACCTTTTTAATGCTTCGAAGCACATTTTTCTCCTTCCTAAGAAAGCAGCCACTCTACAAACTGGCGGAAGCCCATAGATAACTTTGACACACATAATTATGGAAAAAATGTATTGGGTGGATGGCACTATATGTATTGCTAATAAGACAGAGAAATAATAGCAATCCATGGAGAGAGGCAATTAAAGTGACAGCAACACTGATGAATTGCTAAATAATTCTATGGAATGATTTGCTAATGCAGTGACTTGACTAGTAGTAAACAGATATATGGATGTCCAGATACAGAGGAAAATGACAGAAATATGAACCTGGCACATCCCCAAAATAAACCCTGAAGAACTATTGTGGACGTTGCATTCTACCTACTGTTCACAGAAGACCTCCATGATTCCTCAATTGTATTAAATCTTAGGGATAATGTATTAAAGTTGTGAATTGCAAAGGAGTTTGGCAGGAGTTTTTCGCTTTGTGATTACTCCGTGCAACCGTAATTTGACTGGGAGAGCTTTATCCTTCACTGTGTGGGCGGGGCAGTAGTGGCTTGCAAAATCCTAGAGTTCTGGCTGCACTGAAGAATCTAGTGGGGGGTTTTGACAACTAATCCTAGAAAAACCAAAAAGCAAAGGGACACATGCTGGTTTCAATTAGTTACACGAGTGCAGCTCCACTGGCCTCAGTTCCATCCGTGAGAGATCTGGAGATCATGGAGTTACTCCAGATTTACATCTTTGTATCCAGGAGCAGAATCTGGCTCCATGGCCCAATCTATCATTTCCCTTTGGTCCAGCTATGCTAAACGAAGGTGAACCAAAGGGCCCACAGGAGAGGCACAAGACGCCCCCTTGGGGAATGCCCCAGCATATCGGTCTCCTGTGCTGAGAGCAGAATCGGCCGTGGCAGGGCTGCTCAGTTTCTGCCAGGGCTCTGGTTGGAGGGGGCATTCTGAGGCAGTCCAGGGATGGGATGGAGGTGGGCTGAGAGCAGGTGGAAGGAAGGAGGAGGTGTTTTGGAGCAGGAGGGTTGTTTGTGGTATTTTGCTACCTGAAAAGGAGCCATTGAATCAGGGATGCAATTTAAGGCAGCCAGCAGGACTACCTTCGCCTGTACTTAAGGGTGCAGCAGACCCCCACGGCTGCTGAATAGGGGAGGTTCAAACTGCTTCGCTTCCGTCCCTCTGCTGGTGCCCCCTTCTGTGGATGAATCTGGCTCATGATATGTCTACGTGCCAGCCTGGGGAGTTCACGGCAGCTGGTGTAAATGTATCTGCTCAAGTTGTACTCTAGCTAGTTTGCTAAAAATGGAAGTGAAGATGCTGCAGCACGGGTTTCAATGTGGACTACACAAACCCGCCTGTCCCCCCCCCCCAGACATACTTGCTGCTACATCCCGCAATGAAACCTATGCCCCGGCATCTTCACTTCTATTTTTAGCGAGCCAGCTAGAGTACAGCTGGCGCGGGTATGTCTACACAAGCTGCCATTCAAACTCCCAGCTGCAATGCAGATGTACCCTCTGTGTGTTTAGAGTCACATATACGGTCTAGCTGCAGATCAGACAGACTAACAGCTGGTCTGATAACGAACTCCCTCGTCTCCACTTTTCCCTGTCTATTTCCTGTTCCTCCAAAACGTAGTCCTTTTCTTTTCTTACCCCAGGGAAAATGCCTCTGTTTACCTTGGAGCAAGACCTAAAAGGCCAGAGCTCATTCTCACTGACGTCCTTGTCAAAACACTCCATAGCTTCTATGAAAGCAGGGCTGGGCTCATCAAAACTCTTTCCAAAGACAAATATCACTCAACAGAACCATTGGAACAATAAACAGCTGTTGGATGTTCTATGTACTGGCTTCTTCCCAAATGTAATTCTCATTAAGTCAATAGACTCTGAAAAGCACGGATGTGTTGAGATTTAAATACCTCACTGAGCAAAGACACAGAAACCCTCAGATGGCGAAAGGGAATAGTGAATTCAGGCTGCATGCAATTCATAGTCCATTTGTAATGTGTACACCCCATTCCTTGGTGTTTGTCAGGCTGCATTCAAACTAGTGCCTGTTGGGACTTGAATTTGAGTTTAATGAAGAAAAAAAGGACAGGTAATTTTTCCCTGAGGCTGCATTTCTGCTTAGAGCCCTCTTCCATTGCCACTCTCAATTTGTTTTGGTGCTTTGCTTGCATGCACATTCTCTCTCTCTTCCTCCCTCGCTTGCTCTCAATTAATTAATTAACTAAACTTTGCTTTTAAAATAAAAGCACCTTTTCAGCTTCAAAGCCTTATGTGCTAAGCATTGTTATTTTTTATTTTTCTTTCTCGTGCTCTTTGGGAGGAAAAACAGACATGAAGAGAATGCATCCAAGTCAGTCTGTGCTCCAGAGCTTCTGCCATCATAGCCCCCCCAGTAGAAACGCCGCTTGCAGCCCACGCTGACAGAAGGCATTTTTCTGCTGACGTAGGAACACCACGTCTCCTGACAACATTTTTTTAAACTGACAGAGGCATCTGCACCACTGCACCTACGTGTGGGTAGGTTGGTGGGGTGTATTTCTTCTTTTTGGTCAGCATAACTGTGTCGCTACGCTAGCGAGTTGTTTTTTTTCCCCTGCACCATGAGTGAGTTAGCTATGCTGGTGTACGTTTTAATTGTAGACCAGGTCAAAGGTAGATTCCAAGTGAGAGACCTGCCTTACAGCTTGTGAAATCACTAGGAAAAGTGAGTGCAAAGCACAGAAAGCCAATGTGGCCTAGTGGCTAAGGCACTAGTAGTCAGCAAACCTAAATTCTAATCCCAGCTCTGTTACTGATGTTGGGTAAGTCATTGCATCTCCTAGTGCCGCTGTCCCCTTTCCCTTCTTCGCATGTCTGCTCTACCAATATAATTGCATCCACACAAAAGTTTGTACCAGTATAACTATTTTGGTAAAGAATCACTCCTCTTCCCACATAAACAGCTATACCAGGGCAAATCTGTGGTCTGGTCTGTGCTATGAATTCTGCCTGCATTCGCTACATGTTCCAATCATTCTGAACTCTGCATTTTTCATTGAAGAGAACCTTTTGGCTAAAAAAAATTGACCCAGCTTCACTTGTAATGTCTGAGGCTTCCCTCTTCCCTCCCTCTCTCTCTCACAGGTACACACAGCACTTTTGTCATCGGTAAAATGCTTCTGAGTTATAATCTCCTCTCAATGTATTTCATAACTCCTGTTCCATTATCGTAAGAGAGATGTATGATGATAGAAAATGCAGGACTCCCCAGGTCTACCCATATGACATTTTGGACAGTGTGTGTTTGCTATGCAATGCAAATCCCAACAATCAATAAGTGGCCATCATTAAGAAGACTAAAATAAACTTGTGTCTCCATGGAAGCAGGTTATGTTCACCTGAACTCAATCAAACTCCACCCAATAGTTATGCTGTGGTACTTTTTTTTGTTTTTAATTACAGTAAAATCGGTGAGACAAGCATGTAAAAAAAAATCTATAAAACATGCATTAAGAAACTGCAGACACAGATAATGGCTTCAGTCTGTTTAATATGTCCTGGGACAGATTCTGAGGTAACAAACCATTACATATCTGGGCTATATGAAATGGGTTGCATTATTTTTAGTATTATTTACTTGTTCTACAGTGGCATCTAGGGACACTCCAAGGCACTGTTCAAACATACAGTAGAAAGATGACAGAGCCCACCATCTCAGTTTGTATCAAGACTCTTGAGATGGACGGAATTGACAAATGAGGTTGTGCAGAAGTCTACGACATTAAACTGTCCCCTGCACATCTCTTCAAGGACACAGCAAATGAGAGCCAGATTTTAGAAACTGGCAGTAATATTAAAAGTGTGTTGAGGACTCCTGGCCTACCCCTAGCGCTGCTAACTCACTTGCTGTGTTGCTTTGGATTTGGTAACTCAGCTATAAAATAGGGATCATAATATTTTCGTACCACACCTGAGTGTTGTGAAGCTTAATTAGCACTCATAAAGCACTTAGAAACTGCTGGGCAAAAGGCACTGTATAAGTGCAAAGTACTATAATTACATATTCTCCAAAGTTGCATGCTTTGGACTCAATCAGAAGGAAATAGGACCAGGTGCCAGAGTTTAAGCAACTGTCCCAACACATCCTTCTGGCTCATCAATGAAGTGAGCTCTGTGAGAAATCTTGGTCCTGCATATTAAAACTAATATATTCACTGGGGATTTGATCCAAAGCCCGTTGAAGTCAATGGCAGCTTCCCAGTGCCTTCAGTGAGCTCTGGTTAAAGTGGTGAGTGACAGCTGAACATTTGTTTGTTGTTCTCATGGAGTTCAAAATAGCTGTTGGTGTTGCAAAACTCGTTCAGGTTTGTGAGTCTTTTTCTGCCTGGAATTTCAACTGGTGTTTTTGTGGGGAGGTTCCCAAGCATGTGCCAACTAAAAACAAATACATTCACATAGCTGAAGGAAAGCACACACTGTATGTTAAATGTTGAAGGCTCCTTCTAAAACGAGGAGATGGTTGGCTTCCATATGATATAAATCATATGTATTCTTTGAATTTTTTTCTGCCCCCCTTTTGAGCTATCTATCTATCTATCTGTTCTCTACACCATTTTTCACTAGTTGTTGTTCCTTTGGCTGTTTAGATGTGATTTCTTTTTAAATTTATCCCTGGGCTATACGCTATTTCTTTGATCCATTTACATGATGATTTTTTGCTACATCTGTATCCTTTGCATGTATATTCAATTTCTTAATAGGCCGGTCCAAGAAGGAATATAAAGAAAGATGGGAAAGACCAAATGCAGACAAAGGCTGTGAGACTATTATCATACACCTTAACTTTGCTGTTTCATACTCTTGTATTGATGTTGTTTTTTTTATTATGGTAACACCTAGGTTCCCCAACTGGAACAGAGCTCCAGTGTACTTGTACAAACCCATAATATGAGACTTTCCCCACTGGAAAGAGTTTAAAACCCAAATAGCAAAAAAACCCAGAATTATTTACACCCAGATGGGATTAAATGATTTGCCTAAAATCACACATAGTTGATGATAGAGCCAAGATTCCCTTATTCTCAGGCCAGCACCTGCCTTAAACACACAATCAGCTCTCATGCTAAACTAGTTAACCTTCACCCCTTGTGAGCTAAACTAGCCCCTTGTTATAGATGAGCAATTTCAGCTTCCACTGACTTCAACAGCAGGTGTCAGTGCTCAGCACCTCTGAAAATCAGGCCATAAATGACTTGTATAAGACTATGCAGCAAGTCAGTAACAGAGGCACGATTAGAGCTCTGCAGTTTTTAAATCCAGTCCCTGAACTCAATCCCCAAATCTACATTCTCTTGGGATGAATTGATGGGCATAGAATAATCTTGTGGGAGAGAAGAGGATTTATGGGTGCTGTGAGGTGGGTGCGGGAACCGAGCAGGAGGAGAGGTTTGAAATCCCTTTTGAAATTCAAACCGCCATGCAACACCCAGCGCAGTGTGGTTTGTTGTCTTTTACTTGAACAGGATCCTATGTTTTTCTCATCTGGCTGCAGGCCCATGCTTGAAATATTTAAGAGACAAAGTGAGCGAGGTAATATCTTTTACGGGGCCAACTTCTGTTGGTGGAAGAGACAAGTTCTTGTTAAGCATAAGGAGTTAACCCACGTTGGAAAAAAACATTCAAGATGAGGTGGGCAGTTGACACCTCAGCAGTTATAGGACAAAAGAAGGTTAGTGGGTTAGAGACTGTTGTAACGAATAACCCCGTGTCTTTATGGAGTCCATGATTTTTCGTTTCTAGCAGAGTTACAAATTTAAGCTCCCAGGTTCATCTTTTGAAGGTGTTGTGTGGGTTTCCTTTGAGGATAAGGACTGAGAGGGAAGCATCATTCCCATGGCAGGTACTAAGCACCTCTCTAAGACTGTGTATGTGCAATTGTACAATTCAACCTTCTATCAAAATCTCAGAGTTCTCCTGCAGGGATGTTAAATGACTATACAAGTAGATTGGTAACTCCCTTGTTTAAAATTATTTTCCATAGAGATCCCACACAATGACATCTCTACACCTGGCTGAAAAAAACCTAAGTGTATTTTGTGAATGTAATAAAATCGTTATGATCAAAGTTTCTGATGGAACTTTTCCTTTAATTTTGGTGGGGGTCCTGAAGACCTCATTTTCAAAACTTTTTTTTTCCCACTGGAAAAAAGGGCATAGGAAGGGAATTGGAAAAAAAAATAGGAGAAAATGGAGGTTTTCCCCCTCTGAAACAATTTGCATTTTAAAATTTTCTGTCAAAAACCAAATAATGTTCATGAAAACCTGGACCCCACCTCCATTGCTGGGCTCAGAATTCTTTTGACATAAACTTATATCATCTTGCGTAGCAAGATGGAGCCCCCAAGCTAAATAGGGTTAAACTGGGGAGCTATTTGAATGGGAAATCTTTAAGTACACCTTGTTGTTGCAAGAAATTGTGTTGGTGATTCATAGATTCCACAGCCAGAAGGGACTGATCTCCCATCTAACACAGGCCAGAGAACTTTCCCAAAATAATTCGTAGAGCAGATACTTTAGAAAAACATCCAATCTTGATTTAAAAATTGTCCAGCACAGCCCTTGGTAAATTACCCTCACTTAAAATTGTACACCTTATTTCCAGTCTGAATTTGACTAGCTTCAACTTCTAGCCATTGGATCACATTATACCTTTTTCTGCTAGATTGAAGACCCCGTTATTAAATATTTGTACCTCATGTAGGCACTTAAAGACTGAAGCCAAGCCACTCCTTAACCTTCTCTTTGTTAAGCTAAATAGATTGAGTGCCTTGAGTCTATCGCTGTAAAACACGTTGACTAATCCATTAGTCATTCTACCAGCTCTTTTCTGAACACTCTCCAATTTATTAACAGTCGCCTTGACTTGCGGGCATCAGAACTAGACATTATTCCAGTAGTAGTCACTCCAGCGCCCTATAAAGAGGTAAAATAACCTCTCTACTTCCACTTGAGGTTCTTCTATTTATGCATCCCAGGACTGCACTAGCTCTTTTGCCCATAGCATCGCACTGGGAGGTGATGTTCAGCTGGTTATCCAGCATGAGCCTCAAATCTTTTTCTGAGCCACTGGTTCCTTTGCCAGTGCCTTTTTCTATGAGGCAGAGAGCCATCTTAAGTACTTGTATGATTTCCATCATCACAGAAGCTGAGCACCTCACAAGCCTGAATGTATTTAGGTAATAACGTGAGGTAGGGCCATGCTATTATCCCTATTTTACAGATGGGAAACTGAGGCACAGAAAGACTAAGATCCAGACCTTCAGAGGTACTTCTATGCCTAACTCCCAGTGAAAGTGGGCGTGAGCAAGAATGCAAGGAATCGAAGCTGGGTCTCTCATATCAAAGGTTAGCACGCTAAGCACCTCTGTATTCGGTGATGGCAGGGAGCACTCTCCTACTGGAAGTCAGAACCCCTTTAGGACATCACAATCTAAGAATTAGGGCGTTAACCTGGTTAATCATTATTCAGGCATTCTGGGGACTCAAATGGCTCCTTTGGTTTCAACATTCTTCACTTCCTGTCCTAAAACGTTGTCTAGTATAGCTGTCTGCTGTTAAACAGATACAGCTGGAAAGAAAACTATCTGATGGATGAAGTGATTTTTATATATCCCTTACTCACCTAATCCATACAGCTATGCTGGGGGTGGGGACTTAATTAGCAGTGTCTGCAAAGCCCTTGATACCAGTGATGAAAAGGATCTCCATAGATACGTGTTCATCATTTTTATTATTTATTACCCTTGTGTCACCGCTGTGCATAGTACTTTACAGAGATGTAAGAAGAGATGCTCACATCCTTGAGGTAGGCCAGTTTCTGCCACAATGAGTAGTGCTGCACTTAATGAAAAGTTCCTATTGAAATCAAGGGCCCAGGTCCTTAAAGGTATGGTTGCGGAAAGAAGTACAGGTGACTGCATGGGTCTTAAACCGGTTTGTGATTGGGCGTGAATGCATCCTTCAAGTCATGTGACGGTCAGGATAAACGAATCGCCAGCCTCCCCACCTGAAACAAAAGTTCTTGTGAACCCACCCAGGAGTTTTAGACAGGGGGCAGAGGAGCTTTAGCTGAGTATTGTTTTGGCTATTGTCTGGGTGTGGGTGAGGGAAGGGAGAGCACACGCAGACACCAAGACCAGACAGAACACACGAAGAGAGGCAGAGGCAAAAAAACAAGAAAGACAAGTGGTAGATGGTGGCACAGTGAGACCTTGAGAAACGCTAGGGAGACTGTTTTTGGCTCTGGAGGCTAAAGATGTGTGGGGCTATAAGGAACTGTTCCTTTTGTTCTGTGTTTGGAGAAGCAGGACTTTGTACATACCTTGTAAATAAATAAGACTGCATCAGAGAAAATACCAGACTTCATCAATTTCTACTTCCAGGTGAAACGGCCCCAGGGCCCCAAACTTTGACAAGCTGGTCGGATCAAAAACGGGCAATAGATTTAAGTGCTTAACTGCCATTGAAATCAGTGGGAGACAGGCTCCTAAGTACCTTCTGAGGATCTGCACTAAGGGGTCTCCCGGCAAGGTACGATGCTACTCAGTGGGAAGAAGGTTGGGCAAAATCAGGCCCTGTGTTTGGAACAAAATTGTTAGATGCCGGGTCTTTTATGGCAGTTATATTTTAGGTCAGGTTCAGAAGCCGGAGTAGACAGCACGAAAGAGAGAAGGTTCATTGTGACAGGCTAACCATAAGAAGTTCATTTTCAGGATTGCTTCGTGGTGATTAGAATATTAATTCTATTAGTAATTATTATTAGTCTGTTAATCACATGTTAATGATAATAGTAATTTTCTAGATTGTTGGCTGAGCAAAATGGGAGCAATTTCCCTGTAAGACACTTCTGATCCACATCTACAAAGATGAAAGGGTTCATGC
Organism: Mesoclemmys tuberculata; assembly: GCA_007922155.1. NCBI lineage: Eukaryota > Metazoa > Chordata > Testudines > Chelidae > Mesoclemmys > Mesoclemmys tuberculata. The sequence continues at coordinate 5,607,264 of ML675638.1, forward strand.
AGTTGTACAACTTCACCAATGGCATCCCAAACCTGTAACTTTATGCAGTCTCCGACTATTCGCTTGTACTCGCACAGGTTTTGTGACCTGTGAAGAGAAGAAAAGGGGGGCTTGAGACATGGAGCTATGAAAAGCAGAAGTCTATGAAAAAGGTGGGATAAGGTGGGGAACACATCTCAGTTTAGAAAGGATTTAACACAGATCAATGCCATTTCAATCTATTCATTCACATGTACCAAACCCCATGAGAGTCGGGAGAATGTTGCCCTGAGTCAAACTTTTCTCGAGCAGTTGAAGGCCTGGACTCTCCCTGATGACTTTAAAGATGCCATTACCGCAGACCACGGTACATCTAAGATGCTTGAAATCTGCAGGCTGAGGCCAGAGGTTGTGATAAAGAAGCTAGGAGAAAGGATTGGCTTGGATGAAGGTAGCAGGTACACTAAAGGTACAATCTTTGAGAGTACACTGGGTTTTTTTGAGGCTGATCTCAAAGATGGCTCCTGGTGAGTTCAGAGTCACGTACATTGTAACCTGTCTGGCGAGCAAGTCCATTAAGTGACTCTGCAAAGACTAGAAAGGAAGACCACTGGCTCCAATTGCAGGAGGTTTTACCATTTGACCCAAAGGAACATTTCCATTAAGTCACAGTAGTTTGCTTCCTTTCTGGGCCCCCGGAGAACTCAACAATTGCCTGTATCTTCCACGTTAACAAAGCCCATGACCCCAAGAACAAAGAGCTGTTCGTGTGAAATGAACGCAGACTGCTCCGGGAGGCACGCACTGTGCCGTACAGCAGCAGATGCAGCAGAGGGAGTGTCAAAGCAGGCTCTGGGCATGAGCGAGGAGAATCTGTGTCCCAGCTGAGGTACTAACCCAGGGCTTCTGAAGCTAATGCTGACTTGCAGGAAATCACAAGGTGCAAATCAGAACCAACATCGGCAGGTGTGCTAGTTGTGGTAGTTACGTGGCTTCATTAGAACCTTGTGTGGTTTCCCTCTCAGGATTCAATGCTACCCGGGAAGTGACAGCTGCTCCGAGTTTAAACGTGTGTTGTTGAAAGGTTCGCTTTTGTTCAGAACTCCCTGTTTGAAGCTCAGAAAGAAAACTGCTTGGTGTTGTGCCTCTTTGCTTGGATTGAAGCGATGTGATGCGGTGGAAGGGACAGCGGGTTGAAATGCAGGGTGCCAGATTCTAGCCTCTGCTACGGTCCTTTTATGGTGCTTTAGCGCGGGTCACTCCCACTCCAAGTCCTGCCTGTGGCCCTTGCCCAGCATGGCCCTACATTGCTCCCCTTTGTGCTGGGTGGGGAGGGGAAAGGGCTGGACTAGGTGGGGACAGGACGGGAGCTCCAAACAACTCTGCTCTTGGAGCAGCCCATCAGCTGCAGTGGGAAACCATGAAGTCTTAGTCCCGCAGATTCATAGAGTCCAAGGCCTCAAGGGACATCTGTGGCCATCTAGTCTGACCTCCTGTATAACACAGTCCAAAGAACTGCCCCAAAAGAGTTCCTGGAGCAGATCTTTTAGAAAAACATCCAGTCTTGATTTAAAAATTGTCCATGATAGAGAATCCACCCTGACCCTTGGTAAGTTGTTCCAGTGGTTAACTACGCTCTCTTTAAAATGTACACCTTTATTTCCAGTGTGAATTTGTCTAGCTTCAACTTCCAGCCATTGGATCAAGCTGGATTGAAAAGCCCCTTATTCAATATTTGTTCCCCATGTAACCAAGTCTTGTTAAGCTAAATAGCTTGAGCTCCGTATATCTATAAGGCATGTTTTCTAATCTGTTAGTCGAACTTGTGGCTCTTTACTGAACCCTCTCCATCTTTTCAACACCCTTCTTGAGTTGTGAGCACCAGAACTGGATATCACACACCTTCCATGGAGTGCAATACAGCCATCTTAATATTGTCACTGTCACAGACTTATGCTGTGACCTGGGACAAGTCCCTTCACTTGTTGGCTTCCCCATCTGGCCCTAGTCAAATATGGACTTGAAATTGTCTTTTTAATGATAGGACAAATGGTCTTGCGATTTATATCACAAGTGAAGCAGATTCTGTAGATGTAACTTCTAATTGTTCTGAACCTGAGGTTACAAATGAGTGTAGACACCCAAGTCCTAGGGTAGCAAACGCAGGGTGTGCCAACTCAAGTTTGCATAAACCTAGGCTTACATTGCAGTGTAGACATACCTACTGTACTGTACTTAGTGAGATACTGTGGGGTTTCATTAGTTAATGGTTTGTGCAGCATTTGACAGCCTCGGATGAGAGGTGCTCTTGATGGGCACATGTTCACCATAGCAGTGTTCTCCTGTCTGATAGGATGACCACGTGGTCATGGCATTGCTGTAGCACTTTGGAGCACTGGGTTCTGTTCCTGGCTCAGCTGTTGAGGCCCATGGGAGTTAGGCACCTAAATACCTTTTGAGGAGCTGGCCTGGAGTACCTGTGTGCATACTGCTTAAACTCAGTGCCCCCCTACTTGTGAAATAAGGATATTAGGGTTTTCCTACCTCCCAGATGAATCCATCAATGTTTGAGAGTTTCTCAGATATGGTACCAGTGGTGGTTGGGGGTATAGAAAAGTCTATAAATATAGGTGAGGATGCTTAAAGGAGCCAAAGGGAGTTATGTACTCAAGCCCCATTGAAATTCATGTTAGAGGAAGGGTCCATAGTGATTAGGACACTGGCCCAGGACCTGAGTTCATTTCTCTCCCCACCACAGCCTTCCTTTTGATGTTGGCTGTTCTTTGCCTCAGTTTCTCCATCTGTACAATGGGAATAATAGCATTTCCCTGTCTCATGAGGGTGTTGGGAGGATAAATACATTAAAAATTGTGCTGTGCTTTAAGATCTACTTATGAATAAACGAGATGAGTTACGTATTATTATATGGGTTCTTAATCCCCTTAGGCCATGTCTACATTACCCAAACGCTCCTAATTTGGATGCCGCTTTGACAGCACAACTGTGCTTTTCATTCCAGCCACCCCTCTGCCTCTTTCCAGCAAAATAAACTATACTGTCAAAAGCACAGTTTTGCTGGTACAATGGTGTCCATGCTAGGGGACTTGAGGCACAGCTGCCTCACACACATCACACGCTGTCACAGCCTGACTGATGTTTCTATGCCAGGAAATGTGCACACCTGGCCTTAGATGCCTTTGAAAACTCCAGCCTCAATACATAAATCAAACTCTTCTGGTCCAGTTTTACTGTTTAATGCAGTTCTATTCCAGACTCACTCATGTCATCAGCTTCCCAGCTCTGGCTTTGTCCCCCGGAGAGGTTTCGTGGGCTAGAGTTGAGGTTTGAGGGTGAATTTTATGTGCCTGGGGCTTGTGTGGCTTTGTGCTGGCTTTTGGAGAGTCCGTCAGTGGGGCGGGAAATGAGACGTAAAACAGGAGGGAAACCACACTGCTGTTTAGTCATGCTTACAACAAGACTGCCAAGCAACTTCAGAGCTGTGGACTTCCCGCGGGAGGGGAAAGGGAGCTGTGTGTTGTCCTGGGCATAGCTAAACCCAAGCATTGTAGCATTTATCTGCCCCCAGTAAAGTTTCCTAAGGAGTACTCGAGTCGGACAGCGGTAGTCATAGCCCTATGTGACAGCCTGAGGTGTCTATGGCCTCTGTGGTGACCTGCCCTACACACATGTGCAGGGGAATACAAGGGCCTTACACTCCCTTGGAAGCTAAATCACTGTAGGGGAGGTTAGGGGGAAGCAGCCGCCTCAGCCCTGCTATTCCCCTGCCTGTGCCAGAGCACACTGAGGGCTAATTCTATCCCTGGCGTCTCAATGCTCTAGCCAGCACCGTTGAGCCGGTGTGGAAAGGGAATAGGGTATAGGGTGAGCCTCGATGACGTCCACCCTAAAGCAAAGGGGGCACCAGGAATCCGACTTTACTGGCTGCAGTACAGTAATAATTAGGCAAAATCTGGGCCACCTTGTGCTAGGTGCTGCACACATGCCTGGTAAGCGATCATCCTTGCCCTGAACCGCATGCAGTCTAAACAGATGACCAGCCAGACAAAGGGTAGGAGGGGAAACTGAGGCATAGCAAACTGAAGTGACTTGCCCAAGGCCATCCTGCAGGCCAGTCGCTGTGCAGAGAATAGTAGCCAGGTCTCCTGAGTCCCAGACCAGTGGCCTGTCCACTAGAGCATGCAAACCCTCCCCCCACTGACGATTGCCTTATCGAACAACTCATCCCACTGAATGAAATGGGGGCTATACGCCGTGTGGGGCACTGCTGAACGGGAGTGAGGCTGTCACAGATTCATAGATTCCAAGGCTGGAAGGGACCCATGGTGATCATCTAGTCTGACCTGTGTCACACAGGCCATAAAACTTCCCCTAATTAATCCCCAGGGCCAATCTTTTAGGACAACGTCCAATCTTGACTTAAAAATAGTCAGTGAGGGAACATCCCCCACGACCCTTGGTGCTGCATTTCCCTCCAGGTTCATTGCTGTACTATTTGTCATTCCCTGTCCCAGGGGAAACGCACCTAGATTCCTCCCAACCTCATAGTGACTTGGACTACAAACCAGGGGCATGGGAAGCGCATGTAAACACACCTACTCTGGTGCATTTCTAGCCCTTCAACCACCTGTATAATGCAACAAAGCCGTACTTCATGTAACCAAGCAGCGTCAGCGCAAAAAAAAATCACTGACACAAGCTCCCCTCCCCTGCACAACAGAGCTGGAAGGCCGGGACTGGCTTGAAGCCTCTGGATTGAGACGAGGGGCTGATTCCCCATGGCAGCCCATGACTCGGTTCCCTGCTCTGCCTCGTTTTCCAATGCAACCTTCTCATCCAGAACTTCTTCTTCGGGATTGAGGCCAGTGTCCACTGCCTCCAGACCCATGGAATGTATGGGGCTCGTGGTGGTGAATGTGGGGCCGCCCTGAGGATGACTTGCAGATCCTTAGAGAAGCAGCAGGTCTTTGGCTGTGCACCAGAGCAATGGTTTGACTCCATAGCCTTTTGATTCCCCCCCTGCTGCAGCGTCTTGATTTTTCGCACGGCCCTGCAGTGCGTTCATCGCCCTTCTCCACCATTAAATGAGACATTTGACAATACATAGCCACGTTCCTTTGGCTGGGACTGCACAGCATCCTTGTTCCAGAAGCTCCGGTGTGCTCCAAGCAGGAGAACATTTGGGGCGTGGAGTCACCATGGTCAGCCGGGAAGATGAGATGTGAGCTCTCCACGCTGACCAAACGGGAAGTGGAATTTCAAAACTTCCTGGGCCTTTAAAGGGGACAGGGCGGATAGCTGCAGGGCCGTGGAGTTCAAACTGATGGACGTTGTGGAGACTGCCTGGAGGTCATTTACCACTACGTAACCAAGCGCCGTGTCTACACTGACGCTTTGTCGCAAAGAGTTCAGTGCAAAAAGCCTTGTGCCTCGCTCAAGGTGGTTTTATTTCGTCACAAAATCAGGGGAGTTGGCTTGGCATTGTGGGGGAGATTGCAGTGCGTGCGCCACCGTTTTGGCGCAAAAAGCTGACTTTGGTCGCCCAACGTCTGTAGTATAGACCAGGCCCGAGTCCTGCGACTACACCCAGTGTGGTGCCAATTACATGCTAGTCTTTGCGCAGAGCTGCACTGAAAGCGCTTTGGGTCTATGTTTGAATAGTACTTAGCACAGTGGGATCCCGAGCCTGTTGGCCTAACCCTCTCTGCACTGCTGCTTTTCATCTGTAAAGCACGGATAACGTTAATCTCGCAAGCCTGGGTGTTGAGAGACTTCATTCATTCATATTTATAGAGAACGTTGAGACCCTCAGGGGAAGGCGCTGTGCAAGTTCAATGTATTATTATTTTTATTTAACGCTCCTGTGTTTGTATCTGTTTGAATACAAATCAGGTTTTAAACAAGCAAAGTCGGAGGGTTGGGTTTTTTTTTTCCATTGCCCAAAGCATTGTTTCACAAAGGGGCTAAACGACACACACAGGAACCTTTTCGTTAGTGTCCGCAGCATCCACATGGGGGAGTTACAGTGCAGCACCTTGGTGCATGCTGCTATTCGTACCTCCGGAGTCTGAACTGCAGGACAGTGCAGATTTAACGAAAAATCCAAGTGCCTAATTTTTACCCCTTGTGTTAATAATTGCACTGCCTTATCTCTTCTGCCACTGCCTCTTATTAGGCATTTGTACAGTACGGGGCACAATGGCCAGAGCCTGATAAGTATTGTGGTGCCTGACTCCCATTGATTTCAGTGGGTGCAAGGGGCCTAACACCTTTGAGGCTCTGGGTTAATGAGACCCTGATCCAGGTCGGTCCTCTAGGTGTAGTCATAATACACACAAATTTGCCACCCATTTGCCCTTTTGTGGTCCCACCCTGAGAAGCCAGGGGTTCATAGTCAGGGTGAAGGTTCCCTAAAGAGCTGTGTTTGCGCTTTTCCGTTTGCACCGCACCAATGTGCCTGTCATTTAGACCCTTTATGAAGCGATGCTTTGGGCAATTAAAAAAACAACCCCCCAATTTTGGTTCAGGAGACTTAGGGTCTATTCCTGGCTTTGATGGTGACTTTGGGCAAGTAACTTCTTTACTTATCCTGCCACCCTTTGTCTGCCTTGTCCCCTTAGCTTCTAAAGTGTTTGGGGGAGGCAATGGTTCTCTCTCTGGCGTTGCACAGCACCTAGCACAGTGGAGCCCTGATCTTGTTGGAACTTCTATGTGCTACGGTAATACAAATAACCTGATCTTGCAGTTCTTATGCATGGGAAAGTCCCACTAACATCACTGGGATTACTCACATATTCAGCTGTTTTCATTCAAAGTTTGTCAGATCTTATAATTAATACTTCTCTTGCTGCATAAATTTGCTTCAGCCACTAGAGGGCAGTAAAATGATACAGATTTTTTACCAGTCAATAGACTTTTGGTACCTGAATATAATCTTCCCAAATACACTATGAAGTTATGAATAGAGCAAGAAATTGAAGTTCTTCTGAGTCCAAGAAGCATCACACTTTAGCTTCCTAAGGGATCTGGATGCTAAAACACCACTCTAAACATCTAACTAGAGTTACAGCCGCTTTTACTTTTCCTGTGTTTCACGAGCCTATTAGTCTTTCTTTCCTTTCCCTCAATGAGTCTGGTGAAAGTGAGCAGTGATATTGAATGGCAGTATCATGGTCTCTTTAATGGAGCTGCAGTGATGTCAGGTAGCCCGAATACAAGGTTGCTGGACAATAGCTTTATGTGCACTCCAAAGAAAAGCTAAAACCCCACTCGAAAGCCTTAAAGGGAACAGCAAGAAATGGAAAAGAGGCACATCTTCAAAATTCATGTCTGAGTCCATTTGTTTCTGTACAGTTGGATGAGTTATTACATGGGTCTGATGATTTCCTTTCAGCTTCCCCAGATCTACACCAGACAAGGAATATCTGCAGCGTGGTAGAGCTAGATGATTTCCCCCCCCCCCATGGAACAGGTTTCCACTAGAAAATATTGTTTTGTTGAAATTGAAATATTTCATGGGAACATGTCAATTTCAACAGTTTTTGATGGAAAACTTTTGAAAACAAAATGGAGCATTGCCTTTTGACTTTCTCATTTTGCTTCTATTGTATATACAGTATGTTATGGTACTGTGTTATTACATTATAATGTTTCAACATAGAAATGAACCAAAAGGAGAAAGTTGAAATGAAAATGTTGATGAAATCCTTATGTTTCTGAATTGAAATATTGCAGAATTTCTATTCCACAAACTATTTTAAGATTTCAACCTCTGGCCTGTATTTGGGATGAAAATAAATTCTGAACTTTTGGAATTTCCCATGGGATGGAATTCTGTTTTCTGACTACCTCTACATCTTGGCTTAGTTACTTGTTGCATTTCTATATTGCACTAGTTCTCAACTTTTTTCTGTACTTGGACCTTCCCTCTGGTACCTTCTCCATCTAATTAGGACCTAGCCAAGACCACCTACTATTTAGCAGTACGGGAAGGCCTAGGTGATCACTCATTATCACTGACACCTGTGTGTGTCCCTATTGGGGGGCCAGGACACTCCATGCTAAGAGCCCTGTCAGTGTGAGATTTCCAAGCACTTTACAAATATTTATTGAATAAACCTTGCAAGCCATTGGCGACGCAGGTTAATATTACAGTCCCCATTTATCAGAAGTGGTAAGTGAGGCAAGGTGACCTTCTCCAGATGGCAATGAGTGGGTGACAGAGCCAGGAATTCTGAGTCTAACCTCTAGGTAGTGTTCCTTTTCACTGTCACTTTGCATAAAACCCAGTCCATGTTCTCAAACAGTGCCAAAGATAAAGGGGTGAAAATGGGAATTCTGCAAGCTGATGTGCTCCTATCAGAAGCCAGAATGCAGAACCTGTCAAAATATTAATGACAGAATTGCCCCATCTCCTGAGTTTTAAAAGCTCTCGGCACACAGATGAAAATGATGCACCAGGCAGGAAAGAATCTGGCCCAGTGAGCTTATTTACCAAATGCAAGAAGTTTTGGTAACATGTTTTTGATCGTTCAATTGAAATCAGAAACTGCAGCAGAGACATTTTGTACCGGACGGTTTAACTTGATTTTATAGCACGTCCTGTATGTTTCAGGTGCGATAATTAATGATACTAACACTAGCATATTAAGCTAAATACTTAGCTAGAAAAATTGGACTAAGAAAATATTCTACATGTGATATACGTTTGATGTGATGTTGCTACACCAGACTTCACCATTTCGTAGTTCAACACACTTCCCTGTTGGTGGCAGTGTTCTGATTTCAAACCCTGCTGTTTACCAGACTTGGAAAATTAACTTACCCTTTCAGTCCAAATGATGAAAGAAGCCAATTTTTCATTTGTCTAAGTAGCCCTCCTCCTTCTTTTTTAAGCAAGATACCATGCACCAACTGATTACAGCAACGATCAGGAACTGTGCAACAAGAGAGCAGTTGATAAATGACCTGGAAAGAGATGGGAATCAGGATATAATTAATATAAAATTAAAGAGCCAGGCACCACTCCTGCAATTCTTTTAAAATCAATGGTGTAAGTGAGGGTAAAATGTAGGCCTTAGCTTTACATAACCTGCATTCAGAAAAGCTATTGTCTGTTTCATTCCTACCACAGATGCAGAGAGGCTTGGTTCTCAGTGAGTGTACATCGGCATTGCATTATTAAGCTAATTTATGTCAGCTGAGGATCTTCCCTTTAAGTCTGGTCTTAATGGTCTCCTTCTTGAGCCTCCCTAGGTTTCAGCACCACAGACGGTTGCATCTCCTCAAGATCAGCAAAGCACAGGATACGGAGAAGGAGAAAAAAATCTCTGCATGGAAAAAAAATCCTGGCAGCACACACTCACATCTTCATAATATGCCATGCTGGAAAATGCTTTGGAAAAGATAAATAACTTGGATTTTGTGGCTGTTCCTCTTTAAACCAGTTTATGGAGAGTAAAAAAGTGGTACTGAGGTTAGAGGAAAATTCCTTAAAAATGAGCAGTCTGCATAAAAGATAAGGGGCAGGTTCTCTCCATAAAGATACTCTCAGAGCTGGAATCTTTGATTCCCCTGTATTCGGAATTCTAATCAGCAGTAGAAATTTCTCCCCAGCTTTTTTATTGCCCTTATTTATATTGCAACCCTACAATAAATTAATTGTCATGCCCCCACAAAAGCAACCTTGCTTCCAAAACGAACCACTCCATGCGGTCCTGAAAGCAGCCTATATGGGCTGCACGTTGTGGATTTATTGATACAAAATGATTTTACCAGCAGGCAAAATCCAGCACTTGGTGTAAGGAATAAAAAATATAGGACAATGAAAACCGTCAAGGATTTAGAACGCGAAGCTGCCTTAGCTTAACAGGGAGAAGGTAAGGAATGACTTGATTATATACTTTTTAAACAGTGAGGTTAACTAACTACTAGAACAATTTACTAAGGGTCATGGTAGATTCTTCATCCTGGCAATTTTAAAATCAAGAGCTGATGGGTTTTTTTAAAGATATGCTTTAGGGAAAGTTCTCTGGCCTGGATTATACAAGAGGTTACACAAGATGGTTACAGTAGTCCCTTCTAGCCTCAGAATCTATGAATCTAAAACTACCCCATAAGATCCCAAATGCCTTGGATCTCTCTCATGCCCTTTTGGACTCTATCCGCATCAGTTTTAAATTGGTGGCTGGAGTTGTGCAACCGTTTGTTTGGCGTTGCTGGCTGCAACGTGGAATGCCTTTCATTGGTAAAGGAGGGTATTCACTCCACAGAAAGGAAAACTTTTGGCCATTCTTTGGGGAATTATGCCGTTGGCGTCCGATTCTTAATCAGGATAAGACTTTGACTGGGACTGAGCTCGTAACGAGAGGGTTGTTATAGTGTCGCTTCTCCCATGCAGAGGGGTGTTTTACCAACTTTCCATATGGGCACGGGTGATTTAAGGTGCCATGTTTCTATCCACAACAACAGTAGCTCTGCACTGGCTCACATGGGCATGGGTCTCTGGACTTTGTTCATCCCTCAAGACACCCATCCAGCCCCACTGACTCCATGAGTATATGTAGAGGCAGAATTTTCCCCATTGTCTCCGGCAGCAGGTGCATTGACAAGCTGGTTTAATTCTGCTCTCATCAGTTTTGATGGCAAAAGTCCCCTTGACTTCAATAAAAACCTGATTGTGCCTTAAGGCCAGAGTTGGGCCCAATGCATTTATGGGACTTGGATTAGGCTGGCCAATACCTTTCTGAGACAAAGATGCTGATTGGAGAAGGGATGGAATCCAGGCTTTTCAAAACAATTTTGGGGGCCAGATCCCGGTCCCATTGAAATGAAGTGCAAAATGCCCACTGACTGCACTAGGACCATGGTGCAGTCCTCCAGATCTGAGTGTGAACGTCCATAATGATAGGTGACTTCTTAGAAATGGCCATTTCCACGAGTTCCTTTTAGCAGCAAGTCATGCAGGAATCAGCTTTGTTTAATGGGGTCTGGGAGTCCTAGTCCTGTTTGAGCCATTGAATCCGTGACAAATTGCGTATGCTACTTAAACTCAGCTTTAGTTTCCGGCACCAGAAAGTGGAGATGATACGTCACCGCTTTTGCAGAGAACCTGGAGTTGCTGCAGTGGAGGGTGGGTGCTAGAGATAGGCCAGGTATCATTGTTTGCATTCGCTATTTATTAGCTGAGCTTTGCAAAGACGCACGCACCGTATTTATCACAATATTTTGCACTGCCGTGTTGCCATTCACCCAAGGATTTCGAAGCACGTTACATGCATCAGGGAAGCCTCAGAATAGCTTGGTGCAGTAGGCTAGTGCACATTACGACATTCCAGCCACAGAAGAGGAAACTGAGGCAGAGAGAGGCTTTTTTTGTGGCTTGCAGCTTATCTGCAGCTGAGCCAGGACTAGTGCTCAGAAGGAGTTTGTAATCCTCTGCTCTAACCAATGTGCCACACGAGCTCTCAAGGCCTTGGCCAATGCTGACAGGTCAAGAATACAAAGACTCTACCCGTTGAGCCTGCCTCTGTTATACGAAGGCACCTTTATGTGGATCTGGCAACATAAAGGTGTCTTAAAGTGGCAGAAACATCCCCCTGAGAACACCCTCTCTACAGGGAGCCTCTATAGCCAGTGTCAAACTGGTATAAAGGCTCTACCTTGGTCCTAGTCAAAATTCCTGGTGTAGGGGACAGATCCGGGGAATGTTGGGGCCTGGCAGGAGAACACTGCGCTAAAGCTATTCTCTGCCCCCCATGGGGACCAGCCTCAATTTGCTTTAATTTATAATGGGGCCAGGCCAAAATAAGGGGAGCCAAGAGGTGATTACGGGTGCCTTAGGCCCACCCCCACCCTCCCATGCAGGAACAGAGCCATAGGCCTGTTGCATTTTAATTTGCAGGTTGTGCACCCTCTCTAAATGGAAGAGCTCAGAGGCCTGGGACAGACCCAGAGATGGGCGCACGGTCCCCTGTGACAATGGGGAAACCCATGGCCGGTGTTGTAAAGTCATAGTCACAGCGCAGTTTGTTTATCTAAGGACTCAATCCTGCAGTCTCCAATGAAAGACAAAAATAAAACCCAGCCCTACTGTAAGCTGGGCAGGCAAATGTAACCAGTGTACTTCAACTGGTGCAACCCCCCTAGCATGGACGCAGCTATACTGGGGAAAGCTTCTTACAGCAGTATAGCTTAATCCCATGTGAAAGAGGAATAGGCTGTATGGACATAAGCACCTTTATCCTGATGTAGCTATGTCTGCCCTGGGGTCTGTGCTGCTTTCATTATTTTGGTAAGAAAACCACACCCCTATCCAAAATAGGTAAAGCGGTACAAAACCGGTATGGGTCAGTCCTTTTGTGGATTCTATATTTCAGGGCCTCCCAACCTTGACAGTGCGCCTCTAAAATTCTTTGATTTAGAGACAGGAGGATTAGAGAGTGGCGTTGATTGAGCGATGTCTTAGCAGCCAGCGGGAAGATAGTTCACTAATACATTTCAGGACAGATGCACAGTTCCCTTTCTGACTCCAGGCGGCTCATAACTAAACCTCCCTTCCTCCCCAATTACATGTCTCTCTAGTAGCCCTAAGTGGCTTTCCAAATGTGTTTATCTGAAATTCTTTACATTTTTTACCCCACGTATCGTGCATGGAAACCAACTGATCTCTCAGATGTGTTGCCCTGAAATGAGTGCCTAATGTGCATCTGGTTGCTAGCATGTTCCCAGTTATCTAGAGGAGACGATCCTGTTGAAGGAAGAAGAGTACATGAATCGGCTGTATGCCCGTAGCAACCCTGCTAATGATAAACTTCAACCATGATTACATTCCTTCGCTACGTCTCCAAGCCTGGCTAGCTAATCCCTTATAGGAGAGGAGTGAAAGAAACGCTGCACTGTATTACATTCAGTCTTTTGACATGATTGGCTGATGCCATGATTGCAACAAACGGTGGCAGATTTTGGAAACCTAAAATATCCCTAAAAAAGTTCATGTGGGAAAAAAAGAAAAGAAAAAAGGACTCACTCATCTTTAATAGATGTTGTCCCCTTTGATTTATCTAGCTGTGGGATTTGCGTCTCCATCATGAAAAACCCAGCTTCAATCTCCAAAGTGGCTTTAGCCATCGGATAAAGTTATGCCTATTACCAGATGGTGCCCACTTTGTAGAGGGTGTCCTGGCATGTAAGTGCCATGTTGTTCTAAATTTGTTTGTGGTGGAGAAGAAGGGAAGCAAGGGTACAAAAGACCCCAAAGTGCTTTGCAATCTCTCCTGTCTCCATCCTATCTCTAAACCAAAGCTCAATACCTTTTAGCGTCCTTTACAGCCTCACAGGAATAGACCTTTAACTGAACAATACTGAAAAGACTGAGGGTAAAATGGGAGCAAACAATATTAGCATAGAATTTCCTGCTGCTGTTAGGGCTGATTTCAATGGAAGAAAGATCAGGTATTATAGAAAAAGTGGCCTTTTAATGTTTGGTACCTATCTATTTTTTTATCTATCTAGTTCCAAAATTTCAAATCAATAGCTCAACATGCTTTTTAGTGCTTGATCCACACACACTCGCGCACACACACACACACACAGATGCAACATTATGTATATGTTTTTTCCTTTTCCAGCATTCCAGCCTTTTAGGGTTGACCTTGTCTCTCTTTGTGATTTAGGTTTTGCAGAAGGAATGGCTAAGGATTTGCTTTGACATTTAAAGGCAATCCAGGTAATTAATAGTATGGCAGCGTCCATCTCTCCCTCCATATATCTGCACAACAGTATCTATTTTTGACGTAGCTGACACGCCATTTCCTTTGGCAGCCCAAGGGCGGCTCATCTTTAAATTAAACTCGTCTCTTACTCTCCAATCTGCAAGCTGCATAGAGGCAGACACTGGTGGGGTATATCATCTGGAGACTGTGCAGACATATTTGAGGAAGGTGATGTATTATCAAAAGGGCCCTGCATTACTGCTAGCTGGAACCAAAACAAGATCTAAAGTATTAACGAATGACATGGGAAGTCCCTTCGGTATCTAATCACCTTTAATGATCAGATTTAACAGACAACTTTAAAGGAAGAAAAAGAGATTAACAGGTCAGGTCACAGCACACACACAAAAACTACAATTGCCTTTCTTTAAAATTCAAAACTAGACTCCTATTTATATTCCACCTTGACAGTAAATATACCACTAAACATTAGAGATGGAGCCAAGCCATGCTGGTCTGATATGGGCCAACTGCAAAGTCTGGCTCTGGATCCAAGTTTCTTCCAAGTTTTTCAGGGGTTTGGTTCTGTCCAATTATAAAAGTATGAGTCAAAGGGCAAAGTTTAAACTCAAATCTAGCTACTTGGGTACATATATGACCCCCCATTACTGTAGTAGCTGAGAACCCCATAATCCTTGAAGTATTTGTCCTCACAACATCCCTGTGAGGTAGGGAGGTAATATACCCATTTTACAGAGGGGAAATAGAGGCACAGACAGATTAAGTGACTTGCCCAAGGTCACCCAGCAAGTCTGTGGTACAGCAGAGACTTGAATTCCAGTTTCCTAAGTCCTAGGCCAATGCCCTAACCACTGGACAATTCTTCCTCTCAAGTCACTCTTCGGCTGGTCTACAACCTCAAATTTACATTGACCTAGCTTCATTGCTCAAGGCTGTAACAAATTCACATCCCTGAGCAACATCATTAAGCCAATCAAAGCCCCAGTGTAGACACCACTAGGTCAAGGGGCGAATTCTTCAATCAGTCTAGCTACTGCCTCTTGGGGAGGTAGATTTACTACAGTGATGGGAGAACCCCCGTTGAGTAAAACCCTCTTTCAAATTGGTGTGTGAGTCCTCTGTTTAAGATAGGTGGAAGAGACAGTTAAGGAGCCACACCTAAAACAAGGCCTAATACAGTCTGCTTAGAAACTAGCACCTGGTTGTTGTGACCAGGTGTGTGTGTGAAAGAACACACAGAAACTGAGACTACGGCTGTTCTCCAAGCGCTGCCGCTATGTCATGGTAGCATCCCAGAGTAGACATTTGCTACAATGACAGCTGAGATTGTGCCATCATTGTAGTAAATCCAAGAGGTGCCAGCCAAGTTGGCAAAAGAATTCTTCCATCGCCCTAGCTGTGTCTAAAAGTGGAGGTTAGGTAACTATATTGCGTAAGGCTTGATATTTTCCACAGCCCTGACTGTTGGAGTTAGTAAACCTTTGTTTTAGGGGTGGACCAGGCCAGGAACAGACAGACAGGGAGGGAGAGGCAAGTAAGCCAACTGCCAATCTTTGCAGGGTAACCCTAGAAAAAGCTGGAGAAAAAGCTTTTGGGCCTGATGTTGGCTAATGAGGCTAGCGAGGTGTGAGAGAAGAAACTGCTCCTTTTGTTCTTGATTCCTTGTGTGTTCAGACTTGAAGGACTTTGTACATTGCTTGTACACAAACAAGAGTGCACCAGAGAAAATATGAGGCTCTATCGATTTCTACTTCCAACTGGAACAGCCCCTGGGCTCCCAATTTTGGCTAGCCACACAAGATGAAATGGGGTAACCATTTCTTGCAGAAAATAAATATCAAACTCTACACCTTCAAAGTGATGTGGCCAGAGGTAAACTGCTAACAAAATCCCCAGCCATGGGGGGCCTTCTGTTAGGAGCCTAAGGACAAAATGTGCAAACCTGGGTGTTTAATTGAATCATTGCAATATTAGGGGGCTATTTTTCAAATGGGCTTCCATGGCATTTGTGGGCATCCAGCACCTCTGAAAAATCAATCCCCTTATATTTATTTAGGTGCTCAACTGTGGATTGAGGGCTGAGATTTTCAAAGGAACCAAAGGGGGTTAGGTGCCTAACTCACACTGAATTTTACTGGGATTTGGACACCTAAATTCTTTCAGAGCCTTTTGAAAAGTCTAGCTTAGGAACCTAGCGTTAGGATAGCCAGGTTCAGCAACTTGGTGTAAGGGGAAAACTTTCAAAGGTCTAAATTCCATTGACTTTTAATGGGATTTAGGCTCCTCAGTGATTTAGGTGCTTTGGGGAATTTTGTCTTAAATCCATCGGTGAGGCTGAGCCCCCGTCCCCATGCAGCTCCTACAGAAGTCAATGATTGCTGTGACCTCTACAGCCCAGAGCACTGTATGTTCAAAGACAAAAAAGTTGACCTTCATAATGTCTATTATATTGGTTATATTCCATTCCTAATATCCTTGGGTCAAATCCACACATCCTTAGTCAACCAGTTCTGACCTAGGTTAACTTCCAGTTGATTTCAGTAAAATTGTTGCCCGAGGCTACGTCTACACTTAAACCGCTACAGTGGCTTGGCTGCACAGCTGCAGCTGTGCCGCTCTATGTCTTCATTGTAGACCCTCACTACAGAGAAGGGAGGAGTTTTCATGTCACTGTAGTTAATCCACCTCCCCAAGAAGTGGGCGAATTCGTCTGTTGACCTTGCGCTGTCTACACCAGGGTTAGGGCATCTCTCAGGGGTATGGGGTTTTTTTACACCCATGAGAGATGTAGCCCTGCTGATGTAAGTTTTCGGTGTAAATCAGTCTTCAGTGAAGACTGAGGGCTGGTCGCTGCAACAGCTGAGTCAACTTAGAGCTGTGAAAAATGCAGTGTAATTAAGTCAACTTATGCCTTGGTGTAGACAACGCTAGGTTGACAAAAGACGTCCTCCATTGACTTAGGCCTTGTCTACGCTAGCACTTATGACGGCAAAATTTTTGTCGTTCCGGGGTATGATGTCACCCAACAGATGTATTTGTAACTTTGCAATTCACAGGTCCCCATGTGAGTGAAGCGTGAGTCGTTTACGATTTCACCAGCACCTTGAGCTTGAAAGTGAGCGTTCTTGAGAGCATTCCTCGAGTTATACATTGCCTGTCATGTGACTGCCAACATTAAGTCATGTCAATAGGATTAGAACGTGAGACAAGAAGGAAGCAGAAATGTCTAGGTATGTATCTCTCTTCTCCCTCTTCCTTTTTATGGGCTTTTCTATATGGGAAACAAAATAGCAGCACCACTGTAGCACTTCACTGTAGACATTACCTACGCTGACAGAAGGGAGGCTCTCCCATCGACGTAAGTAAGCTATCTCTTCCGTCAACTTATTACTGTCTACATCGGGGGCTTTGGTGGGCTTAACTATATCATTCAAGCCCCTGAGCAACGTAGCTAGGTTGACCTAACTTTTTAGTGGCAACCAGTTCCTAGTCGTTAATAAATTACAGTGGCACATAAGCCCATTAGAGACTGGGGCCTCATTGTGCTAGCCCCTATACATACATAGAATGAGAGACAATCCCTGCCCAGATGAGGTTCTAATCTAAATAGACGACAAACAATGGGTAGGACAAAGGGAGGATTTTTATCCCCATTTTAAAGATAAAGAACTGAGGCACAAAGAGATAAAGGCCCAGATCCTCTAAAGCATTTAGGCACCTAACTCCCATTAAAATCAATGGGAATTGGGCTCCTCAAAACCTTTGAATGTCTGGCTCTACATGACTTGCCAACGTTACAGTGGGAGTGTGTGGCAGAATTGGGTCTATGACCTAGACACCCAGGCCAAGGCCCTAACAACAAGGCCATCTTTCCTTTCTAACTCGGTTTCCGTTCTCTCTCTCTCCCTTTTTAACAACATGGGGAGTTGAAAACAAGCCTTTGAAAGCTAGTTGGCCTGGCTGCTGCCTTTGCTAATGCTCAGCTGGAAAACAGCTTCTTTCATCTTTCACGTTTGATTATTAAATCCCAAACCGTAACAGGCGATGATTAAATCAGCAAAAGCTGAAAGGGGCACACCTCCATGAAAAGATATTTAAAGCTACACCACTGGAGTGGTATGGGGGAGAGGGAGAAGCTTGCAGTGAAATATTACCGGGGGGAAGGGGACGGGGGGGAAAGTGGGTGCACCAATGTGATCACCCAGATAACAGACAATGAGTGCAAGAAAGCTGAGACATTGGAAGGAAATGGCAAGATACAGAGGGCCAGCTAGGTTGCCAAACTGATGGAGGCCCATCAGAGGCCACTGGCTTTTTGAAACCATCTTCCCACTGAATCATGTATCATATTACTGTAAAACCAATACATACATTCCATGAGCCCGGCTGTTGGGCTTTGTGTGTGTGTGTGTATGGCTAGTTGGTTGAAAGATTTTTCAGCATCTTTCCAAGATAACATGCACAGAGCAATTGGCATGGCGTAAGGAGGCCCATGGCATTTGTCTTTTTCTGCCAAATATGACGAAAGTTTTTTTTTTACTGCAAAACCATTGTAGCACAATGGACCCCTAGTCCCCTAAAAGGGGTTCCTGAGCACTTCCTTGCCTCAATCGTTACAGTGGCCTAGTGGCTAGAGCGTGGCATACAAGGCACTTGGATTCGATGCTTGCCTTGGCTCCTGGCCATTTAGATGACCTTGAGCAAGTTACGCCCCCTCTCTGTGCCTCAGTTTCCCCATCTGTATAATGAGGCTTAACTATACCACTCAAACCCCCGAGCAATGTGGCTAGGTTGACCTAACTTTTTAGTGGCAGCCAGGTCCAAGTCCAATAAATTTCAGTGCCTTTGAGAGCTCCAGATGAACGGCACTGTATGAGAGGCAGGCATTATTGTTATTTATTATTGTTTGCTCTGTGACATTTATCACTCCATCGGTCTGTCTTTCTATCATCTAGACTGCAAGCTCATTCAGGCAAGGACTATCTTGTTATTGTACGTGCGTACAATGGGCCTTGAGTCCGGCTCAGAGCATCTAGTCACAAAAACAGCAACGACGAAGAAGAGGAGGAGGAAAAAGAAGCGCTATCTCCTAAATTGGGGTCAGATAACAGAAAGCTGTGAATTATGTGACCTGGAAGATTCCAGTAAAGCTATCTGAGTAAATCAGGGGTTCTCAACCTAGGGGTCATGACTGCAAGGGGGGGGTTACAAAGAGTTGTCAGGGGATCACCGCCACCCTGCCCTTCTCATACTGCTAAATGGAAAGGGGGTCCTGGCTCGATGAGGGAGGGCTTCAAGGGAACAAGGGGTGCTGGTGGTGAAACGTTTGAGAACCACGTAACTGTGCAGCATGCAAATGCTCTCTGTCTCTCTTCCTCGCTCTGTCAGCATCTTCTCTCATAATCATTCATTCTCTCTATAAACAGATTTCCTAGTAATGGTTTTCATTTTCTTTGAAGTGCCCCATTCATTCTCCAGCTCTCCCCATTCATGTGTTCAAGATTCATTGACAGGCAGACAGAGACAAACATCGAATGTGCTTGAAATATGCTTGGGGAGAAGGGGGGAGGAAAGGGAAGGGAATGACCTACCTTAAAATTCTTTATTAAATGGTGCTTTGATTCCTCTTTTACAGCTGTGCCTGGGCAGTGGTGAATAATCATTAACATTTTTTTTGTCCAGACATCGGCCCTGATCCAGCAAAGCTTTTCAATGCAGTTATGTCCATCCCCATTCAGCAAATCACTTGAACACAGGCTTAACCTTAAGCAAGAGCTTGAGTCAAATTGAAGTCAAGGGGTCTTAAATATGGGCTTAAAGTTAAGTAGTCTTTTGCTAACCAGAGATCCTGAATCAGGGCCTTAAAGACTAAATTCTGGTTGTCTTAACCACACAAGGATGCAATCATAGAAATGTAGGGACCTCGAGATGTCATTACGTCCAGCCCCCCATGCTGAGCCAGTACCAAATATGCCTATACCATCCCCAACCTATTCTAGTCTAGTCTATTGTCCAACCTATTCTATGATCTCCCTTGGTATCCTATTCAAGTAATGAACTATCCTTACAGTTAGAAAGTTTTTCCTAACATCTAAAGTAAATGTCCCTTGTTGCAGATTAAACCAATAATTTCTTGTCCTGTCTTCCCTGGACATGGAGAGCAACTGATCAGCATCCTTTTTGTAATTCCCTTGACACACTTGAAGATTGTTATCAAGTCTCCCCTTAGTCTTCTTTTCTCAAGACTAAACATACCCAGTTATTTTAACCTTTTCTCATAGATCAGATTTTTCTAAACCTTGGATCCTTTTTGTTGCTCTCCTCTGGACTTTCTCCAATTTCTCCACATTTTTCTTAAAGTGTGTAACCCAAAAGAGGATACAATACACCAGGGTCAAGTAAAGCAGAATATTTACCTCCCATGTCTTAGGCCACGTCTACACTACGGGCACTATAGCAACATAGCTACATTGTTGTAGCTGTGCCAGCATAACCCTGTCGTGTAAATGCAGCCTACAGAAACGGAAGAGATTTTTTTTCCTGGCTGTAGGAACACCACCTACTCGAGCAACAGTAGCCAGGTCAACAGAAGCATTCTTTCATTGACCTAGCTGCATCCGCACTGGTGGTTAGCTCAGAATATCTACAGTGCTCAAGGTTTTGCATTTTTCACCCCTGAGTGCCATAGCCATGTCAACCTCTATTTTAAAGTAGACCAGGTCTTACATACAACACGTCTGTTAATATCCCCCAGAACAATATTAGTCTTTATTGCAACTGCAACACATTGTTGACTCATATTCAGTTTATAACAAGCTCTGACCCCTCAAATCCTTGCCTGCAGTACTACCACATCGTCCCCATTTTGTAACCGTGCCTTCCGTTTTTCCTTCCTACGTGTAGGACTTTGCACTTGGTTGTGCTGAATTTCATCTTGTTGATTACAGACCAATTCTCTAATTGATCTAGGCCATCTTGAGTTCTAACCTTGTCCTCCAAAATGCTTGTAACCCTCCCAGCCTGGTGTCACTAATCACGTGAGCAAGGAATACAGTTCACCCCTGTAATCAGGATTATATCAGGTCTTTGGAAAAGAAAAACACAGGGAAATGAAACATTATTTTACACGCTGATAACTCCCTCCCACTTGCCTAGTTGCATTTTGAGCTGGAATTTGATTACCTTTTCTCAAAGGAATCAAGTCCGGATTCACTCTTCCAAGAGAAAGGCCATGAATAATGGCAACCAGTCAGTGCTGTGTCTTTCCCGCACTGCCTAAAACTTGGGCTACACCCAGATTTTTTTACAGGTAATTAACTATTTCAGTGAAGGGCTGTGATTTTTGCTGAAATTGTTATATCAATACAACCCCTAGTGTGAACACTGTTATACCAGTATAAAGGTGCCTTGTCCCCCTTCCCATAAAGGAATAACTTAGACTGGTATAAAGTACCTTTCTACCAACCTAAAACTGTATCCACTCTAGGGTATTGTATCACTTTAATTGTACCAGTATAGTTAAAGCTGCACAACTATACAGGCATAGCTATGTTGATCAGGAGAATGAAAAAAACCACACCCCGAGCAAGATAGCTATGCCAACGAAACCTCCAGCATAGACACAGCTATGCTGACAGATGAATAATCTGTTGACACAGCTAACTTTATTTAGGGAGGTGCTGTTCCTCCAACAGCAGAAAAACTCCTTTTGTCCATCTAGGCGGCCTCCTACTTAGCAGACTGTGCTGGCATAGAATTGGTAGTATTGGCTCCATAGTGGAGATATAGCCATATTGCCCATTACAGAGCTTTCGAGGCCGAGGGTATGTCTACACTAGAAATGCTACAATGGTACAGCTGCAACTGTGCCACTGTTGTGCTGCAATGTAGACACTTGCTACAATGATAGAACTGGTTCATCCACCTCTCTGAACAGAGGTTGTTAGGTCACTGGATGAATTCTTCCTTTGACCGAGTGGTGGATACAGTGGAGCTTAGGTCAGCTTTACCATGTCATACAGGGCGTGAAATTTTTCACTGCCCTGACTGTTGTACATTAGCCAACCTAACAGCCAAACAGCCTCGAGGTTATGGATACACTACAAAGCCTACACTGGCCTTACTGCCCGAGGCTATGGCTACGCTATGGCCTTTGTACTGTCATCAAAAAGAACCCTTCCATCGGCATAGGTAGTGTCTACACTGAGGCCCTACAGTGCTGCAGCTGCAGCCTTACAGCTGTGCTGCTGTAGTGTTTCAGGTGTAGACAAGCCCCGGGGAGGGAGGGGAAGGAGGGTTTGACATGGTTATGTTGGGTAGGGGGTGTGGCTTTTTCACATCCCTGAGTAGCATAGCTATGCTGGTCTAGGCTCCATAGTGTAGACATAGCCTAAGTGACTTGCCCGAGTCAGTGGAAGAAGAGAAACCTGAATCCAGGTCTTGACAGTCCCAAGGTAGCATCCAAACCACTGGACCATCCTTCTCGCCTCTGCTTTGATTTAAAAAGTGGTTTAGCTTAATCCAATTCCGTAACTGATTTAAACTAAATGCAAATAAGCCTGATTAAACTGAATTAAGAGTGTCCACCCAGGAGTTTGCTCTAAATTGGTTTAAAAGCATCTCTTTAGTTCAACTGGTGCAACTTTTCCCAGCTAGACGAGGCTTAGGTGTAAATGAGAATTCAGGACTCAATTCCTCTCCCTTAGTTGTTTGCAACTTTATATGGGTGGCACAGTACCTTCATATGTTTTCCTCTCTAGATTGCTTTTGTCCCCACTAGCAAACTCACAGGTAGGGCTCTTCTCTTGGAAGGGTTCCTTGAACCTCTGCTGGGAATTTGATTGTTTTTCCGTTGTGGGTTGCTTGAGAGGTAGGTTTTATTTCTTTTTGGAGGGCAGGGTGGGGGATTAATTTGTGTGTGTGTGAGTGTGTGTGTGTGAGAGAGAGAGAAGTTGAAGTTTGCTATTTCTTTACTAGATTTTGCATTTTCTTCTTTGTTACTGGGACATTTGTGGCTTTGATTTAAGCTTTACATTGTACCAGACTCCAACTGACCTTTGAATATGGGCCACTACATAAATGAAAGCTATTATTACTCTACTATTCATACTGTTAAAGAGAACTGGAGGCTCATATCAAGATTAACTGAAAATATACTTTGGGCAGGCTGAATTCCCGTGTGTGTGTGTATGCACGTGTGCAAAGGCAGGGGATTTGACTTGGGGTGGAGGGAATGGGGCCTTAGAATGAGGAGGGTGCGTGTCTAGCCCAGACTTGGGAGAGGGCCAGAAGCAGGAAAGGAGGGAGGGGCACACCAGCCCCATAGGATAACACCAATGTGTTTTACATTGTAATATCAAACACTAGCCTACTCTGTATTTTCTGTTAGAGCAGGTAATAAAAGATCTATTTAAAGGGAACTCCTCTCATTCATATCTCTAGATATGTATGAACACATGTGGAGTGCAGATAATACTGATCTGACACTCACACACACAAACGCATACACACTGTCCCATTCATCTGGATGATCTAATAAGAAAAAGAACAGCACTGATGTTAACACAGGAGGGTTTATAAATGGGATCAGAAATGGGCTGCTCAATTCAAGATTTTTCAGGGGAGGGATGGATGGTCTCCTGTTTGGGGAAACATCCCACTCCCCCAATCCCACTCCACACACAGCCACCTGCTTTCACTGATGACACTAGAGTGGACTCCCCTAGGCACTGATGATCTTACTGGTGATACCCGTGTCTCGGGGATGCTGAAGCCACACTCAAGGCCAAGAAGCCAAGCCTTGATCCCCTCTCAGTGAGCTGTTGAGGATGCGCAGATGGGATGGGGTGGCACGGCCTTTTCTGAACTGTAGTGTATGATGGAGGGCAGCATGGATCCACTGATGCTAGGCATAAACTGCTTACGCAGTTGCAGCTCAAGGGGACTCTAATTTAATATTACCCCCAAAATGCCATTCATTCGATTTAAGCTGTACTTTCAAACAGGTGCCGGAGTACCTTTTGTGTTGGTATATGCGGTTTGTGGAGCTAATGCCATCAGTACATTTAGAAGGGTGGCTGAAGGGCAAAAAGCCAGGGGAATATTCCTGCTTAGCTTCGCCCACTGCGCTAACACTGCCTCTGCATTTTTCAGCTTGCCATTTGCTCATTGTGGTGAGCCGCCGGAATACAACTGAAAAGGGCTCGTGGCCCACATGTGTCACACAAAGGCACCTCCTAGTTTAATGCACGCAAAAGGACTTTGCAAGCAGGCAATCCGTAAAGGTGGCCTTACAAACATCTCCATTCATAATGGCCAGACATTCACCAAAATCAACCACGAGTAAGCCCCGAGTTTGTATGAAGTCCTGGGGTGCATAAGTGTCCAGGGCAATAGATTTTTTTCTAGCCTACAGCCATGAGCACTCAATTCAGAAGATCAAACCCTAAGGCTGTGGTTAGGAAGGTCCCGATCCTGCAGCCCTTACTTAAGGCTGCCAGTAAACTAGTCCAGCCACCCATTGGGCTTTTGCCTGAGTAAAACTCACTGGATTTTGGCCTCTCTCAAACGTTTCCAACCCAAGTAGGGCAGGACCTCGAAGCCAATCTCTGCCCCTCTACTCCAGGGGCCTGACCCTGCTGTCAGGAAAAACAAATGGCTGCAGGATTGGGCCCTCCTAGAGGAAATGGTTCGGTACCACTGGGGAGGTTGGTTGTGCTCTTGCGGGTGCGTTTTAAACGGGCAAGTGAACGCGGTGGAAACCTGCGCGTCGGGCTGAGGTTAAACTAGTCGTGCACTAACCCAACGGGCCAGGCACAGGCTTTCCCCGCGCTGCTCCTGGGCTTGTGTGTGGACGGGAAACGCCGGCGCCCGTGTTTCCAGCTGTGAGCGCAGACCCGGGATGAAAAAGGAGTTGGCTTTAAGGTGCTCAGCTGGGACTGGACCTTGGTGGCACCGCTGGCCTTTTGGGGGCGCGGATGTGAGGATCCCTTTGAAAGCACAGCTGGGGGGAAAGCCTCGTTTCCTCAGGATCCAGAAGATAGCCGTTTGCTGGTCATTTTTCCACTAAGCCAGGCTCTGTCGGACTGATTTCTGGCGTAGACTCATTTATGGGGAAGCCATGGACACAAAGGTGGGGGGACATAGGACCCCCCCGTCTCTCTCAGACAAAAAATAGCATAAAACGACGAAGAGCAAACAGTCTTTGGGGTGGGGAGGACGGACAAACGGTGGAGCGGATCTCCCCTGCTTCGGAAGCTGCAATCGACCATTTAAAACAGCTCCTCGGTCGTCTGAAGTTTAAATCGTTTTAAAAACCAAAGAGCCCGCCTCTGGGGTCAGCCATTGAGCTCAGATTAGCACGTTTTTTGCCCTATAAAGCAGGGCTCTTCGGAGCCATGGGGCTGTCCATGCCACCTCATTCGGTTTTTGTCCTGGCTGCGTCTCCTCCAGCCGCTCCGGAGTGCGTGTGTTTCTTGGGTCCCGGTCTCCCGCATTTCCCGGAGCGACTCCGGAAACAAAACCGCGATGCAAAGTCGGCTCTAAACAAAAACCAAGAAAAATACCCCCCCGCATGCCTTCTCAAGCGCTCGGTCGCGCTCGTAGGGCTTATGAAAAGAGGAACAGGCTTGTCTCCCGCGGGGGGTGAGAATTGAAACGTAAATCCGCTTTGCTAGAATTTAGTGCATATCTGAGCGTTTACATGCCCGCCATTTATTGCCCCCCCCCTCAACTGAAACTCATCCCTGGTTAAAAAATAAATAAATCTGATCCTAAGAGCAGCTGCTTACCCCCAAAGGTCCAAAAGCCTAGTTCTTGCATGGTAGAGAGTTTTATTTTGCGACTCTTTCCCCTTGCAACACTGGTGCAGATAATTTGGAAAATAGGTCCTGCCCTCTCGGCCCCCGTCGGTTATTTTCCGCCCTGGAAAGTCACGTTAAGATCTGCCGGGTAGAATTCAGTTCGTGTGAACCGGATTCTCACGCCGTTTGTCCATTACTGCGGGGACGCTCCCAAACGAACCGACGTGTTCCATCGACTTCTCCGGCTTCGGCCCCTCGGCAGCCCATAAAAACCTCGGGATCGTTTGGACTTTTCGTTGCATCATACAGAGAGCAGAAGAAACTTCGTTGAAAGCACCTCAAAGACGACGGGGGTTGGAGGGGAAGAGGCGAATATGAAAGATTTGTTGGTTTTTTTACCTTAGTCCTGTGCAATGGCCAATGCTTCTGAACGAGAAATCAAATAGGCTAGCCGTCCAACGGAGATCAACACTTTTCTACAAGGATCTAGGTCTGTTCTGGGATTATTGCTAGTTTATTGATATCAAACCAGCACAAAGCATAACAGGGCCATAATTGTGCTGTATAATTCAGACCGCAGTAAAAGTTTAACTAAACGAGGGAAGTTTTGTGCCAAGAACCAAGGTTTGTGTGTGTGGAGGCGTTGTAATATCTGAGGGGGGTCTGCCACTGTGTGTAAATGTTGGAGATACACACACACCATTTTCCTCTGCATGTTTGTTGGTAAATGGAGAATAATAAATTAGGCGTTTTGGTTTTACTGGGGCAGCGCAGCAATAGAATATAGGGTGAGGGGTTAAAAAGAAAATCTTTGCTAATATGGGAAACATAAGCACGGCTTAAATACTGTGATCACGTCCAAATAAAAATGCCATAACCATCTTTGCGCAGAAAACTAAAGTTTAGTCAAACTAGCCCCCGAAACGCTTGCATCGTGCAAAGCGGATCACTAAAACCTTTTCATTTGCTTTAGCCACGTCCGACTGTGATCATTTCAGTCCTAAATGCAACTAAATGTCAGTTTCATCCTCGTCTCAGGCCGAGCCAATCTGTTTTTCTTCGACAGACAGATCAAATGGGTCCCAGCTCTTTCCTCCTTTGTGTGCATCGAAAAGCAAAGAGCTTCCTAGAACTCATTCGTCTCAGAGGGAAACAGTGGGGAAGAGAAGCTAGATTGTTTCAAAACGGAGTCCAATTGATTTCACTTTCTACAAACTAAATCCTCATCTCATACCCTATAAAAATATTTTTCCATGGGTGAAAGGATCCAGATGTTTGCTTTTATCTTGCTTTAATCTCTGATTTTTCCCTTTCTTCTTCTGTCCAGTAGAAACCCTTCCCTTTACCGAAGAGGTCTTGTAAATTACAGGATGAAAACGATCAACAACAACAACATAGTTTGGATGCAAAAACGGTTTCTTAGCCCCCATCAGGCTTGTCTCTTAGTCCACAGCTAGCGTGTTCTCTGTTCTACACACAAGAGCAGCACCTTAAATATCCCTTTAATTTTTTTAGCCTTCAAGAAGGAAAAATCGACGGAGCATTATAGCTTTTACTAACATGAGGGTTCCTTTAAGCGTGAACTATTACATTTGGGCCGAGCTCTGTTGGCTTTTGGAATCAGGGAGGGGAGATTTTAGAATGGATAATAAAGTGCATTATTTTCAAAAACCCCTTTGATAGAAAAATAGTGTGCTTAGAAAACAATAAAAAGCAAGAAATGAACCCGTTAGCTAGACCAAGACAGCAACAGCGTTAGGAAATGGGGCGCACGGTAGTCTTTGCATAGTGCTTGCAGTAAGGCACTGGGAAGTGGTTACGGGGGTGCCCAGATGAAGACAGAAGAAGAAAAATAAATTAGCAGCTCTCAAATCCCCACAAAGGCAACCTGGGAATCCAGGCTGCAGAAATTGAATATATTTGGCGCACCGTCGAGGGATCAAAACAAACGGATGGGGTGTCAGGGCTCCGAGCTAAAAAGAAGTGGAGACAGAACGTATTAGCAGCGTATGAAAGAAAAGGGCTGGGTTTTTTCTTGCTTTCAGAGATCGTCGCCTAAAAGTTAAACAACGAAATGTACTATCGCTAAAAAACATACCCCAACCCACCAAACAACCCCCCCAAACTGCACACAATATTAAGCTGGTTTGCTTTTAAGGGAAAAGAGAACGCCAGACCATTTCGCTCCCAACACATTTACACACAGCCACGCTAGAGAGGGAGCGCGCAGTAAAAGAAATGATTTTTTCAGCAGAGCTCCATGAAACCCGCACCCCAGCTCGAAATGTGGCCATCTATATTGCTTTACAGACATCGATCGCTATAGGGAGCTAGAAAGCCATAGCTCCACATAGGTGTGTAGTGATGTGTGTCACACACATCTACTCTTAGCTACACAGCTAGGTTTTTCAACAGCAAACTGCCTCGGTGGCGCTTTCCATTTTGGTATCTCTTGGTCCCTTTGTAGCCACAGTTAGCGGCTGGACAAAGCAAAAGTGGGTTCTGCCCAGTCCTTGGAGAACAGGACTAGACACCGGCTGGTGAAATACTTAGATTTAAGGGCACTTTAAAGCAAGGAAGCGATCGAGGCTCAGAGATTCGCAGCGCCCGGTGTCTGTCTGTCTGTCCGCCACCCGTTGTAACTCCATCCATAGCGGGGGCTCTGAGCGCTTCTGCTTAGCAGCAGTTAGTGAGGAGTGGGCGATCGCTTGCAACCGCAGCTGCGAGTCCCTTGGAAAGTGGGGTCCCCCCCCCTTTGCCAGACAGGAGGCTGCTCTCCTTGATTAGCAGACCTGCTTGTGACCATCTCCTGGGCCCCGCTCGGCCCAGGGCCCAGCCAGGGGGTGCCTGTGTGTAAGACACACGCATCCAGAAGGAGGGAGCACGACAAAGGGAGGGAGAGAAAGGAAGCATGAAACAGAGGCAGAGGAGTGCAAGAATTAAGACAGACAGAGGAAAGAGAGTGACTGTGTGTGTGAGAGAGAATGGAGGTTTGTGCATTTGTGATTTATCGTCTTATTTCTGGCAGGCCTGGCTCGGGTTAGCCGGGCACACACACGCTCACTCGTGTTGTGGGACTCGGCTCGTGTTCCTTTCTGACCTTACTTTCTCCAGAGGCGCATATTACTGCATGCGCCAAGAGTTCTGCAAAGCGGGGTAAAGATTTTCTCCTCTGGCCACTGATGTGTTGGCAGAAAAGAGAGACACACGGAAAGGCAATTGAAAACGCCATGTGGTGACCATCTAGCATAATAACGTGGCCTTTCTGGTCTGAAGAACTGCTAATGTCGTTGAAGTTCAACGCGCCAGCGTGCATCCAAAAGCCTGCCTTTTATTCGGGGCATAGCTTGGGCTGTTTATAAAAGGCAGACTTCTTTTTTCTATTCTACAAGTGCATTAAGAACAGAAGATTGGGTGGTGCTGAAGGGCAGGGGAGAGGGTGGGGAGGAATCTGTTTTCAACTATATTTTGCTTTGGAATCCGCCTGGTCAAAATAGCCCTTTCCCACTCTTTCCCCCCCGGCTGCTATTTTTGTATATTTCAGAGCTTTAAAGATTCCCTCCCTTGCCCCACATACAAAGAAGTCTCTCTTCTGCTTTATATAAAGACCTGTGCAGTCACTAATTGTCCATTAGTGCTAATAAGTTGCTAAAACAATATTAGGAGATAACCCAAGCAACCTGTCTTCTTTATTTTAATTTGACTTACTGAAGTCAGGGGCACTTTGATGAAGACCTAACTAGACATGTCCTTGTAATCTGTGTACTAAACTTTTGGACTGTTGATTTTGAGGGTCAGTTATCTAAGCTAAGTTCAAAGTGTCACCTGCTTTAATCCTATTTCTGTCATACTCTGGGAGACTTCGTTCAGCACATAGTCCAGTTTGCAGATCGCCTGGAAAAAATCAAGTCTCTAGCCTCTCCAGTCCCATCCCACATATACTAAGAACTACATTTCTGCATTCTAGCAACGCATTGCGTTCAATTATTCACGTTTACCAGGCACACTCTTTTAGGGTGTAATTTGTAATATATTAGGATGAATTATATCTAAAAAACACAAATAGTAACAAAATGTTCAAATATACAGTGAATGGCTTTGAAATCTGTGTTTTCCATCCTTGGAAGCTGATGGTGCTAAAATTTCCACTTTTCTACCTCTGAAAGTCATGAAATGGGAATTTAAATTATTCACATGGAGATTTTTAATTACATTTTCTCTTTCATTAGGGGTTGTCTTTGCTTTCTACTTGGACCCTCTGAGTGGCGATTGAATCCCTCTGAGATGCTCGCTGGTCCCTCTCCCCTTAACTAAAACACTTCGGCTGATTTCCATGGTCTTGCTTGTGCCCTGTATCCCACGCCAGGAAGATAAGGGAGTGGTGATGTGATGGCACAAAGCAGAAATTAATGGCTTGGGCTATTCTGGTAGTATTCCCCAAGAGTGCATTTGGCTATTTTTGATCACCAAGTGACAAATTTCTGAAAGCCTGTTTTTGCTGTTCAGCTAGCTCCACAGGTGGCTGGATAATATTCATCAAATACATTATCAATTATCCGTCCCCCGCCCATTATCTGACCATCCCTACTAATGATACATGTAGCAGCATTACTCATAGATCCATGGATTATAAAACCAGACGGGACCACGAGTCTGACCACTCCGTCTGACCTTCTGAACAACACAGACTACAGGACTTCCCTGAATTAAGTCTTGTTTGACCTACAGGCCATCTTTTAGAAACCCAGCCATGCTTTTCCCTTTTCTTTTAAAATTGTCAGGTGACGGAGAAGCCACCACAATACTCGGTAATTTGTGCCAATAGTTAATTACACTCACAATTAAAATTTTGCTCCTTGTTTCCAGTCTGCATTTATTTAGCTTCAGGGTCTAGCCAGCGGATCTTTTTATACTTTTGTTTGCCTAATTATGTATTATCAAATTAGATTGCCCTGCGTAGGTACTTGTAGACTGATCATCTCATGCCTTAGCTTTCTTTTTGGTCCTCTCAATACATCCAGCTCCTTGAGTCTTTCACTAGGAGGCTTGTTTTCCAGCCCTTCAGTCATTCTTGTGGCTCTTCTCTCTGATTTTGCACCATCCTTGTGGAAAGGTGGACACCAACGGGCACAGTTTCCCAGTAGTGGTAACACCTGTGCCAATACAGGGGTAATATAACCTCTCTCTGCCTACTTGATATTCTCCTGTTTGTACATCCAAGGGCCACAGCAGCCCTTTTGAGCACAGTATTACACCAGGAGCTCATATTCAGCTGATTATCCACCATGCACCTTAAGTCTTTTTCAGAGTCACAGCCTTCCATCTGTCTTTCTTGGACAATTGAAGATCTCTTTGTGGGTATGGCTGATTGGCTGCTGAACCCAGCCCTGCAGACATCGACAGGAACATCCCATAGAACCACCTGGATCTTCACTGGTATTTTCTGCGGTTTCTATGCTGAGAACACGATAATGATTGGATATTTCTCACTATGTGGAGTTTCTTCTGATCCTCTTCTTACTGGTGGTCACAACCTGCCCATCCTCTTCTACCTCCAGCCTTGCAGATTGCCATTTGGTCTTCTTCCCTCTGATGTTTATGTACTGCCTTGCCTTGCCTCTGGTTTCCACACTCTCTGATTTCTAGGTAGTCAAGTCCTTTCTTTCTTGAATCCTGGGTAGTGATGGACAACTAGATTCAGGAAGCAAGATCTCCTCATCTCTCTGCTGCTCTGCAGTGTCTGTACTTGTCCTTCTAGACCTGATTTTTTTATTTCAGCATGGACATCAGCATGTACTTCCTACAGAGGAAATCCTTCTGGGTTCAGACAGGAAAGAAAACACGGCCCATCCAATGCAGGTCACAACCATTGTTCCATCACAATAATGAGCATAGAAACCTAGCTACAAAGACAGTCTCTCACAGTCCCTCTCCAGACCTTTTTGTTTGCCACTCATGTTCACTGCTGAAGAGTCCTCCAGGCAACTGACTTATAACATTCTAGGCCTCCCCACTCAGCTCCATCCCTTCATTAACAAGGAACAATTAACCGCTCAGACTTCAAACACTGCAGCTAATCAAAGACTCGAGAGTTACAGCCACATGGCCCATGCTGAGACACAGGCAAACTGACGCCTCATTTGGCCTGTGCAGGGCCCCGCAGCCCCGCTACACAACCCACACAAGGAACAAACAAACAACAGATGGACCAAACACACCACTCATTAAATCTCTCAATCTCCAAGATCAGGATCCACAGCTACGCTCCCCAAAACACCCCTGTTGGATGCACCAGTTGTTTGGCCATCTCTATTAAGTGATGCGTGTAGCAGCGTTCCTTTCCACAGTGTCCATGCATTGGCTGGGGGCTTGTGTCATCTAAGGTCAAAGACCGGCTCAGCCACAGATGATCAATGTCATGTAGGCAAAGTCACATCACCTGCTCTGTACCTCGCTCCCCAACTGCAAAACTCCTGCTCCCCTACATCACAGGGCTGTTCTGAAAATAAACGCAGCAGCGAGAGCTATGCCAATGGAAGGAGGATCAGTCCACTCTCCCCTCCCATACAGTGTAGCCTCCTTGTTAAAATGTTAAGCACCAGGACAGAATAAATTGAGACCAGAGCCTCAACAAGTGTAAAACGAGGATAGCTCCATTAGTTTCAGTGGAACTGAGGATCTGTCCCTAAATTTGGCAGCATAATATATTTGCTATGCTAAATTTGTAGGCAGGGGAGGGAAATAAAATGAGTTTAGAAGCATAATATGGCTTTGTACCTCCAGAAAGGGTTCTTTAAAAAAAAAAAAAAATGGAAAACATCAGAGCTAATTGCAACATAAGAAGGAAAATATACATCCTTTTTTTCTAAAAGCTAGTAAGCCTGGGTTCTTGGCTAGTGGTTCTGCAATATCATATTTTAAAAGAACGAGGCAGGTCTCTGTTTACTACCTGTCCTAAACCTCAGGTATTTTATAAGGAAAATGCCTGTCATAGTTTAACAAGTAAGGTCATTAAATGGAGGTCAAAAGAGAAGGACAGAAAAAAATCAAGCGTCTAAATTTATGGGTTGCTAAGGAAGCATAAGATAGAGTTGAGAAAACATGGGTGGAAATGGAGACACTGTCTCAGTGGAAACACAGTTACTATTTGTACCCAAGTGATGACCTCTGAAGAGAGGTCTTACAAGCTGGCAAAATTACTGCTTGTGGGATCCAAGCCAGTTCTCTCCTTCCCCTCAATGGGAGTTGGATCAGGCCCTTTGCCCAGAGTCACTATGTTTTTATTACAAAGGTGAACGTGCCCAGGTGCCTCCGGAGGAAACAGGCTGTGGGAGCCAGCAGGAAAGTCAGACCTTTGCGAGCATCCGTGTGGGAGCCAAGTTAAACGAGGGAGAACCAAAGCACTCGGGCCTAGTCTCATTCCGAGCAGCGTGGCTGGTGGGATTTTAGCCAGAGGGATGGGTGTAGGAGTGCTCAAATTCTGCAGCACCAACCATCACATGGACAACCTGTCAAAACACCAAGGGCTGGACTGAGCGTGCCTGTTTACATAACGCTTAAATCAAAGGTGAATCCTCACAGCTTTGTTGTTTGCTTGGCCTCCTACCTCCCTAGTTAAGACAGCTAAACCTCTGGCCAGTGGGGTTTGCCCCGAGCCCACACTGAATGGGGAGAGGAGGCCACAGGCCGTGTTTTACAATGCTGCAGGTCCACACTAGGAGACCTCCCTGGGGAGAGCTTCCATTGAGCATTGCACAGCATCCCTGGGACTGGGGAAGTGGGGAAACCCACACAGGGGTGCCTTAAAGTGGCGTTTCCCTTTGAGAAGCACTGAAGAGATACAAAAGGAGAGTTAGAAATGATGCCCGGGAGGGTACCCATTCCTGCCAAGCCTTAGCCATCATTGCCCCCAGCTCACCCAATGAGCTCTCAGAAGGAGCCTAAGAGAGGATGGAACCTTGTCAGGAAGATGGGCTCTACCTACTTCCATGTGCTCCTTTTTCTAGGGATCCATAGGTTTGGTTGTGCAGAAGTAATGAGCCTTTGGGCCTATGCTGACGCTTTTCTTCTTGGTCAAGCATCTCTCTGTTTCTCTATCGTATTTCTAATGGACCCATCACCATAGTATCAGGAGTTTTAGGGAGAGGAACATTTCATGGCAGTGCTTCTGCTTCCACACTTGAGGGTTGCACCAATTTAACAAAAATTAGTTTTTTTTCTACTGATTGAGTTACACTGATACAAGAGCTGTGTATAGATAATTCATAGATTCCAAGGCCAGACGGGACCACTTTGGTCCTTTAGCCTGACCTCCTGTATAATGCAGGCTGGAGAACTTCCCCCAAATAATTCCTGGAGCCGATCTTTTAGAAAATCATCCAATCTTGATTTTAAAATGGTCAGGGATGGAAAATCTATTGGTACATTGCTTTAATGGTGAATTATACTCAGTGTTAAAAAATTACTCCTTATTTCCATGATGAATTTGTCTAGCTTCAGCTTCCAGCCATTGGCTCATGTTATATCTTTCTCTGCTAGACTGAAGAGCTCATTATCAAACATTTGCTCCCCATGTAGATACTTATAGGCTGTAATCAAGCCACCCTTTATCCTTCTGTTTGCCAAGCTAAATAGATTGAGCTCCTTAAATCTATCACTGTAAGGCGTGGTTTCTAATCCTTTAATCATTCTCATTGCATTTCAAGCACTTGACCGTGCCCCTTAAGGATCATGGAAAGGAAACAAATGAAAAAATGAGAGTAGATGTGGGAAATACAACCAGATCTCAGTTTAAATCCTAGTGGATAGGGCACTGG
The DNA here is from genome assembly GCA_007922155.1 of Mesoclemmys tuberculata. Classification (NCBI taxonomy): domain Eukaryota; kingdom Metazoa; phylum Chordata; order Testudines; family Chelidae; genus Mesoclemmys; species Mesoclemmys tuberculata. The sequence continues at coordinate 5,641,611 of ML675638.1, forward strand.
CCTGGGGAAACTAGGTGTTGCTCTCCTCTCTGCCACCAATAACTCACATGACCTTAGGCAAATTACTTCACTTTTCTATGCTTTTGTTTCCATTGCCTCATTTTGCTTGTCTTGTAGGCTCTTTGGAGCATGGACTCAATCTCTCCCTCTCCAGTGCCTAGCACCATTGGTGCACTGACATACCACCACTATATTGCTACTACTGATGATAATCCAGAGGCCTGGAAAGATAATTCAGTTACGGCAGGACTCAGCTTTGTAAATGTTAGCAGCTGGGATGCTCACTTGCTTTATCTCAGTGGTTCTCAACCCAGCTACCATTGTGGGCTGCCTATGCAGTCACATGGGCCACAGCTTATAATGTTGGAGAATTTTGTAGGTCTCTTTATTTACAGCAAATAGCTTTGCCAACTGTTATAATATCCAGTAACACTTTTTTCAAACCCTTAACGAAGGAGACCCAGGGCACCTCCGCTGCCAGAATTAACTTCCTTTGCCCAACATTAGTGCCTCTAACTGTATGGTCACCAACACAACTTTGAAATGCTTTTAACACACAGGTTTTGCACTAGTTTAACTAAAACCAATTTAGTTAAACAGGTTAACCCTCTAGTGGGAAAAAGCTACCATTGTCATGAAATGTTCTTTTTTATTTCCTTTCCCTTAAAAAAACAAAACAAAACAAAACAAAACACTAGGTACTATAGCGATGGGTCCCTTAGAAATACTATTGCTAGACAGACAGACCCTAAGCCGCTGACTGCTGAAAGCCAAGAATAGAAGAGGGTTTGGATCAGTTTAAAATGGCCCTGTTCTGTACATTGTCTCTGAAACTCTGATGTGGACACTGTCAGATCCAGAATACAAGGCTATTGGCCTGACCCAGTGTGGCAGCTCTTATATTTTTGTTTTTAACGAATAGCTCTGAAGTATCCTCTAACATGACTTTGCTAGGTAGCGGGATAGAAAGGATGGTCTAGCGGTGAAGGCAATAGCTTAGGACTTAGGAGACCTGTATCCCTCTACCACAGACTTCCTGTGTCACTTAGGGTATGCCTCCACAGCCCACAGAAGTGAACCTCCCAGCTTGGGCCAACAGACTTGGGGTACTGGTACTCACGCTAGCACTTTAAAAATACCTGCTTTGAAGTTGCGGCTCAGGCTCTCAAGGCAGGAGAGTGGAGGGGATACTTCACAGCCCAAACTCCAGCCTGAGCTGAAACTTCAAAGCGCTGTCCACACAGCTGTTCTTAGCATACTAGCACAAGACCTGCTGGCCCAAGTCAGTCAACTTGGGCTGGGAGGCTTGCTTCCATGGGCTTACTCTTACTCTTCAATGGGCTTACTCTTAGCCGCTCATTGCCCCAGTTTCCCTTCTGTAAAATTGAAGGCAGTAGCGTTTCCCTACTGCTCAAGGGTATGGTGAGGAGAAATCCATTAAAGACTGTGAAGCATTCAGATACTACGCTGATGGAGACTATATAAGAACCTTAAAAAGAGAAGCATCTCAGAATACCGAAATATTTAAAAATTAATCAGACTAAGAGTGTTCACTGTATGTGCGCTTTGCAGTGGTCTTTTGGAAAGAAGCACTGTATGGATTACAGGGTTCTTAAGGCATGCACATGGGTTAAGATTTCAGGTGAGCGACTGTATCCTCTTGATCAGAGCTGTGTCTGCACCCCAGACATTGGAGTCGACCAGCTATCTATCACGCTTTGCTGCAGCAGCGGTTTAAGTTGGCTGATCCCAACGGAGGCTCAACCGTTTCTAACAGCAGCCATCAGGCAAAGACACCTAGTACCAAACCAAACAGTTTGTCTGGTAGGCAGGGTCTGGAACTCCTGGGGTGGTTGCACAGGGCGAGTTGTCTGTTCAATAGAGGAGAATCGAGTCGAAGCTGCTTACAGCCAGTTTCAACTGGAAATGTTTCCTTCTGTAAATTAAGGTCTGATTGTCTACCACAGAGAGCTGCCAGGGACTGGACAGGGACCAAGGAATGATTTCTCTGACTCTTAAATTAATATTTTTCTGTCTGATAATAGAAATGGGATTGTCCTCAAAAGTGATTTACAAAGAAGGTCGGTGCCATTATCCCCATTTTGCAGATAGGGAAATTGAGGCACAGAGCGTGGAAGCGATTTGCTCGCAGTAGGCTAGAGGCTGAGCCAGGAACCAAACCCCAGGCTTTTGAGGTCTTGTTTAGTGATCTATCCACTGTGCACCACTGCCTCCACCACTACTCATTAGCGGTAATCTGAAAATGCAGGTGAGTGCTTGTGCTCCACCGTTCTGAAAGCATAGGTCAAATCATAGCCCCCCTTAACACTGTGGTGCAGAGACCTCTGGAGCCAGGAGGCTCGTGTGTCCTGGGTGCAGCCTCTTACAGTCTGTTTTTCAGAGGTGCTGAGCTCCCACAGCTCCCAGTGAAGACAAGTGGGAGCTCCCAGCTCCGGTGAATCAGCACCATAGTGCCTACAGGGGCGGGGGTCCTGAGCCCACCCCACCTGAGAGATGCTGTCCAGGAACACTGGGCATAGACAACAGCTCCCTGAGATGGAAGTGGCGAGCTGTCGCAAGGCAAATTGACTGGTAGCAAGTGAAACCTCAATCAGGCTGCACACTGGTATTGCACTGTGCTGGGTGACTGCTCCGAACCAGAGCTGCCACCAAGGAAAGAAAGAGAAGATGCTACTGGGGGATACAGAGCTCCCTGCGTACACACAACACACCTGTTTGCACAGTGAGGAGCTAAGATGAGCAGAGAGCTGCTTAGTGGGGGGGTGGAAGGTTAGGGAGTTCATTTGCACAACCTTTCTTATCCCTGAGTAGCTTTGCTCATTGCACCCGCAGAACAAGTTTGCAGACCCTCCTCCTCCCTTCCCAATTGCTCTCAGGGCTGTGTTAGAGACCATGCAACCCGCTCCTGCTTCACTTGCGCGCTTTATGATGTCACCAAAAGCTCTTGCTAGAATGGGAGCCCCAAGGAATCCAGGTCAGGAAGACCCAGGTTCCACAAGTCCCAGAAACTGCAGTGGCAGCCAGTGGAGCTGAAAGGCTCTCCGGAAAGAATAGAACCTTAAACCGAAATAAAGCAAAACAAAAAATCCCTACGGTGCCAAGGGCCTTGGCCAACAAACATGTGGTGACACAAGCACACCTCTGGGAAGAGCCTGGAAGTGCTCGCCTGATGAGAGGTTCGTAATGGTAGACCCTTAGGGCTAGATTTCGGTTCCAAGCACATCCCTAAACAAGGAGTGACGTCTAAAATTGCATGAGTCTAGGCGTAACCCCCGGGAGATGTAGAACCATCACACCCGTCTTGCCCCAAGGAGGAAGTCAGTTACTGCAGCCCTTGAAAAGGCACAGTTTATTACATCCGCCACCCCAAATGTCTCGTTACTACTCTGGCCAGTAAGTATGAAGAGTGTAGCCACTCCAAACCCCTCTCTCTGCCCACTTCCTCGCAGGGGAGGGGGAATATTCAAAGCATACAGATTATACTCCAACACAGATTGAGTGAGGAGTGGATGGGAACCTGCTTCGATGAGAAAAACAAACACACAATCTAAGCCATTCTCTCTTAGCAACCTTACTCAGACTGAAACCCATAGAACTGCTGAGAAAATAAGGGCCATACATCATAATGTGAGGCAAGCAGAGGCAGTACGAGAAAGTGGCCCTTTGTCTGACCCAGGAGAAGAACGTAAGTGTTGCATGCACCGCTCATGAGACATGTTTGCATTCACGTAGAAGTCGTGACATGTACAACATATACATTTATGTGGGCTGTGGGTTTGCAGTCTTCTTTTTCTTAGCATCTATAAGAAATGCTTAGAAAGGAAACCTGTGATATATCATAGCCAAGAGCGTAAAGCCAAAGGCATCATACCCAATCCCCAAGCCACAGGGCTAGGCTGAGTGATTTGCAGCTGTAATGTACTTGTGGATAAACAAATAGAGGTAGAGTCCAGTCCCTCGCTGATCTCCCCTCAACTCCATTGGCCTCCACTTCAGAAGGTAGCTGCATGGCAGTGGATAGGGAACTAGGCTTAAATCAGGCCAGTTGGGCACTCTTCTCTGACAATTACCTGGTGTACCACCCTAGTCAAGTCTGTTTCCCTTTCTTTGTCTTGCTTATTTTGTCTGAACTGTCCCATACTAAGTATTTGTATAATGGAGTTCTGATCCTGGTTGGGTCCTGTAAGCCCTAAGTAATATAGCCAATAAAGAGCAGCTATGCCTGCTCCTGTTCCAGTTTGTATGTCCACTATGCAGAGTCAATGACGATTGCACCCTTGCACATGCCTTATCCGCTCCACACCCCCCCCTTTCCACAGCTTTCTACTCAGCAGGAACAGAAACTCGACTATGATCAGAAAAAGATGATCCGGTGGTTAGGGTTTTAGCATAGCACTGGGGGGGATGGAACTAGGGTCAAGTCCAGACGTTGCTACAGGCTTCCAGTGTGACTGAGGGCCAGATAGTCAAAGATATCCAGGCACCTAAAGATGTAGTTTGTCACCTGATGGAATTTTCAAAACGCACCTGGGCACCTAACACCTCTTCATTTCTATACTTGAGAAAGTCCCTCTTGGACACCTAAATACCTTTGAAAAATATGTCCTTACATTTCTCTGTAAATATGCCCAGCTGTAAAATGGGCATAATAGACCTGTCCTACCTCAGAGGGGTGTTGAGAGGAGAATTACCTTACAGCTTGCAACGGGCTATAGCAACGGGGGCCATATAAATACCTAATATAGATAAGGGGGGGGGGAGCAAGCCCATGCCACATGTGGAGTTCACAGCACTCCAGTGGGTGGCCAACACATGTACTGTAAATGGGGGGGAAGTTATCTGCTCCAGGACTACACATGTAGTTACTTTGTGCACCCCTTTCCTGAGACCGAGTCTGCCATTGGGACAAGCATCCTTGTAATAAGAAGGACCCAAGTGATGTGTGTTGCCGTCAGTAAAAAATGTTCACACTAATGAAGAGCTCAGACTATGTGGCAGTAAATTGGCATAGTCCCCCCCGGCATTTTGAGGAATTATACACAGATACGTATGGATGGGAATACACATCCCTGTAAGAGGCATGTCATTCGGACTGTCACTTACCCAGCATCCCTCAGGATCCGATCCAGTGGTCGCTTTGTTTGAGGACGGCTTGAGGAAGGAATTCGGGATTTGTCTCCCCTGTGAATACAGAGAAGGTGGAAGTGTTACATCCCTAATAGCGCCTGGCCCAAACTGTTAGAGTCTACACACAGCCCTTACTCGGGCAGAGCTCCCATTGAAATCGCGAGGAATGCCATCTTTGCCCTGAGTGGGAGCTGCAGGTGTTCAGCACCTCTCAAAACCAGATTTGAGATGTAGGTGCTTAAATACGGAACTAGGTGCCTAACGTCAGGCGCTGACACATGCCAAGGGCCTGATTCGGCTACCCTTACTTGGGTTGAGTAGCACCTTACTATACAAGCAGCCCCATTGTTTTCAGCAGCATGTGCAGGGAATCAGGCCCTAAATGTTGGCCATATTGCTAAGCTCCTTATTTAGGAAGGCTTCCCACAGACTTCACCAGGGGCACCGGCTGAATAAGAAACATAGGCTTCAGCCCTGCATACAGCTGGGGTTCAAATCTACTCCCAGTGAAGCTAGAATAATGTCTCCATTCACTACAAGAAGAGCAAGATCAGATCCCTACAGCCTAGCAGGAATCAGAACAAAGCTGCCTGTAAAGAGGTCCCACGCACCGCAGCTCCACCTTCTTGTGGCTAGGTGTGGGAAGCAGCTCTCTCTGCCTGATGCCCTCTTCCATCAATTACTCACCCTGTGGCCTCTCTCTTTGCAATGCAGGGTGCTTCCTTTTCATGATTTGGCCCTCTGGCCAGGTCAGCCCCGCACCTTCTGGGGTAACAAAGTCCCACCAGACAAGCAGTCTGGATGTCACCTCAGACAGTTTTCCATTCCACATCTCCCACTCCTGTGCCACCTTGCAGTGGCTAGTAGGGAAACCCAGGCATATCCATTACTCCAGGCTCCAGCCCAGGGACCCTATGACTCACAGTCCAAGACGACTCAGACTGAGACCCTACTGCACATCTCTATCTCTTTACCTGTCTCTGGTTTACTACTAGAGATTCCCTTGTTCCCCATGGCCACTTCATCCTTCTCAGTCTCTTGCTGGACTCCACAGTCCAAGGCAGGACCTCAGGGCTTACTCTATCCCTCATTCACCTCTTTGGCCCCAGCCAATTCCCCTCCCAGCTATGGAATGACTTCAGATGTCCCCCCTACTTCCCCCTTCTACTGTCAGCTTCCTGGTTTTACAGCCTGTCCCAGCTCTTCCCCAGCTGTGCTCCAAACTCAGTTAACCCTCCTTCTCTCAGGTGATCTAATTGGCCTCAAGGCTGGTGTGGGATGAACACACCCATCAAACTGCCCCTGTTTTTCTTTCTTCAAAATATTGTCCTTATTCCTTCCAAAAACCCTGAAAGAAGTAGTTTCTAAATTCATTTCTCAAGTGCTGGATTTAAAGAATGTGAAAGCACACAGTTAATTATCCAAACACTTTGAGACAGTGGTAAGGACGTATGCTCTAAACATCATTAGAAGACTTTACGTCATAGAGCAGTGCCAGGTGTTCTCTGCAGAAAACAAACACCCTTCAATCTTGTTCATGCTGCCAACTTCTAGCTATGGGTTTACCTGAAAAGCTCTCCTTCTGAATGCTGTTTCCCAACCACACTTCTTGAGTCAGTCATTTTCTAATGGCCCTTTTGGAATAATTTAGCCAGAGAACCTTGCAGTCTTCCCTCACTATGTGTCCTTTTAGGCTGCCCTGCTCCCCTGGTTAGCCAGTGAATGTAATAGCAACCAAATGTCTTCAAATAGTCAATCACCATTTTATTTTTACTGTGCTGGTAATAAGCCTTTACATGTTAACTTTTGGCCTTGTTGGGTAACCTCTTATTTGAAAGTGATCTCATTGACTTTATCAGGATTTGGTCATTATTCATTTCTTCCTAAAGGGCTCCTTATTAGAGATGGCTGTCTATTAAATTGGCACGCTCTCTGTCTTACACCCATACACATCCTTTATCCTCCCTCATCATTCATGTTACCAGTCCATAATCATATTCATTACTTTACAGGGCTCCTGGTGACACAAACAAATATAGGTTTTTTCCCCCCATTTAATACTTAAGTGTTATGTGTTAAAAGGGAAATAAATAAATGTTAAAATAATCACCACTTAAGAAGGGTGGTTAAAAGTATAATTGCAAAATAAATGGACCTGATTCCTGACTGTGTTAGTCCAATTTCCTGCCAGTGTAATGAATTTCAATGGAATTAGAGTCTTTAAAATTGGTGTCATGCAGTAGTTAATTGGGTCCAGGTTTTTTTCTTTACCTCTTGGAAGAGATGGGCTCATCACTTACAAAAGGTGGAAAGAATTTGATTTGATTTGATTGACCTACAAGCCTACAATCTTTATGATAAATAGACAGATAGATAGATGTATGTACTAAAACATAGTGGGCTAGATCCTCAGCTGGACTACATCAAGGTAGCTCTGTTGAGGTCAGTGGACCTATCTTGATTCACATCAGCTGAGCTGATCCAGTAAATGGAAGTGTTGTGGCTGGATTGGTTTAAATTCTATGATCTGTCATTTAGGAAGGGACTTTGAATGTCAAATGTGTAGTTGTAGGGCTGTTGGTCCCAGGATATTAACAAGACAAGAGATTATCTCATCCACCTTGTCTCTCTAAATGTGTATGAGTTTGTTTTGGAGCTGAACCTCGCTGTTATTCTTTTAACTGCTGAGAACTGATGTGTTGCTTTTTCCTTTGTACCCCTTTGTGCTTTAAGCCCCAAAATGGCAATCGCAGAAATGAGGTAGCAACACCTCTTAGATCATCTGGTTCATTTATCTGCCAAATGCAGGTTCTTTGTCCCCATTTTACTTTAATTGGACAGAATTTACAGTAATAGCGTGTATAAATAATAATCTATTGTGATAACCATGATGAGATCTCTCTGTGCTAAGACCTCATTCTCTTGGTCACTGTCCAAACACAGGGAATGAGAATCCTTGCCCCAACGACTGTAAATCAATCCTTTCAGACCTTTAATCATTTTCCTTACTCTTTTCTGAATTCCCTTCACTTGCTCAATCGCTTTCTGTCAGTGGGGTGCCAAGAACTGAATGCAAGAGTGGGAACATGACCTTCCTACACACATTGTACCTCGCTGTGCACAGCTAGTAGATGTATTGCCCCTTTGTGTTTCTGCAAGCATTTTGCACCACAAACGCAAGCCTAATTTGCTGTCCAATGCTTTTACATTCTCTGGGCCTGATCATTGATTTCACTGGGCTTTGGATCAGGCCCCTGTTGAAAATCTGTGTATTGGATAATTTTCCTTCAGCATTATTTAGCCTATTTTTTTCTAAATTAAGTCTAATGTGTTATTTTCTACCAATATTTGTACTCTTTCTAGGTCCCTTTTTAAAATTTCCTCACTGTTGTTCACCACTCTTCCCAGCTAGGAAGCATCTGCCAGTTTTATTCATAAGCTGCACTTTCACTAGCTCCTTAATGAAAATATTAACTAAGACCTAACCGAAGATCCTTGCAAAACCCCATGAGGTACCTCCCACAAACTAATTACTTGGCTTACAGTCCTTTAACCAGTTTTCAGTCCACAAGATATGTTACCATCAGAGGAAAACAAGAGGTCCCAGCCAAGATCAGGGCCCCTTCTGACTGCACACACACATTATTAATTATATCATTATTATTATTTATTAACAGAAGCCTTCAGTCTTAAACATTTGTGTGTGTCGGATGGGTGTAAATAGATACATGTGTGTATACATAACACACACACACATATATATAGTATCTTCAGTGTGTGTGAATGAATGACTAGGACAAACAAAAAGAAAGACAAAAGGTATCTCTGCCTGGGTAGCTTTCAGAGCAGGCCCTTTGTCAATCCCCCCACCATACAAACCAGCAGAGCTCTTTACAGACTCTGCTGTGACACCCAGGAGAAAACAAACAGGAGTTCTGGGGGGGATAAGAAAGTTCCTATTGAGAAAGAAGTTCCTGGCTATGTCGGTTTTATTGGCCTGCTGGAACCCTATAGCTTAACAACCAGCAGCAACCCCCCAAGCCGGGCCCTAAGACATCCAGCAGAAGGTGTGAGTGCGGGGGGTGGTCGGGCTAAGAGGAAAGGAAGCCGGAATGTAGGCATGTGTGTGAGGTCATTGTTACCAGAAATACCTCGCCATCCCCGCTGTCCTGGGGCCGCTGCCGGCCGTTCGGCGGAGCTCAGAGCGAAGGTGCTGGCCGGGGGCGAGAGACGCCCGGTGATACCTTATCAGCAAAGCGCAGCGGGTCCCCCAAGTACTTACAAGCGGAAACGGGGCCAGTGGCCAAATGCAAGCGCTGGCAGGGGACGAGCGCTGCTTACCAGCCACGGGGCCGACTCCCTGCACAGCCACACGGTCTTTAAGGTAATCTTCGCCCGCCTGCGTCCTGGATCCTTTGCAAAGCAGAGGCGGGGGGGTTCCCTGAGCTGTGGGCGATGGGGGAGGCGGTTTGCAGCAGTGGAGGGGGAATGGAGAGAGTGAAATGATCCCAGCTGGGGGGAGTGGTGGAAAATCTGGGGGGGTGTTCCCCCGAGTAAGCACACGCGACCCCCGCGTTTGCGTGCATGGCTTGGTGCGATTCTTTGGAGCGCATGGTTTTGGTGGAGCAGCTGTAGGGCTCTGCGGGCACGTCTGGTGCGCGCGCACGCCTTTGTGCGCGCAGCTGACTGCGCGCTTACAGGTGTAGAGGTATCCGCGTGCGCACGGCAGGCGCTGACCTGGTAAAAGCTCCCACGTTTGTTTCCCGAATGTATTGTTCTTGATGCACCCCCTGAAGCACTACGGCTGCGATCCCACGTGTCGGGGGAGGAAAACAATACCTTTTCTCACCTGTTTTATTGGAATTTACGAGGGGAGCAGGGATAATCTGCAACAGGTGTTTTGATTTAGGGTTACGCCTTGAAAGACCAGTAGCACAATTTGGACACTGGTTTTTTCTACCCCTGGATGCCCCCTCCTCCCCTGGTATTGTGAATTGTTTAGAGTCTAAGGGATTTTCCACCTCCTACACAGTAAACGTGATCGGCCATCCGGCATTATCATATCAAGAAAAAAAGAAACAAGAATCAAAAGATGCCATTTCATGAAGTGAATTTACAACGCTCCCTGCCTGGTCACTTGCTAACTTGGTGGTGTATAGGGTGATTGTGGGAGGACTGGCTTTCACACGTCTCAAGGCTGAAAGAAACAGCATGAATGGGGAACGGGTGTCCCACGAAACTGGGGGGTGGGGGGAATAAAAGTTCTCAATGGGAATTCCGGAAGCTTTCGGATAATAATGAGCGTGGCGGCTTGAAGCACAAAGTGCAAGGGATTTCACCTTGCACGTGCAGAAGTTTGCTTTCCCAGCCAAACCTGCGCGTTCCTAGCCTACAAACTCCTGTTTCTCTGTTGTTCTGGTCTGTGGGGCTGGAGCACTGAAGGGAGTAGCCACGGGCTGGTCCAGAGGCCTAGCATTGATGGGTGGAGCTGGGGAACATGCAGGGAGAACCGATGCTGTATTGTGCTCTCTTAGGGAAGCGCTCCATTGATAATGTCATCGAGGTGGAAATGATGGAGAGGCAGAACTTTAGGGCCAATGCGTGCACACAAAGCAGAAGTCTCTCCTAGGAAGAACGTTTGAAATATACCAGGCAGACAAGGATCAAATATTTTCAGGGAGGTTTGGACTGTAGCCATGAAGTTCCGTGTTTGCTTCTGTGAAGAGCTAATACATATGACAACATGCAAAAGTCCATTTTCTGAACATAAGGAAGGCCATTATTCATGGAGCCCTGGGCCTAGGCCTGCGATTCTCACTCTGTCAATCCATCAATCAAGTCAGAAGGGCGGAACTATGCCTGAGTGAGGATTGCAGAAGGGGGCCATGCTTTGCACAGGTATACATACACACGTGAGTTCAATTGAATATGAAACGTATGCACCAGTTGGCTGTAGCTTGGCGATGAGCTTTAAATAATAAAAGCAATGCTCCCAGACGGTGTTCAGTCTAAAACAACAATAATGCAAACCTTCACTTTTAAAAATGTATCGTATTGAGTAGACTGGTGAAGATGGATGGAGAAATGATAGACTACCCACCCATAGGTAGGTAGGTATACTCAGAGATCATATACACACGATAGGTGTGTGTACCTACAGCAGTCCAGTAATTACACCGAGGAAATTAACATAGGTGTGCATTGCGTTGGTGCTCAAGTCTTTTTATGTTGTGTACGAGCCTAATGACAATGGGATGCAGGGAAATTCTCTAAAGACATTGGGCAATATTTTCGGTAGCGCCTAAGGCGCAAGCCCCCCGCACTTTCAAAGAGGCCTCGGCTTTTAGGGGGTTCAGGCACTTTTGACAATTGCAACCAACAGCTGACAAGTCAAGGGCCCGATCCTGAAAACACAGGGGAGTCGCATCGAGTATCCCTGTGAGCAAGCCCACGGCACTTCTGCGCAGCAGTGTTTTCAGGATCGGGCCCTCGTCGCGTGTGTTTGCTCTTGCTTTAGGTTTTCCAAACTCAAACAAGCAAAACCTTGGCTTTTTTTTTTTAATTGGCTGTACAACTGTGCACGAGACCAGTATATTTCTGGAATCCTTGTCTGTCTCCCATACCCTCCTCCTCCTCTTCCTCACAGCCACCGTCTCAACAACACCTGGGGAATTCGGACACACGTTTTTAACATCCGATGCTAAGTTTAATGAATTAAACCTCCCCCCTCGCTTTTTGGCTTTGCTTTGCTTGGAAGTTTTGCGTCCAAGTTTTGATTGTGTGTGTGTACAAACCCGCTGCAACAAATCCGTACCCTACTGATTTCTGAAGCAGCCGAAAGGAAACCAGGAGTAATCATCTTCAACCTAATTTGGAGAGGAAGCCCTGTGAAAACTCCTCAGACACCCAGACCCGCAAGGGATCTAAACGAGGAAAGGCGTAGTCATGGCTTCTCTGCCAGGCCAGCAAGTGCATTGCGAGAGCTCCCAGCCACGGATTCTGTATGTTTTAGATTATGGAAAAGAAAAGAAAAAAGAAAAGAAAAGAAAGTGAAGGGGTTTCCTTCTGTAAAGCAGAGGGAATTAATTTCCTTGTCAGAGAGAGAGAGAGAAATAGAGAGATAGAAAGAGAGAGAGATGTGTTTCTGCTCTTGTGATTAAATAACATAATTTATCATTCGCAAGACACTAAATTGATTGCGGGAATAAAATGATAGCGTGTGACCAGTAGCCTTGTTCCAGACGTCTGTCTCAGGAATTCATTCATGCTCTCCTTGATCAACCACATAGAACCAAAAAAGGCAGGTAGGCATCGCCTAGATACGTCTTCAGAAATAAGGGACTCCAGTTTATTTCGGCAGTAACCTAAAGGGCATACAGCCAAACACCAAGAAAACACTAAAATCAAATCCAGACCTGAATGGACCAAGCAAATCCATAATCCCCGTTTGCTACGTGAAGAAATCATTCGTCAAAGTTACTTCGAACACGAATTTGTAAAGTGCTTCTTAGAACTTTTCTTCCTTTCTCGGCGATAGCCGGGGAAATAAAGCCTCCCCCCCAAACACCCCCCCCCTTGTCAGATAAATCTGTGTTTCTATTCTTCTAAAGGGTTCCAGGTTTGGCGTGAAGGAGCAGTGAATGTAATTTCAAAAGACGATTTATACAGCCCAAACAATGGAAACCATAACACGAGCTGACTTTAGAAAGTTGTCGGGAGGGATTTAGAGACCACAAACACATTTTTTCGTAACCATACAATATGGAAACTCTTAGAGAGCTGTATCTGCCGACATCTTGCAATGCCTGGCCTTCCTTGTCATCTAGAGGAGAAAGGGTAAAATATATTAACTGAAGACACAATCTAAAATTGCTTCTACATTTTAAACACGCTGGCGCAGGTAACTGCCCGCAAGATTTCCTTCTGGGGTAAATTAGTTCAAGTCGGTTCACAAAGATATTTCCCTCCCTCTCTCTAGTTTTAGAAACATTTTAATTTCAGACCAAAGGAAATCTTTCACCCAAGTGCAAGCATTCTTATTCTTCCAAGAAGACCATACAGGAGTAACCATATGACATAGAGATAGACACCATCCTGCCAGCACGTGGACCTGAGAGAAAAATGTATTCACCTTTCCTTACACGTGCAAGAAGTGTTCCCAAGACAGAGCCCCCACCGGTAGACGCGAAGTTGTGTGAGTGTCTATACATATATGGGTGTATACATATTATGTACCATCACCTGTATGCCATATGGTTATGTTACAAACGTGTGTGTCTGAAATTCACCTATTAGCCAGGGTGGCAAATTATTTTCTCTGCTAACGAATATTTTATCCAAGCCAACTTTGTCCAAAACCGAGAACTGCCAAACAAGAATACGTGCTCCTTTGAAAACTGCCCTCTGTAAGCAAGGAAATAAGTTTGTACTTCTAGTAATAGAACTGAATTTTCAAATACTTTTCTCCCCCATTCATACTCGTCAGGACTTTAAAAAAATTCGAACTTGCAGTAGAGAACAGAAGTTGCGGATCTGTTTCTGCCCCTTTTAACTTATCCAACGATTCCCTAGAGTCTCCTAGAAAATTCTTTGCTCGAAAGTGACCGGAAATCCCCTGTTTTGTACCCGGAATAAAAGTACAACAATTGCACTGGCATTTGTGAAAGGCACCAACCCCAGCGTAAAAGGACATTTGTGTCACTTCATTCAGTCCTAATGACCCGAGTAACATCCATGTAGGATCCAAATGTAGGCTAGGGCACGTCCAGCAAAGGTTATCTATTTTATTGGACGCAAAGGCCGCGGATTACATCAACTGGCTTTGTACTATGCACGAGGGGAAGGCGATGTTAGATAAAAAAAAGATGGGCCACATTAGATTTGCTCACGTAGGGACCGATTCTGATCCTATTGCACTCGACGACAAAGCTCTCCTTTACTTCAGAGACGCCAGGCGCAGGAATGACCCCATGATTTCCAGGGGGCTAGTCCTGGAGGTAAAAACAACCTGGTCCAAACCCCCCTGATATCCGTGGGAGTCCTTCCATTGATTTGCAACACGCCTTGACACAAGCGTGCCAGGATCGAGTTCCTGCTCTCTCAGCTCCCCCCCTGCCCCATACCTCCATTGAACCCCATTTCCATTGCCAGCATGTCTCTAAAAATATCCCCCCTGGGTTGGTCTTCAAGCTGCTCTGCACTGAACAACAGGAGGGTGGGTTTGGGTTGGTTTTGAACCCCCCTTTCAAGCTCAATTTATGCTGGCGGGATGAAATGCCCCTCTCTGCTTAACATTTCCAACGCGCGTTTGTTTCATTTGCGGCATTCGGCTTTTCTGAGAGCGCCTTTCGCTTGGGATTTACTCGCTTACGTCCTGTTTTCTTTGGGGTAGATTCTCTCAGCCGCCCCCAGAGCAATGCTTTCCTAACAGTTTAGCTGCACACCAGCTGCCTTGGTATCTGCCCTAGCCCGAAGCCTTGCGATGGGCGAAACTGTTTGTTTTTTCTAGGGCTTGAAAAAAGAATCGCATCTTGAGTTGGAAAAGGAAAGGAAAGCCGACCGAAGGGTCCCTGGGAAGCAGTGCATCTAAGTGCCCCTGAGAGAGGAGAGTGATTAAAAGGGGCTGTAATCGTTTTAAGAGGATATTTCTGGTGGTTGAAGGGTTGGGCTCAAGTGATTTTCCTTTGAGAGATCGCTGCCACAGGTCCGATCAGCTCTTCTAGGAGAAGGAGCTCCGTGCACAAAGCACCTCAACCCCCCCCCAAGAATAAAATCTTTATAAGATCACTAATAAGCCCTTCCTCACCCGAGCGCCCTTACCACCTAACCCATAAGGCTTGCAAAAGTGAACCCAGCTCCAACCAAGACCGTCTGGAAGGTGTATGTGGGGCTGGGGCGAGAGAGCCCTTTGCATTTGAAAGAACTTTACTGGAGGTTTTATCAGGGTCTTGCATCGTAAACACGCTGCCAGAGAAGGCTTCTCTTCGCCGACTTTGGGGGGCTTTCTGTCTTTCCTTTCTTGCGGCTGGCTCACTGGCTCACCGCCTGGGTGTAAAACCGCCAGTCGCAGCGATTTTATTTACTGCAAAGCCCATGTGCAGCTCCGAAGGGCCCCTGCATTGCCCCCGATCCGGCAAACGTTTCCCCAAACAACCTGTTGATTTAAGGATCCGCGCAGCAATTCGCTGTGTCGTGTGTCCGCCTCAGAGCTTGTTCCAGACTTCTTGGGGACGCTTCTTTAAAAGGGTCTCGCCGGCGCGAAAGAGGCAGGAGAGCGAAATCTTGCAAAGAGCAGAAGTCTGGGGCGTTGGGCAGAGAATCCCAAACGTCGGCGTTAGGAAACGCAGGGGAAAGGCGTGAACCCTGCATGGTTCTGTCTAGACGCACAACGTCTCCTTGATGGTATTAAGCGAGGAACAGCTGTGAAGAGCACAAGCATCCCCACGCGCGCCTCCCCACACAACCCCCTCTGCGCTGATGGACAATGCACGTCGCCCAGCTCTTTCACACTCCCATGGCTTGATCAGTAAAACTCTTTGGGAGCAGGGATGGGCGGCATCTTCCGATGGAATTGTACAGCGCCTGGCACAGCGGCACCCGATGCTGCAGTTAGGCTCTACAGCAGCACAAATAATAACGAAACATATCTCATGCTCCATTTACAATGTCCCCCATCGTACATTGGATGTGCATTCAACGCCACAAAAAGTTGTAAAAGTTACACCTGTTAAAATAGTCCCCTCCGCCCCATTATTTTAGTGCCTAAAACTGATCGCTGGATCAGATCTTGCTGTGTTATATCGGCGCAAATAGGACACACTCCGGATTTACACCGGGAAACTGAATTAGGCCTATGTTGCCCTAAACAACCATAATAGGATTTGGCGTTCTTCAGTGCCAGCCTTTCAGAACATTCTCTTCTAGGGCTGATCTAGAAGTAGGAGCGCTTTAAGGTTGGTGTTTTATCACAGAAAATACGCGCCGTGATCAAGTCTGTGGCTCATAGCTCCAGACGCCTCCTAGGTTCATGAGTTCGAGCCCTCTCTTCTCCCGAATAAAACGCTGGTGTCAGACTGACACCACCACCGTTTTTCTTCTGCCGGGCTCTGGCGCCTTTCAGTTTGGCTATTCACATTTTGTCCTTCCTGCTACACAACTCGAGAGGCCAAGCGAAATATCTAGTACACTAGATATTTAGCAGACCGAAGCTTCCAGGTCTACTGTAATACAATAACAATTAATAACAATCTGCAATTCATCGCCTCTGGATCACAGCACAGATTGAGGATGGCGGAGATTAATCGATTTAAGATATGTGTCCTCATAGGGGGGAATATGCCTTGGCATGTCGTGCTATAAAGTGTGCTGGAGGGAATCCCTGTGTAAGGAGGAGGGTGTACATCAGCGTGGAAATTAATATTTCTATTTTGGGCTAATAGAATACACTGATTTCTTAACCATGTCAGCTGAAGGGCTCGGTAACTCGGTGCTCACTTAGGTTAATCACCTATTGATTTAATTGGGACAACAATCGCCTGAAGGCCCAAGTCAACAAGAACAGGTTTGCAATCAATTTGCATCCGCATCATAAAATCTTTGCACCATTCCCTGATGGTTGTTTTCTTTCCCTTTCCATGAGCGCCTGGATTTAAACAACACTAGACTTACGGCACAAATTGACCCAAGCCAAGCAATTCAACGTGAAGACTTTCGACTTTCCCCGCCAGTCTTGTCTGTGCCAAAAGGTGTCGGCGAGTTACAAGTTTCGGAGTGAATTTGAATTGCCTCTCTTTTGTGCGGTTGTGTCTCAGGCAATTGGATGCAAGACACCCCCACATAGGCACTGCCACACAGATGCAGTCACACCCACACACTCACAAACGATTGCTTGCAATCAAGCGCCCTGGCTTTATTAAAGTATTTCCTGTCCTCTTCCACACGTGTCCTGTCTCTGAATAGCACACGAGCGTTTTTACTAGCGGTAGCTCACTGGATCACAAATCCGGTAATTTGTGAGCGCCTGTCCATATATGTGTGAGTCTGCCTCTATTCTTGTTGCAGAAATAAAGCCCCTCACGGATGGTTGTCGTGGATTTTGTCAGTTTGCTTTGTGTCAGTTTGGTTTTTGTTTGTGTGTCGGTTTTTTGGGGGGCCGTGTGATTTTGTCGGGTCTCTACTTTGAGAGCAACAATACACAATTGCGCCAGTAACGTGGGAAGCGTGAGCCAGTTTCCTGGAGCAGCTTTGCCACTTAATTTGGAGAGTTGATTACACGTACAGACTTCAAACTTGCTACCCCTCGCAGTTCTATTACAAAAAGGTACAATAACCCAGGTCCCTTTCTTTCGAGCGTCCCCCTGGCTCTTGCCCTTTCGATTTCCCGACTTTACCCGACAGCTTCTCCAAACGAGCTTGTAAATAAAGCGGAGCTGCAAACTGCGGGGAATTAGGAGCGATGTTTCTTTCCCACTCCCTGTTGGCTCGGCTCCATTCGATTATTTTACTGCCGCACTTTTAAGCCCTGTATTTATTCTGATTCTCTGGCGGTGCCTTACGCAAGCTCTCGGGCTCTCTGGTTTCTCTTTCTCCCGGCTCTCCGAGTGGTGAAATTACAGGGTATAATGGAAACGTGTAAATTATAGGTTTATTAAAATGTAGGCAGCGCAGCTCTCTAGCCTAAACAGATGTAGGGGGGCTTTAAGTCAGCCCTCTGACAAACAGCAGAGCACAGAGCCATCATTATAGGGGTATCCCCGCAGGGAGAGGGGAAGCTAAATCTTACTGTGGGAGGCTGTCAAGAGGGGGACACATATTGCCCTTTAATAAGGATGCCCTGTGTCATAGCTAGCATTACTCTACCTGACTAGGGAGGAAAGTTAATACTGCTCGAGGCTAATAAGGAATGGAAAAGGCAACTTCAAGGGAGTGTTTTCCTATTCCCGATAATGACCAGAAAACAGCAAAGCACTTTACCGTGGGGCACGGGGTCTACAAAGCAAACCACGGCGGGGAGAGCTCGTTTGCTCTTCCACCCAGCATTAAAGATCCCCCTCGCCTTGCATTTGTGAATTGAAAAGCCCTTGTGAGAGTGCATAGTATCGACAGCTACCTTCCTGCCTTCCTCCGATGCACCAGTCCCGCTGGGTTTGACTGGGAGCAAATGAAAGAAGTTGTTGGTTTTCTCCCTCTCTCTGGAGTTGGCGCAGTAATAGATTCTGGGGCACGGATTTATTTTGGCTCATTCTCACTCTCTAGCTGGGCTTTCCCCCAAGTTTAATTACAAACGCTTTTCTATTCCTCCTGTGAAAAACAAGAGCTCTTGGTGGCTGCGGAATTTTCTACCGCAACAGAAAGTGACTGAAAACACCGCGATTTTTAGCCACAAAGGAGCGCGCGTATCTGGCTGTTTCACTGGGCTGGGAATGGGGAAAACTTTCCCAGCAAAGTTAAGGGACTTAAAGATAGGAGAGGGAGTCCTCTGTACATTTTCAGGGACGGGGAAATGAATGAGATAACGACGAAAATATCCCGAAGAAGGAAACGTGCCTGGAAAGCAAGCACCGTGATTTTCAGAAAACACCTTCCTCTCTGTGTCTTTCATCTTGCTCTCTTGCTACAGACAAGCCCGACGGCTGCCTGCATTAGCACAAAGAGAAACAGAGACCACAAGAAATGCTGAAAGATCCCCAAATGCGCCTCTGTCCTCGGTGTTTCTCTGTTTTAAGCTAGTTGTTTGCCTCACGCATCCCACGGAGCTGGGGAAATCCTGTCTTCATGATGATGTATTCACAATATAAGGTTTCAAGATTACAAATGGGCCCCCGTTGATTGACTTTAGCTGCAAAATGAGCTGCCCCGCCAAGTCTTTCGTTGTTAATAAGCATGGTTTCAATCGCCTATCTTCTTCCCGACGCTCAGGTTCGGCTTGAACTTGGAACTTTTGGATGGTCTAGCAATCAATGCATGCTGATGTTCACAGAGAACTACCTCTGCCTCCCACCTTTCCCCTCGCCCTCCAAATCTGCCCTTGAATTGGACACTGCTACCACAAGTTCTATGTAGATTGCTACTGTCGCGCATAGCACGAAGCCAATTTAACGCCATAGTCTAGGGCAGTCATCCTCGGTGGGAGGCCCAGTGCATAAGAACTCATGGCAGGATGGACATTGGGGGTGGGATGTTTCCAAAGCACCTGAGTGACTGGGGACATCAAGTCTCGTTGTAAACCAATAAGGTCCTCACGAGGGAAATTGCACCCTGGGAGCCATTGACTTCAAAATGAAAGGCCAGTTGGGGATTGTGACTCAGAATGAGGATGCGGTACCTTCTCCCACCACTAGCCCCCATAGAAATCTATGAGGCTACTCACAGAATAAAATACTAGCCAGCATGAAGAAGGGTGGCAGAATCCGGTCCAAGGATATTACAATAAGAGCTTCACAGTTCTTACTTTAGGGAAATTCTAAGGACAAAGCTTTTGGGGGCAGGGACCTCTATTGTTATATGCTTAGAGATCTACTCATGGAAAGTATGGTGTGTGACCTAGGCATTATTAGGCAAGGTTCTCAAACTTTGGGTGGTTGGTTCCACAGAGCGGTTATCTATTTTAAGGGCACCTTCCATTCATTCATGACCACACGAACCTCACCCCTGCAATTCATGATGAGGTAACATCCCTCTAGCAACGACAGTAACATCCCACTAGCAATTGGCTTACATGGAAACACATAAGGAAAGTATTTAATGCAGGTTTAGCTCCCCATATAATGTAATGTAGCAACTGGAATCAAGGAAGAAAGCCAGCTAGGTGACCAGTTCTTCAAACCAGGAGCAAGTTCTTCATGGATCACCAGTAGTTCAAAGGACATAGTCTGAGAACCAACAGGCTTCATTATATGGTCAAGGGGTTCAAGTCCTTCTGGGAGCTTCATTATCCCACACTTTATCTCAGGGAGCAAGATGTTCTCATTGACTCTGCAGCAAGCTGTGTAAAATTGCATGTTGAGAGCTACATCAGCTTCCTATTGGCTCTAAACTGTGGACCAAGGACCACTCACTGTTGCTTTTCAAAGAGGTGGCCAGTGACAGTGTGTTGTCTCCTCCTCCTTGTTTCCAGCTACATTACATTAAAAAATTAAACCCTTTTCTATTACTAGTTTTCCATGTAAGGAATTCCTGTAGTTGCCACCAGGGTGATACGTATTCACAAATCCACACAACCATAAATGGAAGGGGACATGGTGTCCATATAACCACGAATGGGAGAGGAAGTGGAGTCTAGGCAATGGAAAATAGTAGGTGAGGTGGGGCTGGTTGATGGAGAAGGGTCTGGGGAATGGAGAAGGGAAGAAGAAGTAGGTGGTAGGCAATGGTGGTTGGGTGAGGGAGATAGTCCATAAGACAATCTCTGTATTGTATTATAGAAAATCTTGAGAATCCCTGATTTAAAAGAATGAGAAGCTGGCAGAGTGGTTTCATTTTAATTCATATTTTGCTGTCTGAAAGGAATAAGGAATAGTGGGTTTGCGGATACTGGAAGCTCTGCACTGGTTCTTGATTTAAAGTCTCCATCTTCTCCTAAATGGAGGCAGGGGCAGAAAGGGGATACTTGCTGAATGAAAATAGGCCTGTTGTTGTATGAAGACTGCTCATGCATTGAACAATTGCATTTTTAGTGCAAACAAGGTCATTACACTGACATTTTGAATAAACCATACATTTGGGAAGAGGATGTGCCTGAAACATCATATGAAATTGACCAAAATTAACATATGAAATGAACATGAAGAACAAAAATTGTGAATTTCTTCCAACTTTAGTAAAGATGGCAAATGGTGTAGCATATGTAGAGCACCATGATCCTAAATTCCTTGACTGGGGCTTCTAGGTGCTACAACAACTCCTTCTAGTAGGGAAGCAGTGCTCATTCCCATAAGACAAGAGGGTTTAGGTACTGGGAATCTACATAGTGAACCCATTTTTGAAAGACTTAGCAATACAAGTTTTTAAAGCAGCATCCCAGAGGCTGTTTTCCCTTTCCTCCACTGCATGGGTGTGGGTCACTTGCCAGGATCATCTGAGTATATCTCACTTAATCAATTTCCTACCATTACAGCAGCCTTAGGCATTGGTGGGCCCATTCTCCACCTGTGGCACACTACCATTTAATCTCCTGAGGGCTGTAACATTTTGTTCTAATTCTGATTGTCGGGTTTGTTGGGGGCTGGGGTGTGTGTGGATGGTGTTTAGTAGCCTGTGATAGACAGGAGGTCAGACTAGATGATCTTAGAGACCCTTCAGGCTTTATCACTCTATGTCCACCACCATATATATGATTTAACTAAAGCAAGGCTATTAGAGGAACAATCTCCAGTTATAAGGTGTCCCATTCTGACTCTGTTTTGCTCGCAGTGAGTGTAGATAATGTTTCTCGAGTCTTATGGCAATGCCTTCAAGCAAAGGTTGTAAAAGTTGTGTTGTGTGTCCTGCAGCTGACACCTGCATTATTTCAAGTGCAACTGAACAATGTAAGGAAGATTTTGCTTCACCATTGATCTTAGGTTCCACTTGCAAAGACAAATAGATAACTCCATGAGTCACTCAGGCTTTATGGTTGCTTTTATACTCCACAGGGAGACTTCTTATGCCACAAATGCATCTAGGATCTGCTGACTTTTTGTTCACTCTTATGCCAAATTTGTCCATCCAAGTCATGGATGGAAAACAACAAGGTCACACAGTCTTTCATTGTCTTTCCTCCTGCAATTGGCACATCTCTGAAGGACTATGTTGCATTTTGATTGCCTGCCAACAGAGACCACTTCTGGCACAACTGTACATGTTTATAGGTTCAAAGTCTGTTGACAACATATCTGTCATTATATCAATTTTTTGTCTCCATGCAATGGAAGCAGTTGTCTCTGTACTGGTTTCTTTTGCAAATAATGTTGCTTACCTAGTTGAGACAGGCTTCCAGGGCAGTGTAATCTGGTTTCTTCATGATAAAGACAAGATTTGGTAGTTTAGACATCAGCTGGACAATTGGAATGGCAGGGGTGTGTGTGTCCATCTTAACAAACTGTTCTCCACATTGAGATCCATCTCCCTTTGGCTTCCAACCAGGGTTCTGGTTCCTCTTCAAGTTACTCATGATTTGATCTCTGTTTTATATAGAAAGACAACATAGACAGAGGGGCTTTATAATGTGGTACTGGATTTCGTCAAGGCAGATTAAGGCATGATTCCCAAATCCTTAGGATCAAGGGCCAGTAGTCAGAAGCGACCCAGGTACAGTTAATCTGAGACAGAGTACCAAGTAGCAGTGTAGAACACAGCTAATTATTGATGACTGGAGTATTTACAGCTATGGTTTTGGCTTCCTCACTTGGAAAGAAGATCCAGGATTCAAGAATGGGGGGAATATAAGAGTCCATGGGATGGGATGGGAGGGTAGGAAGCAGAGAGGGAAGAGTTTGGAAGGAAAACAAAAACTGTGTTATGACTTGGTCCTGGATCCATCTCTATATCCTCACTGACTGGTTTGAGGCATTATCTCTATCTTCCCTTTCCGGTGACAACACTGACCTCTTTCAGTTTGATAGGATGGAAGATAGGTGAATGCGAAATACGTAGTACCGGGGAGACCTTGTCAAAGTGAACAAGTGAAATAAATCAGGTTGTTCTGGAGCAGCAATGACAGCAAGTGAAAACAATCCCCAAGCGAGGCAAGGAAGTGGTCATTACACTGCTATGACACTGTCTTGCTAAGTGGCCAGTGAGCTAGCTAATCCCAACGCACATCCATCTATCCAGCGACCATTACCATAGCACCTAAAGCATTAACGACATTATCACTAGTGATGAAAGGTATCCAGCAATGTGGAAATCATCATTACACCATAAACAGGGAAAGCCTTAAAGCCAAATCCCAGAACTGTACTGTAATATGCCCATTTGTAAAACATTAGGCTACAAAACCAACATTGTATAAAGTTATTAGTTATATATTACTGATTGCAGAGATGCCATGGTCTTGCTTTAGATAGATAGCTAGATAGACAGACAGACAGATAGGAATTTATCACTGGTGCAATGCCTAATGGATGGATAATCTTAAACTGCCCTAGGCTGGTGTAACAAGGCTAATATTACACCAACCAAACAACATCCCTAAAATCCACTTAAAAACTAAGCTACCCCACCACCCATGTATGAATGCCCCCTCCCTTCTCAAAAAAAATAAAAATAAAAAATTAAAAGTAGACTTGCAACTCCCTCCTCCCCTGAGATGTCTCCGATACACTGGAAAACAGAGTCTGAGACCAGGCATTTCCAGTGTACAAACATGATCCTTGTCCTGCAGCTTCACAGGCAGTTGAGACATGAAATCAAGGCGGAATTAAAAGTCACCTTGAAATCCCTGAACACTGATCTGCTCAGGTCAGTAAAAGGTGGGTGGCTGAGATCAGAGACACAGGGCTAAAGTGTTCTTGGTCCACTCTCCTGTGGACATTTGAACATGCCAAATTCAATCTGGTTCTTCGAGGAACAACTTGTGTCGACACCTCCAGAGACTTTGCCTCCAAACCCACACGAGGCACGTCATGATTGCACCAAGGTACAGAATGAGGAGGCCTGCCCTTATGGGGGGAAAAATCTCTAGAATTCAATAGTAATTTCTAACCCTTCTGTAGATTTCTATAGGGTGTTTGAACAAACAACAAACAAACAAAAACTATAAAAAATAAATTACTCCCTATTAAATTTTGCGGGCCAAATTCTGATCACACTTCCACCAGTGTAAAGCCAGAGACCCCCCATTAATTTAACAGGGACTGCTCCAAATGTAACTAGGAACAGAATGTTCTGCTATAGTTTTCTAGAGTAATTTCTATAGAACCCTTATGCTTTAATATCTGAACCTTTTCCTCCATCGGAATAGGGTGAAAGGAATCTGGGTTAGACATCAAGGATGGTGGCTGTTGTTTGGAAAAGACAGAAGAGGCATGGCTAGGAAAAGCCACTAAATTGAGCTTACTGAAATCACAGAGGCGTGAGGAGGTCCTGAGCAAAGTCTTTTCCATACATTGACCCTGTTCCATATGCACTGTAGTGGATGCCTGTGCTTTGATTAAAATCAAGCATATAGAGGAAAATCTTGCCTCTTGGGTGCAGAGGATCCTCTGATCTTGATTCAGTGCCTCCCTGTAATGTCTGCTATCCACCCTACCTAGGAAGCCTGAGAGAAAGCAATGTGTCCATACCACGTGCCCGCCATTGAAGGGAATGTCTGTCTGTTGCAGTGCAGAGGACCTCACTGCTATGGAGAGGTGTAAGGTACACTTGATGCCTGTGCCAGATGCAGTGAATCTGACCTTGAGGGTGTAATTTATGCCATAGTGTGCTGTGTTTTCTGCATCTGACTCCTGCTTTCAAAGGGACCAGATTTCGACACAAACATTCTTTATTATCTGTATTACAGGAGCATTTAGCTGAGATCAGGCCCCCACAGTGTTAAGTGCTGTACATACACATCGTGAGTGCCAGTTGTTGTCCCCCAGAGCACGCAGTCTAAGCAGACGTGGCAGACAAAGGGTGGGAGGGGAAACAGAGGCACAGAGTGGTGAAGGAACTACAGCAAGGGGACAGGGGATCAGCGGCAAAGATGGGAATAGTGCTCAGGTTTCCTGGCTCCCAGGCTCAGCATTTCTGCCTGGCTTGTTACCAGAGTATACACATTATTTTGTAGGTTTACAACCACCACCATTCAAATACATATATGAAGAAGAAATTTTACACTTTACTGTATTACATCCCTGCCTGCTTGGTATTTTGACATAGAATCTGTGCTTCTGAATTATATGAGGTGAATTAAATGCCCCAAAATCCAGAGCAATTATATAGGCACTTTTAAAAAATGTATTGTATTTAGGCAAAATATATTGTCGCCATCATCCTTTATAAGGTGCCAAACATGTATTATGGGCTTCACAGAGAAGTATAAAGCCAAAGGGCCTATTTTTCAAAACATCCATTAGTGACTTAGGCCACTGAAAGCCTCTGGGATTTAGACACCTAACTCACTTAAGGGCTGTAGAAAATATCACAAGGCAATTATCTGCCCTTATAGCTGTCTCAATGCCTTTTTAAAATGACTTTACGGCCCAGATCTTCACAGTTACTTAGATACTGAACTCCTAGTGATTCCAATGGAGTTAGGCATCTAAATACATTGGAACATGGGACCTGGCACTTTTTAAGATTTTGCCAAAATTGCCTGCCTAAGCAATTTACTCACCGTTTGTATATAACTTACAGCTGCTGCTGCAGATTCAATTTACACTGGCCATTTGGGCTTCTTAACATGCACATTTCATGAGAAATTGCCCCTCCTCCCCCAGTTCTAAGCACCATTTTGATATCCCTTTTAAGGATAATGAAGGATTTGCTCTTAGGACAAATTACTTATATTTCTTAGCGTCTCCATTGCATTTTCCTCCTTTACTTCTATGTTCCCTTTCGGTTGATTTTTCACACAAACTTATGGTGGCATGTGCAGTTCTGAGGGCAGCTAGCTGAATTGCAATGCAAGCATATTGGTAGCCAGAAAAGGACAATACCATCTCCACCTGTAAGTATGCACAAGGTAAGTTGGGTGCTTGATGTCATAGCTAGATAATAATACAACTATTTATGCAGCATCAAGAATGCCTGCAGGTGGCCAAAGAGAGAATGAACGACTGTTCAAATGAGGTTAGACAGTGATAAAATTTGAATAGAGCTTGTGATGATAGATAGATAGATAGATAGATAGATTAGATAGAGTAGATGCTGCATTTATACAAAGAGTATATACAACTAGTACCTCCAAGGTGTAGGCCTCTACAAACATATAATAAGAGACAGTTCCTTTCCCAAAGAGTTTACAGTCTAAATACACAAGATAGACAAAAGAAGCAGTAGTTTTACAGACAGAGAACTGAGACAGCAAAATTAAGTGATTGTCCCAGGGTCACAAAAGGGCTCTAGGGTGGAGCCAGGAACTGAATCTAAATAATCTGAGCTTTAGTCCATTGTGGTAACTACAAAATCAACCCTTGCCTTCTCAGTGAGCCTTACCTCACCCTTTATCTGGGAGGCACCTCTAGAGCTGAGGAGGGAAATCAGTTTCTAAAGCCCATTCAGCCTTTGGCCTCTGGGCTGAAGCTCTCCACAAGCCTGCAGATTGCTGCCAGGTCTGAAGGCAGATGGTGTAATAAAGACAGCCAGGCAGGGGACTGCACAGAGACCATTCAACTACTTTCACACTAGCTACCAAACAAGATTTTCAAAGAAACCTAAGGGAGATCGGTGCCCAAATCCCATAGAAATTGAGCTGAGCACCTAATTCCCCTAGATTCATTTGAAAACCTCTACAGATCTCCTGTCCCAGAACTGCAGGGTGAGCTAGACTGACCAAAGCTCCTTGAGAAACAGGGTGGGTGAGGTAATAACTTTTATTACACCCGCAGACCCCAGTTATTAACCGGCTGTATAACTCACCAGTGGGGGAGCAAACTGGAACTATGAAGGCTGGGGTATGGGTTTCTGCCCCTTACTCTCAATTATATTTTTACCTCGCTACTTATTTGTCTCTTTGGGAACAGGGGCGCGGACAGTAGACTTGATGGCACCCCTCATTGCTCATATCCGTAGCACAACACTATACCCTGCTTTCCCAGGAGCTAACACCCTCCCTGGCCATTGGGAGCCGCGCTGGGCCCAGAATGTGCGGAGGGCTAAAGGGGGAAGAGCAATAATTATCTGGACGGGACAAATCGTTCAAGAAGAGTCATGTCCCCTCATTTATTTCTGGGCCCTCGCCTGGAGTACATCGATAGGCAGGTCAGGTCCATTCCCATCACCACCTGCTTGTCGATCTGGCCACTGGTTTGCAAAGAGAGCCGCAGGAGCGGCCCCATTCCTGGCCCCATCGACGCCAGAGGGAGTCTGGCGTTTGACGTCGCACGGGATCGGGTCCCTGCCTAGTCCTGTTGCACCCAGCCGGCGTTCGGCCGCGGATTAGAACCGGAGCGCGATCCGGAGCGCGCCTGCTGCCGCCGAAGTCCGCGATTTGAGCGTCTCGGAGGCGTTTTGGCTGCTAAGGAGCCAGGTGGCACTGAGGGAGGGGGGCAGGTTGGAAGCAAGCGCAGAGTTAAGTAAAAGCTCTTGTTCCCGAAGGGAAAACAGCCCCGAGCGGTCTGGGGAAGAGGCGAAGGTGGCCCGGGCTAACGGGGCCAAGGCGAGCTTCTCAGCTCAGCCCCCCTTCAGGAAAGGATCGTGGCCAGGGGGCTGATCCGTTCCGCTCCAGGGCGAGCGTCCATCCGGCCCGGTGCAAGGAGTTTGAGCACGTGCTGCACTGGGAACAAGGCCTGGCCTTCATTGCTGGTGTGAACGGGAGAGCCCGCTCCGGCTGAAACCGAGGGACTAGACCCACTGAGTTCACCAGGGCCAGGAGTTTTTTCCAATGGGGCCGGATCGCGCAGCTCTGACAGCAAGGTGGCAGAACAACCCGCCCTTCCTTGCTTTGTGAGGTTGATGCCGGGGGTGCCTTTCCTCTCCACATGCCCTACCCTCCTTCCCCGTCTAGACAAGGGCTCGCCCGAGGAGGCGCGCACGCCGAAAGGAGCAGAGCGAAGGATTTGCTGGGCTATTTTTCTCTTCTTTGCAAAATTAAGCACATTTTACAGAGAGAGAGAAACCACACGCAGCTCCCTCATTTCCCAGGACTCATTATGCTGATTGGATAATCTGAAACAGCAATACCTTGTTATGTAAATGCATTTGGAGACACTGGAATACTTCATAAAGAAGCAACAAGTGGAGCGGAGTCTGGGAACCACGTGAAATCCCGGCTCCAGTGAAATCAAGGGGAGATTTCCACGGACGCCAGCTGGGGTCAGCGTTTCACCCACTGTCCCGCAGCAGGTCTCGATCCGGATTCTAGTCCTATCGAAGGGGGGCTTCGCTTTTAACTGTAGCGGGAGCTGGATGGGCACTTAATAGACAACCGGCCTCTCTCGGCAGAGAAAAAAAAAAGCCCAGATCCAAATGCCTGCAGAGAATTGCTTGAACTGGAAGAAAAAAAAAAAGAAAAGAAAAAAGAATATAATCTCCCCCCCTCCACGCACAGGATCGGCCCTAAAACACACAACCCGTTCACTAAAACCCCAGAAGTCCCCCATCTGCACCGGCCAGTGTAACCCTAAACCAAACAGACCGCTGAGTTAATTCAAAATTCATTAATAAGCTTATTACCAGCCTGGAAGCTGGAAATGGGTCTGGCCTGGCCGGAGCAGCCCCCGCTGCATGGAAGCCTCAAAGAAGCATTTTCTCAGTAGTAGGGGTCAAGGCAACCTTTACACCGGGCTCTTTGAATTGGTTTGATTCATGCGCATGCAACAGCAGTAGGTCAGGGAGGCCATTAATCGCCCTTCCCCGCCCCCGCAAAATAAAAGGGGGCTCCGAAATTAGTTCAGCAGGAGCTTTCCAAGACCCCTCTGAGGTTTTCACACCGAGTTGGAGGAAATGTGAAGCGAGGTCAGTCCAGAAGCGGTGTCCTCTGCTTTTATGCCATTGCGAGGGAAATCCAGGAAAGCCCCTACGTGCAAAGAGCCGGGACTTGGGCTAACGTTCACCCCACGGCCACAGGTCTCCGCTCCGTGGGCCCAGGTATAGTCGCTTGTTAAGAAGTAAAAATAAAGGAGCCACGAAAACCGCTTAGGTGCTCGAGAGAGCAGACCCGCTCCGCTTGGGGGCCCAATCACCGCGTGTTCGTGTGGCGCGAGTGGCGTGGGCACATGCACACACGTGTACGGGGTGGGCCCTGGTTAATGCATTGGTCGGTGCATGTGGGGTGTGCATAGATCCGGGCCTGGCGGGGCGGGTTTGTCTGTGTTCCTATGTGAGCCTTAGCAAAGATTTAGCACCCACCACCCCAGAAAGCCAATGCACTTCCTCGAAATGTAAGGACCTCATTATGTAGTCTCAAAAATAAAATAGTCAGCGGATCCCTAATGAGTCCAATGGGGGAGAGTTCCGTATGCAAAGAAAATAACGAACTGGGAATCAAGTAAAACCCCCAGCGCTTCCCCTCCTAAAGGTGAGCTACTTGGGGAGTAACCGTTTGCTATCTTCTCTCAGTGATGTGGCTCCTTCTTTCACACGGCTATTTCTTGGCTACCTTTAAAAAACGAAACAAAATCACTAACGAGGGCGTTTGAATCTGGAACAAAACCACCACCGCGGTCCTAAAATAAATGGGTTTATTTTCCATTCAGTATTTGATCCCGTCTGATGGCTAGTGTTTTCCTTGCATTTCACAAAGCCTGGGAGCCTAGGGCCGGTTGAAGGGGCTGAAATAATGTATGATTGCTCTACGATGTAGCTCAAGCTATGTAGCTATAGCAGACACAGTGTCTGGATCTGGCCCGTTTTGTGTGGAATAACAGACACCAGGGCTACATTTGGGTTCCTGTGACACTAAGGAATCTTGGTTTGGGAAGCAAAGGTCGAGAAAGGAGGCTTTCCCCATCACGGCCAAACTCTAGCAGGAGTTGGAAACACTAGCAACGTTTTGACGATTCATTGAAGTCATTGGCAACGCGTCTGTTAAAGTATGAAGCATTCAGATCCATAGCGATTTAGTCCCTACCCACCCACCGACCCTTTGAGTTAGGACAGAGTTCAGAAAAGTCTCGCTACTTTCAAACTGGTTAAAAAACCTGAACCGTATCCCAGTTTTTGTCTCGCATTTCCCCCCCTCCTTCAAGCCCCCTGGTGCACCCCTAACTTCAATAATCTCGCAATTTCTAATAGCAAAACTATTTTTCCATGGCCATGCTGCATATGGGATATCACTAATGAGAGGTTATAGGGTCAGGAGTCAGTAAAACGGTGGGAATAGAAACTATAAAGAAAACAATCTGGTCTCTTTTCCGAAAAAAAAAATGGAGGGGCAGGGGGAGATGAATATAAAGAACACAAAGAAATCAGTTTGGAACATTATCCCTCAAAAAACCTGGCCTATAAGCTAAGCCATATACTCCTTTTTACTATTATTATTTCTTCTTGTTATTATTATTTTAGTGCCCCAAAAGGCCATAAACGAATTTAAAAGACTGTGAGAGTATATAATTTAATGTGGTTGGCACCATTAAATAGTATGGGAGGGTAAAAGTGTCAGTACAAGACATCCCAGACCAAAAAGGAAAAAACGGCGAAATGTCATGCTTCCAGCTTGGGAGAAATAGCAGTGTAAACACACCAAGGAAGCGGAGGCGGGGGGTAGGGGGGAGATTAATCGCTTTTGCAGCTGAAAATAGTGTATACGGAGGATCAGCACTTGCGAGACTGTACTGGGCAAATGACCAATTAGGGAATCTTTGTGAGATTCACAAAAGCCTAGATAAGTATGTTTTATCAGCCTATAAAAATACCACTTTCACTTATCTGGAGCTACCTTCGCCACGCAGCTGCAAAATATAAGAAGGTGGGGGCAACCCTGTACTTGCCCAGAGGAGGAGTTATGGAGAGGAGCTGACATCCAAGGTTTGGGAAATAAATGGTCTATTTGCAGGGAGATACAGTTTCCCCGAGATCAATATTTCAGGATTTTAGCCACCTAAAGCTCCCACTGTTGGGGACGTGTTTCAAAAGGTCTCCCCAAAGGAAGGAAGGCGTGCCCTTGTTTTCTTCGCCTTCCCTGGGGGACTTGTCAGCATAGGGACATTCTCGATGCCCCCCCCCCGTCTCAAGACTACGTCTCAGACAGAGGAATCCGTCAGAGGACACAGGAGGAGGTGAATTCTCTAGCCAATGTAAATGCACGCGATGTGTGTGGAAACATGGATACATATATTCTGTGCATTGCATGTATACATAGACATTTGATGTGTCTGGCACCCATTTATACACACCCGTGCACGTGTGCACACACACGTGTGCATGTGTATATATGCCCACGCTCATATGTGCATCTATATAGGTATGACATATGCAAACGCGCATAGTTCTGCACACCTATTCATCTCAATATGTATATAAAGAATGTACTTTTGTATCCACACACATTTCTCTGTCATTTATCTATCTATCTAGGCACACATAGGTATGTGTGTACATTTACATACGTGTGAGTGCATAACATGTAGGTATACACAGATATACATAAATATCTGTTTGTGCATGCACGGACATATATAAACATCTATGTACACATATGGTATTTATATGTATATGCAGAGATGGCTAGATAATGTGTGCCTATATATATACAAAGAGATACATATATACTGGCAGTGATTTATATATTTTATATAATCACTGGCTATATATATGTATCACCGCCAAAATATTGAGATATATATGTGTCGGCATATGTGTGTCTGTACATATGTGTACACAGGTGTTTTTGTGTGTGTACTTACAAGCCCACAAATGCACTCACGTGCACACACCTGCATATGTGTACTACATATATACCTATCTATAAAAACAGAGATACAGAGAAATATATTTGTATGTGTGTATATAAAAAGTACATATTTATACACACACGCAATATCTATGTATATGCACATATATGTGTGGACACACACACACGTCTCTCGCCGATGGTCTCATACCCCACGATTGTTCAGGGGAAAAAAGTCCTTTGGCTGTTTTCTCTGAATGATTCCATTGTGGTACGTGAGCTGCGGGGAAGCGAACAAAGAGGTTTTCTATACTGCCCATTTAACCAATCCCTCCATGTACAACTCCAAGCAAAAGAATAGAGAACGCTCCAGTCCTGAGAAAACACCACAGCCAGGGAACAGATTGCTGGAAAATGCAGGCAAATACAACATTTCATTAAAAATACCCCCCCCAAACCAACTCTCTACGCGCTGGTTTGAGGTATAATCAAACGTGAATAACACTTGCGAGTGTGTGTGTGTGTGTAATTGTCAGTGCCCTTCACTTGGGGCTCCTGGAACGAGAATAGCTATACAAGGTCCCACGATACCTTACAGGTTTTCAGCACCATAACTGCAGCGTGCAGGATTTGCAAAGGCAGGAAAGGGGAGACATTTTAAAGGTAACTTGTCAAAATCTCATTTGAACTTTTTTTCCTCCCAGCGTCCAGCTTGCTGCTGAAGTGCATCTCTGGTGCCGATGTAGCATTTAAAAGTAAGAGTTGGATGGAAAACGAAGCTCAAGGTAAGTGACTCTTCCAGAATGCTGCTTTCTCTGCATTTCGACCTAAAGCGGGCTTTTGGAAACCTGCAGGAAGAGGGTGAATTCCCGTCTAGCACACTCAGGTCCAGTATTTATGGAAGGAATGGTCAGTACACTCTCTTTCTAGCAAGAAGAATCTATAGCCAGAGGTTAAAAATGAAATGAACCACTCCAAGAGGAGATCTTGGGTGGTTGCCAAGCCGCGCAGTCAACTCTTAGTTTACGCAGGTGAGATTGTACCACGCACCTGGGTAATATTTTGCTAAAGGGGAGATCTCAGATTATTTCAGGCTTTATTTCTTGGAAATCAGGATCCCTGTTAGCAGAGGGCGGTGGGAATGAGGTAAACCTGGGTGAGAACTCTCTCCAGGCAAAAAGAATTCAAGTAACAAGCTTGCACAACAAAACCTTCGTTTCCTTCCCGAGGATGCAATGTGTCTTTTGCTTAAAAAAGAGACAGAGAAGCAGGAAACTGACGTTTTCTAAGCACAGGAGGAAGACGTTGCACCTATTTGAGGATCAGTGTACCAGTGGGAACTGCCTGTCAGCCCTGGAGTGTTGTAATGCAGCCCATTAGCCTCCTCGCCTGCCTGTCGGATCTGCCTGGTACCTTTTGCACAGTTTTGTTGGAAGGACTTCGAAATTCTTTTCCAAATATAGCCCAGGAGCGATCCGCGTCCCTGCCACCCCTCCCTGTGCGTGCCCTTCACAAATATAAGCGGCGAACTCTCGAGGCAGGCCAGGCAAGGAGTAGCTCGAAAACTAATATCGAGAATAAAACCAAACAAGCCACAAGTCGACCCAAAACAAAATCATAAAGAGCTAAATATTGCTGCGCGCCTGTCAGATTGTATGACCTCTGCTTGTGGCCTGCCATCACACACACACACACACACTTTATTTCTTGCACTGCAAAGGGGGCCAAGCCATCCCTCGCTGTTAATAGGTTACGTAGAATAATTTAGACGCCGGTTCCACGGAAGGCGAACGAATTTGTAATTAGGCGAGCAAATAGCATCGCTACGATTAAATTTACCCACCGTTGCTTTTGTTTTGGCGAAATAAAAACCCTTCCCAGTGGTTTTGTATTGGCAGCTTCCAGAGCTGCGAAAAAGGCGAATGCATCTTTCCCAAGACGAGAAAAAATTTGCAGGGATATGGAAAATCCACCTTTGAAAGTTTTAAATATACAAAGAATTGCTTGGTAGTTTTTTATGTATAAAGCGGGAGCAAAGTAGGAACCAGAAATAAAGGAAAGGACATTCCGGACACTTGGTATTTTTGAACATAATATTATTTCTTTATATGTGGTTTTCATTCGTATTCTTTAAAACTTCCGTGCCATTTTCTTCATATCTCGGATCCCATATGTACAATATGGGGGAAGGGTACTTAGCTAGTTTTCAGTAAATCGGCGGGTTGTATTTAAATTATTTCTTATTTTGACTATTGAACTTAAAATAAGTACAGGAAAAAGGTCGACAAAAAGTATTACGGAAAAGTAAATCAAAGCAAACAAAGTGGTGGCTATTCTGTAGTCCGAATAAATGTAGCTGATCGCTAGCTAGCTAGTTTAGGAAAGAAACGCCCCGTTTTATCGCTAGCTACACATATTTCCACAAGCAATATTAGATACTAATGTGGCATTCGCTACCTTCAGCCGTAAGGAAACCAGTTCATTTATTTTCACTGTGTGCACAGGAACATGGGTGGCCCTTTTTAAAAACAAAAAATATAGGAGTTGTTCGATTTCAAGGGAGAATGCACCTTTAAATAAAATCAGAGCCGCGAACTTTTTCAAGTTATGTAAAAGGGGGGAAAGAACCTTCGGGTCGCAGAAAATATCTGTTGTCCACACAGGGAAAAAACAAACCGGCTGTGGTCTGTATGTTCTTTTCCTTGCTTCGGATTGGCCTTCCTTAATTTGCACATAGGCGGCCAGCAAAATTCAAGGAGCAGGTTTGAGATTTGCAATTCGACTAACAATGGCGCGGAGGTTCCAAAGTGACAGGACAGCGAAGGGCTGGTTTACACTGCGGACTCTTGTCGCCAAAAGTCAGTGGCGATGTCCCAGGACGCCCTGCTTTTGGCTTTTCAAATTGCAACCATCTTCCACCGTGGAAAAGGGGAGCGAAGTGGAGAAGAGCTTAGCGCGCGAAGCCTAGCGCTGTAACCGCTTCTTGTGCAGCTGTCACTTTTTTACAATTTATTTTTCATTATAAAATTCTTAGACTGCATTATTTTCCCCCCCCATCAGTTTTTATAGCAAGATCAAGGCAGGGTGTTTTTTTTTAAAGAGCTCTTCAGGTTAAACCTCCTAAAAAGTTTGCAATTTGTTTGGTGCATTTCTTTTTTAAATAAAGAAATATTTGATTGCCTTCAGTACTTAGGGGGATGGGGGTGGGAATTGATTCTACATTTCTCTTTTATGTTGGGTCTGGTTTCTGGTGATTAAATTTCTCTCTTATGTGTACTGGACCTATGGACAATTGATTAATAACATGCCATTTGGCGCCAACACAGAGGCTCCAATGAATTCCAAGGCCTTTAATCCGCAAGATGCTCAAGAGACCAGAGAGAAACATAGCAGGACAAAACCAAAGCAAGCTATCTCAGCCTGCTGCTCTCCGGCTCTCAGGATTTTTTTTTTAATCTCTCCTGTATTTCCTGCTAAACTCGTAAACTTTATTTGATTTACAGCTATTTCATGAACCTGCTTAAACTAACATGTGTTCCGTCTTGTCCAACTGAACCATAAAAAAACCAGACTTGGATCCAAACAAGAATCGTTTTTAAGAAGTGTGTTATTAACGACAGAAAATAAGCATTGTCTTGAAAACTAGTTACCTCGGCCCCCGGCAGTATGAAAGACTGGGGTCTACACGCAGTCAGAAGAGTTTTGAGTGTTTCAAGGTAACGATTGTGATCTGTGACAGTGGCTTTTGTGTAAAAGCTTGGGATGGCTTAGTTTTGCAATCTGATTAATACCCATTAGTTATTGTTTATAACACACCCACAAATGCGTACCAAAACAGATCCCAATGCCTATACACACACACACAAACATACACACACACACACAAAAAAATGCACTCATACATATATACGCCCAGAAAAAGGCACATACACAGACGAAAATAAGATGAAAGTGAGGATGAGGTCGTTATTAAAACAAACTTTATAGCTCTCTCGTGATCAAATTGTCTAGCGGAGTTTTTAATTGATTTTTTTCCTACACAGCCACTTCCTCAAAGTTGAGTGTGTTTGTGGACTGAATGTCTATAGCCACTGATGCCCATATAAGCAGCAAAACCTCCGAGAGACAGAGGAGATATGGCTGTTTAAATAGTTTTGCTCCTCTGTAAGAATATTTTTAAACGAATTCTAGTCTCAAACATCTCTCCTGGCCAGGAAAACTCAACACGCTTTGGATAAGGAAAAAGGCTGCATTTTTTTTTCCAAATGAGATTTTTGTTTGTTTTATAATAAGAATCTGCTTTTTTTTAAAGTAATCTATTAAAACTTGGAGGGGAAATCGGTCCTTCCACAAGGAAAGAAGAGGAAAAAGAAAACACCTATGTGTTGAGGCCATGACGCCAACTGAAAACGTGGGGCAGGTTTTTCGCATAAGGAAAGAGACTGTACAAAGATGTTTATATTGAGAGAGAGAGAAATCAGTTATATGTCTAAGCGCACCCACATTAGCTCAAATATGAACTATAGAAAGATATTTTGCCTAAATACCATTGAAACGTCCTCCTTTGGGCACATGATGTAAGGTAGCCCATGTAATGCAACATATGCATTGCACACAGAGTAGAACATGTGCATATGTATATTTTGAGCTGTTTGTGCTATTTGGGAAAGCAAGCAGGCAAGCAAGCTGTTTTCCCCAGATGACAAAGTTGTTTGAATGACCTTCCCGTGTTCTCTCCCCCCTTTAAGTACTTGTCTTTCAGAAATAGCTGTACCGCAAATGGTATTAAGAGCCGTTTCTGACTCGTGTTATGAAAAAGGGGGGGAAGAAAAATTGCAGGTGTCAAAAGTGCAGAGTTTTTCAGTGAATGACTCTGACCATTTTCGTTTGGTTCCCTCCCCCCCCCCAAGGTCATTACAGCAGAGATCACTTTTAGGGAAAGGCATAGGGCAATGAAGACTTTAGCCCCCATTGCCCCTTTAACTTTCTTTCTAGGGCTGGAGCGATGGCCTTATCTTATTTTATTTTCTTCTTTAGACCAAGATAAAGTACCGATTGACACTGTGTTTGGTAATAGAAGATTAGCGTTGCTGTTCTGGCATCAATAGCATGCTTTTATCCAGCTGCAGCGTTAGTAATTGATTAAAGAGTGGGAAGGGGGGTTGTAACGGGGAAAGATGGATTCTGTGCAGATAAACCCAACAAAGCGTTACCTTAAATGACTCACATTATTAAGGGTCTGGTTTAAATGCACCGAAGTCAGAGACATATCCTAGGCTTATGTGCAACAGGACAAAATTAACCCTGATTTTCCTGGCTTTAAACCAGACCCTTAATACGATTTGAACTCTGATTTGTGCGCGCGTGTGCATTTAATTTCCGGGGGGATGGCTTCCTTAAAACCAAGGGCAAGAAATCGATCACTGCGATGTGTCTGGTACCAGGGAAACCAGATCAGCTCTGAATCAACAAATGCCTTGTATTTATTCCAGTCTGCGTCTCTGGCCCTTCCTCTGAGCGCTCCTGACAAAAGACCCTCGCGTCGCTGTGCTCTGCCCTACCAACAGGTATTTTAGCCACCAGGACCCAACAGAGGGAGGATGTGAAAAGCACAATGGCTCGTTCTCGGTTGCAATCGCCTGTTGCACCCATTTACTATAGAGCGTTTTCTCCTAGGGACAGGAGAGGCGGCAACGTTTTTGACATAGCCATGCTGTCAAAACCTCCCATCAGTGGCAGGTTATCCGTGGATGGTTGAGACCAGATTATTGTGGTCTCCGGACCGGTCCGTCACAAGAGTGTACACGATCAGGGCCTCTTAACGTACAGATCATTGACACAACAGCCAAAACACTGTATGCCCACGGGCTAACGCAACACACGGCGCACTGCACGCACGTACAGAATGATGAACGTCCTGGAAAAGTGGCAACCTCAGTGTATTTGCTGTTCTGTTCATTTTGCATGTTGGTAACTCTTCTTAAGCTCTCTTTCGCATGGGAAATTAACGGGGTTCAGGGGGAAAAAAGGAAACTTCTTGTAAGTTACAATGGGGGGCACACCTGGAACCCCGAAACGTCTAAAAATGTTGTCCCTCTCTAATTTAAAAGCGATCCACGCAGCCTACGAGAGCCCCAGAAGTTTTATTCTAGCGCAGTCGAGTTATATACCGCGGAAACCCGGGTTTTTGTCATGGAAAGACTGGCACCACTTGAAGCCGCGTGGGCGTTATTTTGACACAGCCATAACTCTGACAACCCTCCGATGAATGCATTAAGTCAAGGGCCCGGCCATTTAGGAAAGAGCGAATTTCTTTACCGACTCACGGAACTTTTAAAAATACGCAGTAGAGCCAACTTGAAAGCAAGACAAAGAAAGAATGTATTGCTCTGATGTTTCAGAGCCAGCGATGGCGTGGAAAGGGAAAAATGGAAATCTAAACAGAGAGGTATTTATGTCTCAAGAAACTCCCAGTACATTTTGATGCACTCCCTTATTTCGGGCATCTCATGTTCTTACTAAAATGTCCAACTATCACCCTAAAATTGCGTGTGCGTGAAATGCTTCACCAAAAAGGGATCCCAACTAGGGTCTACTTCTTCTTGATACCTCGCCCCACTGCAAGACAGCAGCTTTGTGATCTCTCTTTCCTTCCCTGGGTAAATATTTAGATAAACGAGTAAGGGATGCGATTGACACAGCCCAAAGTTGTCAGGCTAGCGCCATGGAATATCATTTGCAATGGCTGCGGGGCATTTTAAGGCACGACAGGTTTCAAAAAGGCTTCCCCGTTCAACGGGGGTTTGTCGGCCTGACCCTTGTGTTCTTTACTCAAGCCACATTCCCATTGAAGTCAATGGGTGTTATTGCTGGAATAGAGAAGGCAAGGACCGAGTCTCTGTGAAAAAAAGTGAGAGAATGTCACTGGTGCATACGTATGTATATGCACGCACACGCACACAGGCCAACATGCATACATATATGCTACATACATATGCATAAACCAAATGTGTGACTACATGTATATCCAAATATATGCGCGCACACATATATAAAATACGAGCAAACAACTGAGCAAGAAAAGAAACAATATGCATCTGTGTGTGTAATTATAGATATATGTTGGGGGGCGCGTATACAGAAGCACATATATATGTATCTCTTGTGGCTTAATTTGTAAAGCATATCTGGCATTGTCTGCAAACCCTCAAAGAAAATGTTCAAAAATCTCCAGCCTGTTTCGGTAGAAAGGTTCCTTGCTCGAATGAAAAGGCAGAAAGCCATTTGTTCGCTGACGACGCTAGGAGTTGAGTTGATTATTTGAGTGGTGGGAAGACGACTTTCAAAAAAAAAGCCTTGAAAAAGTAATCGCAGCTACACGGTACCTCCCTTCTCTGGCTAGTAGGAAATTGTCAGTTTCAATGCACGGATCGGGGCCGGTGGGGGGAATATAATAGCCAGTGTAAAGTGGGAATGGGAATTTATTTTCATTTTAAAGAAAACAGCGTCCTGACATTGAAGGCGAAGAACATATTTAAGGTTAAAACTGAAATTGCAAATACACACAAGGAAATGGCAGCCTGATGCAGCATAAATAAAAGCAGGAGCGATTGGGAAGCAGCTCCCGTTTCTAGCGAGAGTGTTGCTAAATTGTCCTATGTTGGATCTCCGTAAAAAGGAACTAAATCCTCTCTGGAAAAACGAGGGTGTTTATTTATTATCAACTCGATCAGGGAGCTCTGAGTAGGTTTGGCTGGTGATGAAACTGGCTATGCTGTGTGGATCTGGGGTGTGTCCCCCCCAGTTGTGGATGCACTGCTTTGTAATCGGCCCTCACTCCAGAGAGAGGTTAGCTCTGCTCTTGTTTATTTGCAGTGCTGAGGATGGACTTGCAATGCGTGAACCTGCACCCTCTGCTTCTTTTGCACAGAGAGCATGGGGAACCGCTGGCCCCACTATGGTTCTGTGGATGGAAGTCTGGAGGAGGGAGGCGGGGAACACAACCACCAGAAAAAGCCCTGTCACTCGCATGAAATAAGGAAAACCGTAGGACAGAGAATCACTGGAAACAATAGCTGGGAAGCTCACGGGGTCTCTTTGCCTTCACTTACCTTGAAGTCCACAGATCCGGCAACTTCTGGCTTTGAATCTAGGCTTTTCCTCAGAGCTGTCTGCGGTGCAATCTATTTTCTCTCCTTCTTGGTTTCTCCTCCGATCTCCCTCTCTCTCTCTCACTGTTGGAGGACACAAATGTTTTAGCATCTTTTGGAAAATCTTTGTGCACCAGAGAGGGTGGGGTGAAATGCAACACAGATTTGCACCAGCTTTACCAGAATAGCTCTGGCTATTAATGTGCAGCGATTTATTAGCGTTTGAGAGGGGAAGAAGTTTTTCGGGGCCGTTTCTTTTGGCAAGAAAACGCCTCAATTTACCATTTTATTACGAGGAACCGTGGCAGATAATAGTTTCCCCAAGCACACTGGAATTTGTGCAAATAACCAGGTTATCATTTGCGATGTACAACCCACTGCCCTTGCTTTCAGGGCCGCCTCAGCATTCATTTGACAAGTTTTCCTACTAATACTAAAGGTATATTTAAAAAAAATTAAACTGAGCCGTGCCAGTACCATTGGATTAAGTGAGCTGATCTTGGTAAGTCAACGGCTTTGATAGTAATTTCCCCCTTCCATTCCCAGACAGGATTGGACTCTGATTTTCCAGTCCTCCCCCTTTAAATATATTTAGCACGTTTGTTTGGTTATATTCTCTCTCTCCCCCACGCACACCTCCATCCCCCCCTCCCAGCCTGGCTGTATTTTGCATTGCACTGAGTGGTTTCTTTGCAAAGGGGAAAACCTAACTGACGGGGCTTTAAAGGCAAGGAGGAATACAAATGAACCTTCCACCACTGCTGCAGTCAACCATGACAGAAGGGGCCAGTTGCGTGTATGATGACGTCTCTCAGTCCTATAGGTGCAAGGGTTGGTGAGATAGCAGCTATCGCCTTGAACTCTCTTTATTTTATTGGAGTATGGCTGGTAATAAACAGTAATATTTAATTTGTCCGAGACCACAAATCGGCTTCTAGCTGGAAGGCTCTTTCGCCTTGATATATACAGTCCTATAGCGCCTGGACTAGAGGTCCTTTTCCTAGATTCTTATTTTTTTCCCCCAACCTGCAGAAGGAAATAAACTCGATTCATTTGCGTCGTTTTCAACTTTTCTTCAAGGTCCTTGAAAAAGCTAGTTTGGAGTTGGAGAGGTGAGTGTTTCCATTGCAATATTCGAGCCTACAGGCAGAAGGCTTGCCTAATGTTTGATGGTAAATGTCCCACGTTGGGGATTGCAATTTAGAATAGATCCGCTCACTTTGCCTTTCTTTCCACTCGTGCTCTTTTGCTGTCGTCTGGCAACCATTTCTGTGGAAGCAGCTTTCTAACTTTATTTTTAATTCTCAAACGGCACTGACCCTTCCTATTCTGAGAACGTGCGCCTTTCTGGAATTTTATAAACAAGTTAATCGTTACAAAATATACAAGACACTTGACATGGTGCCTCCCAACTGCTGACCTGGCAGCTTTCATTCAGAAAGCACTTGGGGGCTGCAGAAAGGAAGAAATGTCATTCTCTTTACTGAACAGCAACATAGATGCGATCTGATGAATTTTACAAGCTAAACAACAGGCATTGTCATGCTAAGGCCAGAGAAGCAGCTTGATTTATTCGGATATTTGCAATATTCATGGGAAAACACCTTTTTGCATTGCGCTGCGCGGAACTTCCCCCTTTAAAACTAATAAGAAAAGAATATTTTTAAATACCAGTCTCTATTTTTAATTCGGTGGTTGTAATGTAGGTTCAGCTGGGCACTTTTTTTTT
This sequence comes from Mesoclemmys tuberculata, assembly GCA_007922155.1. Classification (NCBI taxonomy): domain Eukaryota; kingdom Metazoa; phylum Chordata; order Testudines; family Chelidae; genus Mesoclemmys; species Mesoclemmys tuberculata. The sequence continues at coordinate 5,683,090 of ML675638.1, forward strand.
AACCGAATTGACTACTTCGCTAATTCTTTTCAAGTTGCAATGAAACTGGAGGACCCATGAAGCGTTTTAAGTAGATGCCAAACTCCACAAACACATCCACACACGTAGGCACGCACATATAAACATTTTGCACAATGTTGCCTTATCCCCACCTCACCTCAAACTTTCATAGGAATCCAGAGTTAGCACGCCAAGGGCTTTGGTGGTGCTAGTCTGGGTCGATTTTTCAGCCTTCTGTGAAACTCTAATTGAAGGAAAGAAAGGGCAGAGCAGATCTGAGCCATGCCATTTATTCCAACTCTTATCAAAAATACAACCCACCAATCTGGTTCTCTTCAGGCTGCAGAATGCGACAGGGCGGCTGTTTACCCTGCGTTGACCTATTCAACTTTACCCTCAAAATAATACATTAAAAAGAGAGAGCGAGAGAGAAGGAAGATGCAGATAAAAACACATCCCCGCTTCTCCTGACGGCTTGATTATTTTAATACAGCAGAGCCTCTGAGCTTTTGTATATATTTGCATCTTGCAGTGGAATGGTTTGGGAATTCCTGCCCGCTTTGCAAAGGTGGCGGGTGCGGGGGTCGAGGGAGGGAATCTATTTTGTAAAAATAGCCCCCCAAAACAACTTTGATCTTTCTGCAGATACAATACAAAATGCTAGGCACCCCCCTGCATTTTGTGCTAAATCCCATTGGATTTTAGGAGGTTGAGTAACAAAGTGCCTTGGTTCCTTCTTCGCCCTGGGTCTCCCTTTTATCCAGTCTGGTTCGGGTCAGAGAGTCCCTTTTTTCCTAGGTCAAAGTCCCCCAGGAGAACTAGAAAATATTTTTCTGAGTTGGTTTAAAACCTGTACCTCTAGATTACGGGGTGTTTGGAGAAGGTGGGGGGGTCGCTGTATGGTTTGTGTTAGGGACGTCAACGGTTTCTTCGGCTTTGAATTTTCTCTCCGGTTGGGAAAGATGGATGGAAGAGGGAGGGGATGGGGGAAGGAGACAGGGAGGGGAGGGGGTTCCTGGGGAGTTTGTGGGGTTGTCTTTGTGCCTTGTTCTTGTTTGCCTGCCAGAAAAACAGGCTGGGAAGGGCGGCTGGGAAGGGGGGGGGCGAGGTCTGCTGATAGACGGAGGGAGTCTCTCGGAGCGGGATCCGAAGTGGTTGGACAGAAGCGCTCACCACTTTGCGAGCAGAGCTGAGCCATCCCACGTCCCCGCCTTCAGCGCTCCTCCGCGTCTATTTCCTATGTGCAGCTAGCTCTGCTCTCCAGAGACGGGAACAGCCAAGATCACAAACCTGCTCGGAGAGGCTGCTCCTGCTATTCAACGACCGCCCTCCCTAAACTTTTTTCGTGTCGTCTTCCTCTCTCTCCCCCTGGCTTTAGAGGAGGGGGTAGGGGCGGGTGGGGGCGCAGGGAGGGGGGGAGAATATGTGTCTTCCCGATCAGGCGGAGAAGAAAGGCTCTGTCTTGGTCTCAGGATCCTTTCTGGGGCGTCTGACAACCTGGAAGTGTTTGGCGAGGCAGAGGGCCAGAGGCAGTGTCGCGTTGGATAGCTGCTCCTCCCAGGCGCTGGTTTAAAAATGCGGGCCTGACACTAAATGCATTCAAAGGCCATGCAAAGGCGAAGCCTGGTCCCACTGTCTTTTTTTTTTTTCATTGCAAGGGGGGGAAAAAAATAAAGGCGATGCATTGATTGCACGGAATTCAGCACGCAAGGTAACGCTTCTTCCATTGCCCTCTATGTCCGTCACTGTCTGTGTCTGTGTGCGGGAGAAAAGGAGAGAGAAAGTGCTGGCGGGGGGGGGGATCACAGTGATACAGACATTATCATTCCCCAGGAATACCAGGGGATGAAATCAGCAAAGGGGTTTCCCTCCAGGTGAGCCCCTTGAGTGGCTCCCGAGGCTGGGGGAGGGCGGGTGAATGGGGGGGGAGGCGAGCCAAGAGAAGAGGAACACACGTAAAGGACGGAACAAAAGGGACAAGGCTTGTGTGCGTGCGCGCGTTCCGCCAAGGCGCTCAGTGCCCGCTAGCCGCGCAAGATGCATTTTGCATGGAGCGACCGAGGCCTGGTTCTGTCACTCCCCATTTCCTCTCCGGAGCTCTTCGGGAGGGGGAAGGGAAGGGAGCGCAAATTGGGTTTAGACGCTGCGGTCGTTTCCCCCCCCCGCCCTCTCCCCCTTCTGCTTAATTGTGTTCAGAACGGGCGACGCGGGGAGCTCGCTGTGCAGCCCGCGGGAGGAAAGCCTTGGCCGCCGCTGCCATCGCGGGGCTGCCCTTTGTTTTAAGGAGCGTGCCTGCTTTCTAGCTCCGCCACTTGAGGGGAATCGGAGAGACGCGCGCGAGAGAAGCGGATTAAAAATGGATCAGGGAGGGCGGCGAGCGCGCGTTTGGAAACGGAGTGAGAACAACAGCCCCGCCGAGGGGACCTTAAATGGTCCCCGTCTCTCGTGCGGCTGGAACAACACCATTGCCATTAGCCTGCGTGGTTTCTGAATGGGCCGGGAGACACCAAACCCAGCAGTCGTGGATCATCCCTTCCGCCCACCACACGCTCCTTTCACACACCTTCCTTGCATGGACCCCCCTCCCACTTCGCCCTTCAGCCACTTATTACAAACCAGCTGCCTGGGTGTTGTGGGGGGGGGGGGACGACAAAAAGCATTTGAAGACGGGGGCGGGGGGAGGAAGAAAGCGAGATCGGGTTTTTAAAAGGATCTTGGCGAGAGAAAGTCCCTTCTCTTTGTATTTTAAATCAGCTTTTCGCCCCCAAGTACCAGTGCAAACACACCAAGCCGTGCCTCTATGTTTAAAGGAGAATCCATTCATTAATATTTAAAGAGAGCATTATTTAAAGAGAAGCGCACAGCTCATTGAGGAGCCATCATTTTAGTATACTTAAAACCCATTACCGTCTCCAGCGGACCTGTCTTTTAAAAACGGATCTGTTTGAATATTTTTTTTACATATTTAAAATAATGTCAAAAATATCTAAAGCGACAGTAATGCTCCGCGTCCTTTAGAAAACATATATTTGAATTGCTTTTATCCCTCATTGCTGCCGAAAGGACCATTTAAAAAAATTCTTTGAAATACACTTTTTCCTGTCGGTGGAGGATTGACATTTTCCCTCTCAGTTAAGTATAGTTTCTCTGATCGTGCATTTCTGCTGTAACAACATTGTAGGTCAGATCATTTTAGCTGCAAGTGTAACTGACCGACACATTTAATACACACATAAAAATCAAGCCCTTGTATAGTGTTATTTGTTTGCCCCTCACTTCTATTACAGGGAGCCTACCCTCCCATGCCATATTATCTATTAAAGGCAACCTCAGGCGTTGCTTGCAACTGCCTGGAAAAGTCACTTTCATGTGAGAATATTGATGGCTTCGTGTTTTGCATTTGCAAAGGAAGTTTAATTTTCTTTGAAAATGGGGTTATATAATTTGCTTCACGTGGCCCTGGGGCGGACGAGCCCTTTGAAGGAATTCAGTTCTCTCAAGGAATCATTTTAAGGGCAGCGTTCGCCCCCTAAACTTGCATATTTTCTTTAAAAAGTGAAATTTGCCATGAGTTATTAATTCCAACCCAACGCTTCCCCCCAACCTCCCCCCAAATATCCTCTTCCTTATCTTTATTGGCCTTTGCAGATATATTTAGCCACAGCTTACTGGGAGGGCAGCTAAACGATATTGGTAATCTTTTTCGTGTGTGTGCGTGCGTGCGTGCATGTGAGATGATTAATAAAAGAAATTTCTGTGCATGTGTGATGTTTGATAAAACATTTAATCTCCCCTGCGGACTGCAATAATAACTCGAGTCCTATATTTGCCCCCACCCGTTAAAGGGTGCAATATTTTCCTCTCCAAGCAGATGGAGAGGAGTTGCTGCCAGAGGGCGTGTTGGAGGAGCCGGTTGTCTGTATCTATAGCGCTCTCTATACATTTTCTTAAATGCCAGCTTTGACTTATGTCTCTCTTATCTTTCCTCTCTCCTGTGTGCGCCTGCAGTGGGAGATTCAGCCAAGGGAGCGTGTAACATGGCGGATGCTGAGGAAGGCTTTGGGCTTCCCAACACGCCAGCTGAATCGGAGTCGAAAGAGCTTCAGTCTGAAAGCAAAGCAGAGAGTCAGCTAGGGGCCAGCAGCAAGTCGCCGGCCTCTCCCCAGGCCGCTTTTACCCAGCAGGTAAGCCGAGGAGGGGAACCATTCACTGCTTGCGTTGCCTTTTCCCTGGTTGGGATTTTTGTTGCATTCTTGCTGAGGTTTGGCTAGGCTACTGCGCTGTAGCGAGGGGTAATTCCAGCCCCGAGGTCGAGCCCGGGTGTCAGATTAGACCCCTTATAACCGCTGTAATAACCCTTGGCTATTTTAATTACACGCGCACTCCCCCAAATGTGCACGCACGCAGCCACAAAGACACACACCCAGGCTGCAACACACTCAGAGCCCCAACGCACACCTCCATTCACACACACACTCCCCCCGACGTACCACACACCCAGATTTGATCGTCTGTCGCCCTCTCCCCCCGTTGACTGTACCCGTCTCTTCCTGCACCGCAAGGATATTTTTTTTAATTGTAAAACGAAGGGGCTCTGCTAGGAAAAGACGCTCTTGATTTCTTTCGAGCCACCTCGGAGCGCTCACCCTGCTGCACTGATTTTACTGTCGCTCTCTGGCGTTTGAACCCAACCGTTTCCGACGAAAGTAGGCCAGGGCGCCGCTGGTACAGTTCACAGATTGTTTTGGCCTTTTAAACTATAGCCTCCATCAAGGCTTTGGGTCGGTGGCCTGGAACAAAGCATCGCTCGTCTAAAGCCAAGGAGGCAGCACTTTTGGAGGTCGAGATTAGCCAACTAAAATCAGGAACACAGTTTGAATCTCTCTCTCTTATTTTGTCTCGGGTAAATCTAGGAAAGGAAAATGATCAGTGGGTGATGACAAAGAGAGACAAGAGAGATTCCAACATAAAACTTTCCTTATTCATCCTTAATATTGTGTGTGGGGGTGTGTGTGTGGGGGGGGTTTGTACATTTTTAAAAAAAGATTCATGAAACGCCATGAAATTATTTCTTTTGACCTACAACAACATGTGCATTTGAATTGTGTGAGAGGGGAAAATAGTTTTCGGAGGCCCGATTCCTCGTGCCTGGTGCAGTTTGGGGGGTTGGAGGACGCAGGATCGGGGCGCTCCGTTGTCAATACGGTACTGGTATAGCATTTCCATTGCGATCTCTGTACGTAGATTGGGCTGCATGCTCAGCTGGTGCTAAGCATGGTCTCTGGTGGAGCTACGGCCCATTTACACCAGTAGAGGATCTGGGCAATTGAAGGGTCCGGGGCACCTCTCTGGCTTTGCAGATGGTATTTTATTCTTTCTTTCTTTGAATCGCCTCTGCCCAGGATCATTTTCCTTCTGGGAAACTCAAGCGTTGGGTCTTGCCATAACAGCCCATGCTATTTTGAGTCCACTGGCCCTGTGCCTATCTCTAGACACATATCGAAAGGCTTCAAACTTCTCCCAGGAAAGCGGGTGCCATGCAGAAATCCGTCTCCTCGCTGCACTGCTTTGCAACAGCTTCTTTGAATTTTTTTTTCCTGGAGATTTCCCTTCAATGAATCATTCCTTTGCGCTGTTCTGGGAGTTACAGTCTTTTAATGTCACGTCAGCTAGGACTGTATAGAAAGCAGAAGCGCTCGGTGCTGACATGCCAAAGTTCAATCCCTCTTCGGGGTCTCTCCTCTCCTGTTTTACCCTAGCTCTTTGAAAGCTCGCAGCTCGTCTTCTCCTTTGTTAACTCACTAAATTCATTCATTTGCAGGGAATGGAGGGCATAAAAGTGTTTTTACACGAACGAGAATTGTGGCTAAAATTTCACGAAGTGGGAACCGAAATGATTATAACGAAAGCTGGAAGGTAAGATTATGAAGATCGTATGCTTCTATTTTTAAAAAGGAATACGTACTTATATTATATAGAAACGGATGTATATTGTACACACATACACACAGATGTACTCGCGTGTGTGTATACCCAGAGAAAGAGTTTGAAAACGAACTGTTTTATGAACATCATGTACACGGCCTATAATAGACAGATACATGCCTGTTGTATGTAATATATGGATGTGTCTATATTTGTGTTCGTGTGTTATGTATGCCACATGTGTGTCGTATGAGTCAAAAGTTCATTTTCAATTAATACAAAATCTAAAGCCGTGTAATGACGACGCCCCAAGGCAGGGTTACAAAACAATCAGAAAAATACAAATATGATTGCCCATTTGAAGCTAGAGATGTCGATGACATTTTCGATTGGTATTTCAAGGATTGTGAGTCGATTAGTGAGAAAGGCTGGCTGGAATATTTTCAGAGTGGGGCCTCCACTGGACTATATACTAAACCAGAAGATTGGTTTCTTCTGGCTTTTTGTTTAACCAGGATAGGGTTATGGTTAATCCGTTTCATTGGAGAATTTCCAAACTCATGCTGGTTGCAATCAGTTGGCCCAAACCTTACCTTGTTTCATGCACTACAACTCGGTGAACGATTTAATTTTTTTTCAAACACAAGGAGTAGTTCAATATTTTAAAACTTATATTTTTCACTATTTCCAGATCTAGACACATATACACACACACGCAGCGAGGCACTTCCCAGTCATTCTGTTCAAAAGTATATATGATCCTAGCAAGCTACTATTTATGTCTCTGTCTAGAACAACGTACAGGTCTTCAAATCTAAGGCTAGGGCAGAGAAAGAGCGATCGATCACTTCCATGGTCGGCTTGGTAAATCTAATCACTTAAGTCCCCTCCCCCCTTTTAAGCATTTGGTGCAATTTACCATTTTCCTTACTATTAATGTGTTGAGGGCACTGCAGAGCCAGTTTGGCTGAAAGACCAGGGACATAAAAGTGAAGCAGAAGAGGAACTGATCCTTGATTGAGATTTTGTATTGGCCAGCACAATGCTTAGAGGAATCGAAATGGATTTTAATTATTGTATTCCATTGAATAATCTTCATGCCATCAACAGAAACAGCTGCTAGTTCGATACAGTAAAATAGTCACCAGACAGAAAAATAGTTGTAGTTCAAAATTACCTCCACTGCAAACATACAGCCCAGACTCCAACCTGCGTTCAGTTCTGTGTAGAGCACTCCTTGGTCATCGTCTCCCAAATTGTGCTTTAGAGAAAAAAAGATTGAAAAAGTTTTGCAGTGGCTACCAAATAGATCCGCAGAAGGGCTCGGCTTCCCTTTGTACACACCTACTGTTGGAAAGATGGTATCGTTTTAAAAAGGGAGAATATTCCGCAAATAAAGGGACAGGATCTAAACAAAGAGCTCGAACTCACGGGAGCCATTAGGGAGTACGGCTTGCATAGAACAAAGTTGACTAAATGAATTATCCTGCTGAGAAAAGGGAAAGGAGCTTATAGACTACAGAATCCAGTGCCGTGAAATGGGCAGCGTAGTGCCTTGTTTTAAAAGGCCGAGAATAAATTGCTTTGCAAATGATCCCAGTATACAGAACGGCGAAGAGCAACATAAAACACCCAGCCTAAAATTCAAACAAATAATCCACGCCTATGCTGGAAATGAGTGTCATCGGGGCAGTAGTGACATAAACATTTACAACACAGCGCTTTTATAGAAAGCGATTGCATAAATCACCACAGAATACACCAAATAGTTTCACCTATTTCTGTAACACGTTATTTTTATTATTGCATCGTGCTCGGTTGGTTATATATTTAGGGATATAGTTATTTCATTAGCCAGGACTTTTTAAAAAACTTTTCCTGCAAGATATTAAATATCAATTTTTGATTAGCTACTTTGGTCTGCATGTGTTTTCTTTCCCCCTATTTGTCAAATCACTCAATCCGAACTAACTAGCAGGCCCGCTTTCATATTGCAAAGGCGGGAAGGCAAATATAGTTTCAGAAATAAGTATGCTTGCGCTTTTTGCTTTAAAATTAAAGGCTACAGTTTCTTGTGTTTATGTCTAAATGCTAGGAAAGCGCAAGCCAAAATAATATTGGAGTTTAACTTGCTTGTAGTAAAGGAAAATATTTCTAAAAAAGTCACTTTTTCCCCCCCCAAGAGGGTTTGTTTCAAAATATTTGTCAAGTGTGTTTATAGATTAGATATTTTATGTGTATATCTCAGTTAATGCACACACGTGTATATCTCAGTTAATGCACACACACGTATGATATATGCACAAGCATGTTTTATATTGAAAGGCCAATAATTTAGCAAAACGCACCCCCCATATTTATGTAAGTGTAATTTATTCTTTGTAGGGATATAAACTATTCCTGAAAGAGATTATATACTCCTGTATGGTGAAAAATTGAAGAATTGAACTACCGGGGGATTGATCAAACAAAAAGAGTAAAAAAAAATCGTGTCTATAATTAACTCTTGATAAATTAACTAATTTTGTCTTAGATAGGAACTGGAACAGTGAAGCAAAACCCAGTAGGAAAAAAAAAAGTCCCGGTTGGACGATAAAAAGAAAGTTATGTTTTGTGTGTATATGTTGGGAGAGTGAAATAGCTCCTGGTTTAATATTGTTGAATTACCCTATGGAATAATCCCTCCATAAGTGCCTGACTTTGCGAGCCTCTTGTCATGTTCTCCTCTCTGTATTTATGCTTATTTATTTATTTGTTTTAGGCGTATGTTCCCCAGTTACAAAGTGAAGGTCACTGGGCTCAATCCAAAAACTAAATACATACTGCTCATGGATATTGTACCAGCGGATGATCACAGATACAAATTTGCAGATAATAAATGGTATGCCTGCATGGGGGAACGGGAGAGAGAGGACAAAATCGTTGGGTCTGGCTTGTACAGTTAGCAAAACGTAGTTTAAAGGGGGTGAAAAATAGCGTTTAACTGTCATCTTGTGCTATTAACAAGCTACAAAAGAAGAGCTGGGGGGGAGGTTGCAGGAATTCAGCAGAATACACCCAAATAGTTCCAGTCTGCCAGCCAAACTCTTGGGGGGGGGAAGAGGGAAAAATCTATTTTCATTAGCAAACAATAACTTTAATCCAGTTTGACGATGAGATTATTGGTTATTGTGGGGCCACCAGTTTAACTGCGTTTGAGAGAGAAACTCTCCATGAAGGCAAATGTTAAGAATGGCCACATGGCCTTTTCTTTGGGATGCGCCTGATGCACGCTGGTTCGGAAGAGGGGACGATGGGGTTAAACGGGAAGGGGGGGGAGAGAAGCCAACGGAAAACGTGTCAGAAAAATCTCAATTCATCTGCGGAGCAGTGCGTGTTCGTGTCTCCTTCCCCTTACAAAATATGATGGGACGGTCCAGCCCCCACTTCCTTTTCCCTCGATGAAAGGAGACGGAGCGAGGGCCGCGATTCCATTCGCTCCACGCCGGATCTGCCCGTTCCAGGCGCGCCTTTGATTGGGACCACGCGGAGTTGGTGCCGTGTAGACGTGACTCGGGTCCCCAGGGCGCTAAGCTGGCTTTGTGTACCTTCGCTTTAGGTCCGTGACAGGGAAGGCAGAGCCTGCCATGCCAGGCAGGCTGTACGTCCACCCCGATTCACCAGCCACTGGGGCCCACTGGATGAGGCAGCTAGTTTCTTTCCAAAAACTCAAGCTCACCAACAACCACCTGGACCCATTCGGACATGTAAGTACCTTGGCTCCTCTGTGACCGACCCCACTCTTCGGGGGGCTGAAAGGAGCCCAAACCCTATTGCACAAAGAGCAGAAGGGCCCTGATCTACCTTCCTTTGACTTGTGGGAAACCCAGGCTTGGCACAGCCTTGTGCAAAACGATTGCAAAAAGAGAGGCTGCCGGTTTAGGGCTTAGACACTTGCAAGGCGTGCTGGGGTAGGATTGGTGCCCAATGCATCAGTGGATGAATGAACAGGGGAGAGTCGAGTCAGGCTGCTTCGCTTTTCTTTTTTTGGCACTCCTGGGCTGTTTCTGTGACAACTCCGTTTGTCAGCTGAAATGAAAAGTCAGCAGGGGAAAAATCCTGGAGCGGGATCGAAGCTCCCTACGAACAACGTTGGCATGAATTTCACGACATGGCTTTTGATGCATGGCGGTGGCTGACAAGAGTCCTAGGACTGTTGTCAACAGTTGGATCTAATTGAGCTGTTACGATGCACGTTGCATGTGGAGACGCTCCTGTAAGACACATGGCGGTGGGGTGGGGGGCGAGGGTGACGCTCAGTGAAATGGAAAGCAGGATTGCACGGCTCTGTGCAACGTGGTACAGTGCTGGATCGGATCGGATGTTGTCCCAGTAACTTGGCAGCTGTACCGTTTAAAGAAACCGTTGAGTGCACTGCTGAGGAAAAGGAAAACCTCAAGAAATCTATAGGGGGCAGATGCAAATCTTATGAGCATGTAATGTAAGGTAACAATGCAACGGGGAGGGGAGGGGACAGGCCCTAGAATTAATGATCCTTTTACATCAAGAACATGGTCCTTTTTGTAACCAATGTACGAAGCAAAGCTCATGTTCGCACGCCTCCACCCTCCTCTCTTTTTTCATACGCATCTAACATCAGAGCACGTGGCTGGATCTGCAAACCTGTGGAGGTCCCATTGTTAGGATTTTCTCTCTCCCTACAAACCACGCCGCGTCCTTGTTTTCCTTTGCAAGTATTTTGGCCTGTGTGTGCATTCGGTACCGTGCGGTTCTGCTCTGGATTGGAGCGAACTCGAGTTCATAGGGCTGCCAAGGTCTTAGGGTTTTGGTCACTAGGCGAGTGGCTAGACCGGAATTAAATATTCATTCTAAACATGCTTGAAAATTGGGGACTGAGCTGTATTGACTAGGAGCTGCTTATACAAACCTTTCTCAGGACACGGGCCCTATTCTTAAAACAGGCTAAGCACCTCCGTGAATTGGGTTAAAAGCAAAAACCAGGCATATTTATTCAAGGAAATACGACGGAAGGTGTTTTGGATGCCCCGATTCAAAATGCAACAAGGCTCAAATCCCTCCCCCCAACTAGCGCTTCATACACACACCCGATTTCTGCCAAACCCAGCTGGGTCGGTGCAAGCATGAAAAGCCTATGTGAATTGCCTAGCCGGGAACAGGCGTGTTAAAAATCTCTCTCTGCCCAAGTAGACAGCGGAGTATGGATCAAGATCCCCCAGGATCCCTTTCCAAGAGTGTATTTTCCAGTCTCATTTCAACACTGATTTTTTTTAAATGACAAGTCTTGCGCTATTAAATTCAGATACAGGTGGTCTCCTCAGATAGACTGACTTCTCCATGCGTGTACTGCTATGGCAAATGCAGAGCCAAATGGAAGGGGGGCCGCAACTGTGGGGTGGATGTGAGAACCCAACCTAATCTCTCCCCCTTTCCCTCTTTTTAATGATCGCCGCTTATCCATCCTCTCCCAGCTCCCCCCAAATAGGGCAGCCGATTCCCTGATGATTCTTCCCTTAGATCCCTCCCCAGCTCCAGGAGAGGGGGAATAATTCGTGCCAAGCAAATCCTGGCGCCTCTTTGGAGGTTTAGAGGCCAGCAGCAACTGCCTCTTCCAAATCCTCCCGGCCCAAGGCCATACACTTCAAAGACCGAGTTTTAGGGCAGGAAGGGAGAATAGGGGGCTGATCCAAGGTGCCCTTGGAAGGAAGAGGCCAGCAACCATTTTACCCCCTCCTGGGGGCAGGCGGGGATATGAAATAGTCTCTTTAAACAAACCGAAGGCCGTGCTAAACAATAGGGACTTCAGAGGATAAGATGCACCAGTAAGACCCTCAATTAGAGTCGCTGTAATGAAATTAAAAATCATTAGATCGTTCACCGTTGATGTCCTCGATTTACCGGGATGTCAAAGCAATTTGGCTAAACCCTCAGGATGAGAGGGCCTAGCAGGCAAAGATGACTTCCAGGGGCCGGGGCTGGCGGGACAGACTGCGTCTGTCTGTCGCCAAGTTTCTCAGCAGTGATTATTACAGAATACAACCCGAGGAAGGGTAAAAACAGAGGGGGGGAGGAGACATTCTTTTCTCCCAAGATTAGTCCTAGTTGAGGGCCAAGCTTTGAAAAGAGACAGGATCTGGTTTTACTGGCATCCAGAGAAGTCTGTGCAAGGGTGGGTGGCTTGGGTAGGAAAACCATGTGTGTCTCTTCGACTATGGGCCATTTAAGACCATGCTTAGCTCTTAGAGGAAAAAAAATCAGGGTCAAGGCTCCAGCTGCAATGGTGGCCATCAGAGATCAGCCCTGAGCTGTCTCCAGACAAGTAGCCACGCTCTCTTATGATGACCTATTTCTTAACCTCTGGGCCCAGGACGGATTGATGTATAGACAGTGCTCGGGAAAGAGCCACTTTTCCAGAGGTTGCTCGTGGAGGAAATGGGTCGCTCATTCGACCTTTTTTTCCTCCCAGAATTTGTGAGAAGGGTTCTTTCGAAATTTCAAGTTGCTCTACATGGTTTAGCTTTTTAATACATGGACAAGTTTGTGTTTTGTTTTTTAAAGGGGGGAGTGTAACAGGGGAGTCAAAGCCACAGCCTTTTCAGTGTAGGTCCAAGCGATACCTTCTTCATTCAGGCTGCAGGGTTAAAAACAATCCAGCTTTCTCTTAGGTCGGCAGGGTTAGGGTTTACCCTTCCCCAGTCGACCCTGAGACCGCTTCATCGTTGAAGAAGGCACGGCAGGGAAACGCAGTTGAGTTATGAATCCACATGGGTCTTCACTTCAGGCCTTTCCCACCAGATGAGCCATGACTAATTTACGATGCCCCAGGAATTAGATTATGTAATTTCGGCGGGGTCGGATTTCCTTTCGCACTCAACCCCACCCACCCTAATGTGACTAGCATAGCAGTAATTGTCATGCGTAGGCAGTCAAAATAAAGCTTTCCACGGAGCTCGAGAGCCAAATGTTTCATTTTAGGGCATTACATTGCACCCGGGAGAACTGTTGGCCCCATGGCTTTTATTAAATGTAAATATATATGTTAGACCCAGGCGCACACATGTCCCCTTAAAGTTCTGCTATTGGGAGATCACGCTTACCCAGGAACCTAATTTATGGCTATGCTTTTTGTAGATTCCTTGTTGGGATGAAATTTTATGTTCCTGTTGGAAAATATCCCCACTGCTCATTTCTGCTTCCCTTGGCAAGGGGGCTGGCTTTCAGTACAGTAGAAGGTCTGCCTTGTTTGTAAAAAGAAAAAAAAAAAAAGAAGTTCAACGCTTTCTGCTCCTTGGGAGACCCATAAAGGTGCAAACACACCATTTTTTGAGGGAGTAAAGTCTATGAATGATGCAGCCTGGGGTCTCAGGCGCTCCTTTCCCAGCCCCATTACCGCCCCCCCCAGCTCTTTCAAGGGGCTCCTGGCCTGAGGGAAGAGTGAAGGGTCTCCGTCTCGCTGCTTGACGCCCCCTTGTGTCTCTCTCTTTTCCAAGATCATACTGAACTCTATGCACAAATATCAACCCAGGCTCCACATCGTGAAAGCGGACGAGAACAACGGGTTCGGCTCCAAAAACACAGCTTTCTGCACCCACGTCTTCCCCGAGACCGCGTTCATCGCCGTGACTTCCTACCAGAACCACAAGGTAAAGCGGGGGGCTTGGCCATCCGCCATGGAGGAGTTGGAGTGCGGGGGCCAGCATCTTTGCCATGAACATGTGCAGTATGTCCCCTCCCCCCCGAAGCACAGATGGCCCCCTCACTCCCTCCCTCCCTCCCTCCCCCCCACACAATCAAAGATCCCCTCTCTCTTCTCCCCCCGAATTGCACAGATCTCCTCCCCCCACAATCACAGATCCCCCCTCCCCATACAAAGATCCCCTCTCTCTTCTCCCCCCGAATCGCACAGATCTCCTCCCCCCACAATCACAGATCCCCCCTCCCCATACAAAGATCCCCTCTCTTCTCCCCCCGAATCGCACAGATCTCCCCCCCACACAATCACAGATCCCCCCTCCCCCCACAATCACAGAGCCCCTCTCTCCTCCCCCCTCACAATCACAGATCCCCTCTCTTCTCCCCCAACCGCACAGATCTCCTCCCCCCTCACAATCACAGATCCCCCTCTCCTCCCAGTCACAGATCCCCTCTCTCCCCCCCCCCCCATCATACAGATTCACCCCTTCCCGCTGTACTCATACACCGGTCACCCCCTTTCTTTGCCCCCTCCCCAGCAGCACCCCGAGCCCTGGCACAGCTCACTGCGGGTTGTGACGGGCGGTCCCGCAATGCTGTGTAAAGATGGGCTTTAGCGCAAGCCAAGAGGAGAGGGGGAATTAGCTAAACAGGATGATCTGCTCCCAGGTGAGGCGAGCCCCTAAGGAATTTGGTTTTTATCCCCCCCCCATCGGGCAGAGGTTTCTAATCTGGCGTCGGTCCTGGGAGCCCCCGCGGTACCGGTTGCAGGTGTCCCTTTTATAACCCAGGCCGGCGCCTTCGCTTTCGGAGCAGGCTGGCAGAATTTGCCAGCCAGGCAGCTGCGGGGCTGCCGCTGGGCGCCTCGCTGCCCTAAGGAAGTCTAGGCCGAGGCTGGCTGGAAAGACAGGCTCGTGTAGAGAAGCACTATCAAGGCGTTGACAAAATAATGCCTGGGCGTGGATTTCTCCTGCAGAAAACGAGAGAGAGATTTCCTGTGTGTCTGTATGCAAGTGTATAGACACACACGCACTGATGTAGACACAGGCGTGTTTAGGCCCCATTGAACTCATGAGCTATACTCTCCCTTTCCCCTATAGGCTGGGCCACAGGCCCTGGGGTTTTGGAGGGCGCTCTTCTTTTCCCTGAAAGTTTCTCTGGCTTTCTGTCTTGTGCTGAAAGCCACTCAGCCCTGGTTTCTGCTTTGGAGTATCTATTCCTGACAAAGTTTTCCCAAGGACAACGGGGGCAAATCGCACGTGTTTCCTGCTGGTGAAGTGGTACCAGCAGCATGATAGGAGGGAAAAAAGAACGGGAGATGTTTTTAAAGAAGGGGGCGGGATAGAAGGTGAAACAGAGCAAAGGTTTTAGGGTGGCTGAATTTACTAAATAGCAATTACATGAGACCACTTATAGGCGGGCTAATGGGTGTGTGGATCCTTTAATTAGAGCCCGCCAATCCTTAAGTAGTAATGCAAAATATAAACTTGGAGTAAGGGTATTAGACTAGAGGCAAGCAAATTACTTTCAAAGCACGGAAGTCATTTTAAGGTAAAATTGAATTTTAAACCCCTTTAAAAAAAAATCCCCCATAAACTGTTTATAAGTCAGGGCCAGGGCTTTTAATTACACGGCTGGACGTGTAGAATGGTTTCATTGTGTTCAAAAAGTTAAATCATGTGGTCAAGTTCAAACCAAGAACGTGTCACTTTAATACTCTGGGTAAACTATGGAGGTTTTCCTGGAGATGTGGCTCTGAAACAGCAGAGCCACTTTAAACACGCTTCGCTTTCTCCATCTCAGCGGTATCTCCGTGAGCCAATTAGATCCAAAACCAGAGGGGTTTGTGAAGACAAAAGCCTCTCTGGCAGTAGGGGAGAAAAAGAAGCGAGCTCCCCCCCCCCGTTAAAAGCTAGATGTTCGCACTGACAGAACAATCATTGCAAGGAAAGCGAATCCAACTGGAGTCTTGGCCAATTTATGCCTTAAATTAGAACCCCGTCGTGGATGCTATAAAATCAGGTGTAATGTGGTTCACCGATATAGTCGAGCTAAATATAATTTAATGGTAAGGGGAGTAACAGGACAGGGCAACCACTTTCAATACATTTCCTACAGAGGATCAAGCTGAGCTTTTTGAGGTCCTCGAGTTTACCTGCTCTTTTTGTAGAAGGAAGGACCAAATACCACCCCACTCCAAATGTGTGGGTACACTTCCATATGGCCAGAGGGATATTTGATTGTAAGTCGTCTGTATTTGCTTGTTAAGAAAGGACACGTGTGTGTCTACCTGTCTGGAAACATACCCACCCGTTTGCGTGTACCCCTTTGAATTCATCGAGCCACGCAGGAACTGCTCAATGGCTCCAAGCCCAGGAGAAAGAACCAATTGAACCAGATTAAATTGCAGCCTGCTCCATGGACGGGAATAAAGTTTGCGGGCTGCACGGCTGCAGTTTCCCAGACCCTGTACTAGCGAATACTTAATGCTCTATGTGGAAGGAGGATTCTTCTTACAATAGAGAAGAAAGGCTGCGTGAAAACGTGGGTGTGTGTCTTGCAGATTTCCCTTACGGATGAGATGCGGATTGTGCAAAATATAGTTTAATAGCACCATGTGACTATATTGATTGTGAACGGAAGTATTTGTTCACACACCTCTGTCTCGTTTAGAGACATACAAGTCACACACCGTTCTAGATCTCGCACCATTTCGAGACCTAAGTTACAACTCATACGGTAATTCATTTGCGAGGCCCAGCAAAAACCCTTGGATTGTTTTTGTTCTGCACATCTATAGGCATGTCCGAATCGATGAGCTTCTATAGGATGAAGCTTCACATCAGTGGCTTTATTTCTCTAGCACTTCTGCAACCCCCTGGTTGGATTCGGTGTGTTCATTTCCCTGGATAGTTTAGGCAGCCTGCGAAGATATTTAAACAAACGGAGGGTCAAGCCATGGAGAAAGTTTTTGTAAGGTTTTCAGGGCCGTTGGCAGCAGCTCGCTGGAGAGCCAGCCCTCACCCCACCCCAGAAATATTTACGCGTTAAAATAAGTCACATGGCACATTTCATTTCCTTGCCGTTTACACAATGGATGCATGCAATCAGGTTGGTTCCCAAATATTAAACTTCCCCTGCAGTTAAGGACTATTTTGCTGCAGCTTAAATCATGGTGTTACTCGCTCATATTTATTAGGTACTAGCTTTCTGGTTAGGACCAGGAAATGAACCCTAATAGACAGAAATAATTAAAGTTCTGCCCTCGCGAGGGTTCTTTCAAAAGCAAGAATTCACAACAATTATTCTCATTAATTTTTACAACCTACTGCTCCCCTAGCTGGACCCAGGCTTTATATTGCCCCCCCCAGGATATCCGGTTTTATGCTTATTTTTCTGTAACTTATTTAACATGCTTTATGGCTCAGCACTAGGCAAGAACAGGCCTAGCTAAAAGATACACAGATGTGCTGTAGTGCATGTGGATGTGCATAGGACGATGCACAACCACATATTATAGCAGCACGTATTCACGCGTCATTACAGATATGCACAAAACGTGTGATAAGGATTTATATATACACACGTCTATTACATACGAAAACCTCGTTAAAAAATCAGACTCTTAATGAAGTCAAGCACTCAGATGTTAGGAAGTGACAGTATGAAGGGTGCCTATGCAATCTTAAATTCGGCCTCCATGCGTGTGAGTATTATCATGCAATTTGTAATTGCATGATCACATACTATTTTTTCCACGGGACCCCTACGTTTGAGTGCACAGGGTTGGTGGTGCTCAGTTATGAGCAGCTATTCAATATTTGGTTTCATACTCATAGTTTAATATATGGCTCCTGGCCTTGTGAATAGCATGCAGTGACTAGCTGGCTCTAGAGACAAAATTACTAGTTTTCTCAGGGAGTTTTCTATGGCACTCGCCACTGGAATATCTGAATTAATTCTTTCAGACATTCATTTAGTTAGCTTCCCAACACCCCTGTGAGGTGAAGGGCCGGTATTATCCCCAGTTTACAGATTGGGAGTGAAGGCACAGAGGTGCTCATGGATTTTGGATGCCCAATTTGAGAGGCTTAGGACATGTGTTTTTTAGAGGATATAGCATTGTATAGCCCTTTGCATGTTCAAAGCTCGGCAATTCTGCAGTTCAACCCCAGGTCTCAAGTCAGGCCCCCAGAAAGTGAGGAAGACGATTAGTGACCACCTGTAATGGTAGGAATTAGCGACCACCTGTAGGAATTGTTTAGCAGAGGCTTGGACTGACTCCTACTCCAGGAAACTGGGTTCTGGCACCTTAAACACACGACAATCTTTAACTTCTTGCAATCCCCAGGCTCCTTCACTACCTACCTTTCCACTTCTGCTACAAATAAGGCAGGGGTCCTACAGGCAACAGCCCCCTTTCTTTCACAACCCCAGCTCATCCCTAGAGCACCATGGCTCGGAACGAGGCAAGGGGCCTGTGGAAAGATAGCTCACCAGCAAGCTTGGGGGCAGTGGGTGCGGTGGCAGTGGCAGAGGGAAGGGGCAATGCCCCATGGCACTGGCCGGGCTTTCCTCAAACAAGCTGCCCCCTGCAGACTTCCCTGGTGGCCCCGCCAACCAGTGTCCCCACAGCTCCCTCATTGCACCCAGCATGGGGCTCAGAGCAGCAGGTCTGTGTGGCTGCCGGGGATGTCAGGAGGGGCGGTGGCAAGAAGGAGGGCGGGCACCCGGGGCATGGCCCCTTCTCATCCTCCCCTTGGTACACCAAGGATTACCTATACTAGGTCAACTTACAACCACTACAGCAGACTTGCATTTCCTGTAAGAATTTAGACACCCATCTTCCCTCCCGATCCCTGCCCAAATCCTTGCCTAATCATCCCCGTCCCTGGCTCTGTCCCAGTCTTTGCCCAGCTAGTCCCAACTGCTTTTCCACACCCCAATTCTTTGACAGATCTGTCTCCCCTTACCTTGGCAGCCCCTGTCCCCCCACCCCCCAAACTAGTTCTTAGTTCTCATCTTTGCCCAGGCAATCCTAGTTGCCATCTGCTTTCTCTCACCAGCTGCTGGTCTCAGTCTTCTTGTCCAGCCACTCAGTCTCTCTCCTACTCTCCCCAGTTGTAGTGTCCCTGGATTTCTTATCCCAATTCACTTCTTTTCCCTGCCCCAGATCCAGGTTTTGTTCTCGCTGCATTCAAATCAGCCAGCTGCCTCTCCACACCGCAGGGGTGCCATTGAGAGCACAGGAAAGACAGGCTCCTGTCTTCAGTTTCAGTGCCCAGCCCCATCTTGACCTGGAGCAGTTGTGAACTGTCACATATCACAACATGACATGAGCGAGTCACATGTCAGTTGTGACCAGCCCTTGCAGGGAAAGGCCAGCTTCACCCATGTAGCTCTGGACTAGAGAATACGCAGGGCAAATCTGCATTACAAAATTAAGTCAACCTAATTTACGTCAACGTACAGCCACCACTGTAGTTAAAATCACTTTTACATGTCCATACTATGCTCCTTGTTTCAGCGGTGCACGGCCTCATCAGGAGCACTTGCACTGATTTAGCAATCAGCGTGGGGCATTCTGAAATGGCTTCTGAAAAGCCGTAGCAGGCAACGTAAGCAATGCAGTGTCTACACTGACACCGTGTCAGCCTAACTACATCGACTAAGGGCTACACCTCTCACAGAGGTGACGTTAAGTCAGTGTAGTGAGCGAGTCACATCTGTGGGAGCTACATTTCAATGTAGCCGCTAACGAAGTTTACCTAATTCTGTAGTTTAGATCAGTCCTCATTCACGCTGTGGGGATGATGCATGCAGAGCCTGGTCAGAACCAAAGGCTGAGAGGAGCTAAAATATGGTCAAGGAAGGTGGACGCTTCAGTTTTCAGCTGCTAAATTCAAAGAAGTCTCCAATAAAGGTGTGCAAACTGCATTTTTTTTCCTCCCCAAAGCATATAACGTGACCAAATTTGGGCAGATTTTCAGGGGGACAGAAAAGAGCACCTTCCTATCACAACCAGCTAGTGTATGTGGTAATGCAAGTTGCCTGCCTGACAGGGGGAGAGGGATACCCATAGCTGTTAGCACAGAGAACACACGGCAAGATCACATAATTACAAGCAGAGGTTATGCAGTAAGAGTAGATCCAACCCACTATTGCGCTAACTGAACCCTTACAAGGGTTTGTAACAAATTTAACAACATTGTTACCTCCATAGTGACCCTTACAAAGGATGCCCCCTTGCAAAATTGAGATGTTGCTCCACAATAAAGGGAGGCTGGAACTGTTCAGAGAAAAGATGTCCAGTTTTTTGTTTATTAAAAGGGGGCAAAAAAGTTATCCTCAGCCTTGTTTTCAGAAATAGCTGCACTGTGTTCGCTGAAACTATCCAAAAACAATTAATCCCAAGACAGACAAACGGCATGGAAAATATCAGTCCTCATGGTTAAAGTTTGGCAAAGTTAAAAGCAACTGAAAATAGGGTTTAATTATGAGAACCCTTGGGCAAGCTTAATTTTAGGTGGTACTACACGTACAACACAATGTCTATGTATACTTCCATTATTTATCTAGAGTGTTGTGTAAATTAAATATTATGAATGTGTGCCATGTGTACATGCCCACCCTCTCCACAACCTTTGGGCAGAAGTACTTTGTGTCCAACTTATCAGAATTGGAGTGGTAAACCAAAAATAAATTGATAGGTCAGATGAGAACTTTGATATCAGTTTCCTTCAGTTACCAAAAAGAGTACAGTATTTAAAGCCCTGTATTTTTATTGCATAATGTAGCCCTGGGCATTCTGTCTGACTATGAGAACTGCGTTTTTTGTTTTCTTTTTAAATGATGTAATTGCCACTTGACTTGGACCATACATCATTTAGAAAGTGAAAAAAAAAATCTGTCAGTTAGACTCAGTTTCATTAAGGTAATCTGAACCTGTTCATTTGCTTTCACTTTAGAAAAGCTTTGGCAAGTCAGACTAAAACAAGCAACACAAATATTCTGATCAGGCTGTTTCAAAAACAAAAGACACCCACTTTCCTGTAGAGTATGCTTGTAATACACTAGAGAGCTAGGACCTGATTCAAAGTCAATGGAAAGACTCCCTTTGACCTTAGTGGGCACCAGAGCAGACCTTTAGCAAGGGTTTTCTTTTTGTTTCTTTTTAAGAAAAAGACTACACTGTACTAAATGACCTAAACTTCTCAAGGGCCCAGACCTGTGAACATACATTAACACTGCTTATGGGAGGGACTGACTCACATGCCTAAGTGTTTGCACCGTAGGGCTCTTAAATAATATTTTCATGCAAAGGAAGAGAATTCATGTGTGTGTTGATATCGCTACCATAAGCCCTAATTTACTAGAAGAGTTCAGTCACTCAACCACTTATTCACTAGGGCGTGATATTGCAGAATACAACTAGAACAAAAACTTCAGCAAAAGCGAATGATTATTCCTTATGCACACTGGAGATGCCACTATCTTCCAAGTAGAAATTTTCAAGTAATTTTCCTCTTCTCAAAATACATGGTTGGATGTCCAATTATCAATGTGTTTTTATGGTAGAATTTGTTCTTGTCACACAGCTGGGGAATAGCTCAAAAGGCAAAGTAGGCCAGACAGCTTGACATTTCTCTTTGAAATCTGAAATGCCCAACAAAAAAAAAGAAGCTATATTTATGTATTAAATTAGACCCCAATTTAATGGGATTCACATGGATTCAGGTGTCTGATACAGGGACCCACTGTAAGATCAGGGCCTTAATTAGGAAAAGTGAGAAAATTAAATGGCTTTAGAACAAATAGGACTAGCAAAAATACCATAGTAAACTGACAGTGAATTCATGATCCTGCTGAAGTCAATTTGAGTTTAAGCCATTGACTGCAATGGAGCCAGGATTTCATCCATGGATTCTTGCAGAGGCTGTGCCCTTGCAAAGATACACATATGCTTAACTTTGTGCACACAAGAAGTCTCACAGAACTCAAGGGGAAGGACTGTTCACATGTGTAAAGTTAAACAGTAAGGACCTATGGAGTTACCAGCTTCAACAGAGGTCTTTATACTGGAGGCAGCATGGCCTAGTGGTAAGAGAAGACTAATGAGCCCCAGGCTCTGTTCTCTTATCAGTGCCATCAAGTTGTGCTATCTTGAGCAACTCGGTCAGTTCTCATTTATAAAATGGGAGTATTCCCCATCTTTATAAAGTGCTTCATGGACTCTAGCAAGGTCTACATGGGCCAGTTAATGCGTGACCTGTGGGTGCGCTTCAGAATTCACACCCTACACCATGTAGACAAGCCCCTGAGATGAAAGGCACCATGGGCATCTGTTTGAAGTAAGGGGGGAAATTTCTATTCACATCAGACATCATAAAAAAATAAAATGGATGTTTAGAACAATGGGTCCATAACCTTGTCAAGTCCTCTAGGTGGTACCACAATATAAATTATGACCTTATATCCAAATACTAAGGAATTGTCACCAAGAAAGGACTAATTCTGGTAACTCTCATTCCTGTAAGTGTCTTTACTCATACAGTTTTGTCATAAGGGCTGAAGCATAAACCCTAAGGAAGAGGGGTTGTTGACTAGGTCTTCTTGTCAGCTCAGACTTCTAATTCTAGGAAGCTTGATTTGTAATGGCTAATGCCATGGAATGGCAATGAAGTGCTCATGATAAACCCCTTCTGGTTTGTTCCTTCCTTCAGATCACCCAGTTAAAGATTGAAAACAACCCCTTTGCTAAAGGATTTCGAGGTAGCGATGATATGGAGCTACACAGAATGTCAAGAATGCAAAGGTAAAATATTTATACATATAGTATGAAAACTATCGCCATTTCAGTAATTTGCCTCACATGCATTATTTATGTTATGTCAAATTTAATCCTCAATCCTGCAGACATTTATGCATATGCTTAACTTGATGGGGGAGGAGAGGGAAAAATCAATAAGACTGAAAATAAAAGAGGATAAGCGGGGACAATCATGGTTTACAAGTACCTACATGGGGAGAAGGTTTCTAATTTCTGGGTTCCTTAATCTAGTGGACAAAGCAGAACAAAATACAATGGCCAGAAGCTGAAGCCAGACAAATTCAGACTAGAAATAAGGTACAAATGATCTTCATGGGTAAAATTAACCACTGGAACAACTTAAGTAGGGAATGATGGAGATTGCATGTCTGTCTGAAAAGAGATGGTTTAGCTCAACCACAAGCAGTTGGACTTTCTGCAGGAATCACTGGATGAGGCTTTCTGGTCTGTGTTTATGCCAGAGATCACACTAGAGGATCAGAATGGTCCTTGTTAGCCTTAAGGTCTATGAATTTCTGCATTCTATTGCATGCAGCACTCCCATGCATAAAGCTACTCACACGTGCAAGCAGTGGCAGGATCAGGGCCTTAATGGCTATGTAAACCATCTCTCTAGACGAAAAACATCCCTGATGCTGCAAACACTTATGTGACTAATCTTACTCAACTAGACAAACTTGCTCACATGTTCAAAGGTTTATAGGCTCACATCTAAGAGAACCAAAAAAAATGTTTTTATATATATTATACATACACATTTGCTGCTTAATCCACCTTTGCAATAATCAGACTGTGTCCGGTGATCCTTAGCCTATAACCTAACAGTTACACAGATTCTGGCAGGTAGCATAAATTTTTTTTATTACACTGAAAAAATGAAATAGCTTTTCCTTTCCTACTCCCACCTCCTTTAAAACCTGAACAATCATGTCCTGACAAATTTTTGCTGTTAAGTTACCCTATGGCTTTGGTGAATGGAAAGTCTTGAACCTCTACATTCATTACTATTTTTCCTGGGGGTGAAACGCTAAAGACTATTAGAAAAACTCCATGCCATATGGGAATCATGGCACATAGCCATGCTGAGCTGGTGCTAAAAAACCCAGTCAGTTTTATGCAATCCTGTGGTCGTGGGTGTTGATCTAGTGAACAGAAACTCTTGGAAATACACATGGAACTGGAGTAGTTGAAAGGGTTAAGATATTCTGCAAAGTTGGCAGTGTATTTTCTGATGCTTAATTTACTTCCTAAACAGCTTGCTATGTAGCATAGGATATATTAAAAAACCTTTATGCTTTCACAAAGTTATTTAGGAGAAGGATAAATAAAGAACCAATCTTTTCCCCCCCCCAAAAAAAAGACATTCAGCATTGTTTCCTAAAGGAAAATATAAGACAGAAGCGTGGGCTGACATTTCCAGCTGTGTGTGTGTAAATAGTTTTCAAAATAATGGTCCAGATATGGAGCTGGGGTAAACGGCTACAGCTTCGACATCAATGGAGCTGCATCCATTTATGCCAGCTGAGAATATAGCCTGATATTTTTAGAGCAGCTACTTATTAGAAAAGAAGCTGAAAATGTGTATAACAAGCCCACTAGAAATTGGTGACCTAAGATCTCCCCCGGTTAGTATAATCATCTCACTGGGTAACTTAGCCATGGATAATGAATTTTTCATGTTGAAGGAAAGGGCAATGTCGTCTTCTCACTTCTGTTTTGTTTTAACTACTTATCTGTGGTTAGTGCAGAAGGACATTTAATGTAAGACAGCAGAATCAAAGACAAGTTTGCAAAGCTAAGATGATGCATGGGACAGATGGGGGTGCATCAGCTAGTTATGGATTCCTGGTTCTCTGATGGGTCTGTCCTGGCACTGGTCCCCATATTAGATCAGGCTGGGGTCCTAAGGGATCATACCCCAGTGGAGAATCCACCTCAACATAGACCTTCCTGCCCAGACATATCCCCCCCTGTACCTAGGTTGGGGGGTGGGAGAAGAAGGGTTCAGGGACATGAAATGAGGGGACTGCTCAGCTCTGGCTGCTTCCAGCATCTATGAGTGGCAGAAAGGGGACCAAAAAGCAGAAGAGAATCTGGTTCATGGGGTCCAACCTCTCTTCTGAAGAGAGAATTTTGATGTTAAGTTCAATAGGATCTAGACAAGCCCGTTACCACCTAAAAACCCAACACCGTCACAGGGAGTGTTATTGGTCTTCCTTCTGGGCAATATTAGCAAAGAAAGCAAGCATGGAACAGTCATGGGTCTTGAATGACCCTCTCTTGCAGGGTGACCCCAGTGCTGCACATGTGTGCAGTTGGTATCATCCTACCCCTGGTGAAAGACATGGGACAGGTAGCAGAAAACCATTGAAGTCCTTAGAGGCCTGGAGACTTTAGGGAGTTCTGGATATCAAGAAAAGAATGGGACTGACGGAAACACGAAGTGACAGAACGTGTGCACACAGGTGGGGGGGAGGGAAGCACATTCTAAAGCTAACAATGGGCCAAGATCCAGGGGAACATGCAGGAAGACCCCTGGCTTTATAGAAAGCCCGTCCCTCCAATTCTGGACTCCCCAAAAGGGCTCCCTCACCCACAGTGTGGTAGCATGGTAGGTTTAACTGCATTCCCAATACTTTCTGCCCCACCGTGGTGATTGTAGAATCTATTGCAGAACCATATGCTACTCTGAGCGGCATTAATACATATGGTTAATTTTTTCTAACCAGCTAATCAGCCACATGGATGTTTTAGCAGAGAGGGCAATTGTCAGCTATGTAGAACAAAATATGCATGTGTCTGAATTTGAGGCCATTCCCCTAGCTGCCTTCCTCTCTGCATGGCACCTCCATGGCTTTGGGCTCCTCCATACACAGCAGAAGTGAGCGTATAGGCCTGTCCAAGTAGAAGGACTCAGCCAACACCTTTCAATAGCAGAGAATTCATCTGCACAGAATAGACTAGGTTGCGGCAAGATCCAAATTCTAGTTAACGCAGGCCTCCAATACAGGTTTATCTTCCCCTTCACTAGCAACAGGATTATTCATGGGCCTTTCAGTTGTATGGATACTTTGAGCATATACCTTGTTAAGCTTGTGAGCTTTAATTGGAGAGATCAAATCTGTTATTTTCCTGGTAAGAAAAAGCATGTGTGCGTATCCTTGTTTGCCTGTTGTGTTCATGCTGAAATTCAAAACCAATTCAGGAGAAAATGTGTCATTTTGATGCTTGGAAGTTTTAGGCAAAATATTTCTTTCACATTTGTACCTCAGATCTCCTAGACTGGGGGACCCTGGTGTATATTTTGCCCTAGATCTTTGTCTAGAGTGGGAAGAGAGTCAGTTCAGGGCTGAAGCACAGAAAAAACAAAATTTTAAACCTTTTCATTCTCAGCCTGTTTTTTGCTGGGCACTTGCAGCACCTGTTGACATCCAGTGGAGTCACAGGTGTTCAGCACTTCTGAAAAAATCCACAAACAAGCCCTGATTACCATTCAAACTAATTCAATTTGTTTGTTTTTTTAAGTTTCACATTTGGGAAGCTCTTGTTTGGGAAAATTATATGAAAGTAAAGCTCTCAATGACTTAAATGGTTATTCTTGGCCTTTATCATGTGTGACAAATCTAGAATGAGGCAAACCACAACAAAAAAAAAAAAAAAAGACAGTAGAAGAGGCTTGATGTTGTACTCTAAGAGATAAAGGGCCAGATTTTTGTTAGTGTAATTCCAGAGTAACTGCATCAGCGTCAAAGGCACTGCTCTGGATACACACCGGTGTAACCAAAAGCAGAATCTGGTCCAACATCTATTATAATGGCAAGGTCTAGATTTGTACCTTTCTAAAAGTTTACAGAACTAAATGGGGTGATGTGACCCAGGGTTTGTTCAGTATGGTGATAAATATGGATCAGCGTTAGTGCCGTGATTCCGAACTGGCACAGCTGAGATGTGTGCCTGTCAGTGCGTGTTGGTGCTAGTGGAATTTTGGGGGGAATCTGTGGACTCACCCAGGACTGTCTGCTCAGGATGGCATGCAGACACTGCATCTGTTCGCTAGGTTCATCATGCCAAATGCTCGAGTTGTGTTCCATCGCAAGTTACTGCCATAGCCTTACCATTGCAACTCCACATGCATTTTCATTTCCTGTTCTCAGTCTCAGTGAAGTCTCAGCAGCTTCATGTGTCACCTTAGCTAGCACTTAAGAGAAAACCCTACAGTGGGGCTCAGCATTATAACCTTAGGTGGGGAAAGGCTGCTCAGTCTGTACTCTACCAAGCTGACTTCAGTAGACAGTTGCCTGGGTAGGGAAGGAAGGATGGTGTAAAAACTGAGGGCCTGATCCATATAGTTCATGGATTTCAGTGGGAATGGGATCCGGTCCAGAGTAAGACTAAGGAATGGGCCCATAGGTACCACTCCAACACGCTCTGCGGATACCAGAACAGGAGTTAGCCAAGTCTCCACTAGGAAGGCACAACCTTCCTGAAGCTTCCTCCACTGCTCAGTTACTAGGGCAGCCATCCAGCAAGACAATATCTCCAGAAGATCACCAGTTTAAAAGCACTTAATGCTGACATCCAATTTCCAGGGTACCTTCCTCGTGCCCTGCCCCTCCCTATACACACACATTCAGCAACAGTTAAGACTCGATTTTTGCCCTGAGAACATGTGTTTGTCTCAGGCATAAGCACAACCATTTAAGTCGAGGGTCATGCCCCCCCTACTTCAGCTTTTCACTATCCTGTTGGTCCCCCACTTTAGTACAGCCCTAGGTCTCCTGTATTGTCACTTCTGGCTCTCCCTGCCAAAACTCCCCCACTGCCCATAAAGATGCACCTCTGGCTCCAGGTGCTGTGGGTGGAAGCACTGGGCATTAAGCAAATATTGGAACCGTCTAAGTTGGTCTAATTAAATCACCTCTTAAGGAGGGATGCATGGGGAGACGTGTGCACGCACGCACACTGGAAGGGGTGAGGGGAAGGGAAGATAGGCTCTTGGATAATGATGTGGAGACTGCAGCTGTAGAGACTGATTAATGCAACCCTACAAAGACTCCTGCATTTGGCTCATTCTACTAGGTAACCTGCCCACTCTGCTGCTTTCCATGGGGCTGGCCTGCCAGCTCACTGAGAAGGGATTTTGGAAGCGATTAGGGAGTCATTTGGTGAGGGAAGGCACGGTGTCACAGCTCCTTTTCCCTCAGACTTCTCTTCTAATGTGATTGTCCCAGGATCCTGAATTTGGTTACTCTCCCAAGAATGCTTGTAAGACACCTGTTTTTAATTCCATAGGCCAGTAATTTACACAAATACATTAAAGTGAATTCAAATTTACAGGCTTTTTTGGTTGGAGGTATGGTCTGTTAATACATTTCTCTTCCTGCATCAGAGGTGTCTAAACTCCATTCCTTTCCTGACCTATGTTCCTAGCTATAAACAAAAACAGTTAGCCTGGTAAACCTAAAAATCAAACACCTTTGTGCCAAATCTGCACTTAGGTTCATACCCAGTTGTGTCTCTGCAGCAGTAGAGGGGCATCATATTGATGAACTGCTAAACATAACCCTCTTTGCTTAAGATGGATGGCCAGGTAAGCGTTAAAAGTCCCATGTCACTATTCAAAAAGAGCAGAAGATAACTTCAGCATCTTGGCCAGCTTTCCCTTTCAGTAAAACTGTTCCTGATTGTCCAAGGCTGCCTGTGAGTGATATCAGTGGATATTAACTATTCGCAGTCACAGTTATTGTACTCCTTATTTAGTGTAGGAAGAGGAGACTTGCCAGACTGGATCAGACCCAAGGTCCATCTAGCCCAGTGTCTGATGCTGGCCAGTGTCAGACACGTTGGAAGAGTAAGAACCCTGCAGGGGAGATGGAATAATCTGCCCCCACATCAGGCTTTCAGTGCTGCAAACTCTGCTGGAGAGTTGGAACCCCCCAAATTGTGCTCTTTCTGCCACCTAAACCCTCAACAACAAAACAGCTTTTGGGCTTCCTCCTTGCAATGCAAAGTGACCTTAAAGCTGCTGGAAAGGTGTAACTGAGGATTCTTCCAGCACTGGGGAAATCTTAGACCTAGCACACAGTCATTGTATCTGCTTTGGCTGGGAAAAGGGAGCAGAGAAGTGACAAGAGCATGATGCACTGTTAATTTCCAGCTGGTGGAACACTCCTTAGGGACCATTCCAGAGGGTGTAAGCTACAGCAGCTTTAGGGCTCTCTAACTTGCACCACAGGCTAATTTGGCCCTTCAACTGGTTTAGGATCAAGGGAAGCATAATCAGCCTTGCCTCTTTCTCCCTTAGCTGCAGCATGTTGGAGATTCGTTGCCTCCGGGCCAGATTTTCAAATACACACCCACCCAAGCTGTATCCAGGCGCTCTTCAGTGCAGGCGCAGAGAATCAGTGCAAGGACTTTATACCATTCAAGTCTCACTTAACCCCTACTTTGCAGATTTAATGGAGGCATCCACCCGAGACTGGTCTTTTGAAATTCACACACTGATTTGTTTGTGCCGGCACATGCTGAAATCAGTCTGTGTGCGCACATTCAAGTTGGCATGCATGATGCCAGCGAGGAGTGTGCAAAACATACACGCATGCAGGAAAGTGGGGCTCTCTGCAAACAGGTCTCTAGTGACGCAGGAGACGCAACGGAATGTGGCCGACTCCCCCAGAGCTGCACTGGCTCTGTGGTGATGGTACAAGTTGTTTGCCAGTAAAAACAAACAGATACAATCCAGAGAGACACAAGGAGTCGGGGTGTGGAGCAAAGAGGTACCATTTATACAGAACCATTTTTCTGACTCTTGAACAAGGCTATGTAGAGCCCATTGGAACAGAAACATTCTCTGACTGGGCCCTTTTGTCCTCCCTGTCTAGTTTTAGAGAGTTTTCAGTTACTCCCTTCTTTTAAATGCCTCTCGTTAAAAAAAAAAACCACGAACAAAAAACAAGTCCTTCCAAGCCTAATTATCTGTAATGCTGATGAAGATGATTTCACTATACGCAGATGAAAAGGTATTTCCACTAATTGAAGTTTACAGTGGCACAAAGCAATAAACATGCTGCCTGAAAACTCGCTAGAATCCCATCTCAAGGTGTATAAAACATGCTGTAATGAATGCTGCATGAAGCATGTATTTGCAGCTCTACTAAAACAGCCAGCTCTGGCTTTCACAGATGAACTGGAGCTGCAGATAACGAGGCAGCATTCATAAAGCTTTAATTTTTTGAATCTCCATGTTTGTCATTAAACAATTACCATCTAACTCCCCCATAATTTAAATAGAAAAATACTTAAAAAAAAATCAATGTAATCTGTCAAAATGATAAAAAAAGTCAAATTCTGCCAAGCTTTTTGATACTAAATAAAACAGACGCAGGCTTGTAAGCTGAGCCAGCCCTCTGAGTTTAGGAAAGGCATAGTACAAGAATGGACTTACCCACTGGTGTGGCGAAGTGGCTCTAGAGCTCTCTGCTTATAGTTTGCTCTGGTCATCTTGTCTCATGACTCAGCCCTCTGGCCAGGTCATATTTTATTTCCACTCTTTCCGGTGTGACAAAGTCCACAGACAATTCAGTGTCCCTACAGAAAGTCTTCTGCCCCAACTCTGGGCTTCACACCACCTTTCCCCTGTGGTGCATAAGGGAAGCAAGGCCCTCACACAACACCGGCATCCGGTCCAGGGACCCTATAATCAGCAACCAAGGTGTGTTCAGTCAGACTCTCTGCTGCTGTTTCCCTAGTCTTCTTTCTACAGGAGCCTGTCAACAGGCTCTTGCACAGCTTCTCCAAGTTCAGCCTACTGTCAGGGCCAGGACTCACACGGCTCCCTTCTG
The DNA here is from genome assembly GCA_007922155.1 of Mesoclemmys tuberculata. NCBI lineage: Eukaryota > Metazoa > Chordata > Testudines > Chelidae > Mesoclemmys > Mesoclemmys tuberculata. Next base: position 5,713,396 of record ML675638.1, read on the forward strand.
GATCTCAACAAAATCCCAAACCAAGAGTACAAACTTAACCCAACTTCCACTCTCCTCGGACTTGACTTTTCTTCCACCTCCCAGGCTCTCTCCCTGGAAGGCCCAATCCTGTCCTTTTATCAGGGCTCCTCAGCACCAGAGCTTGTTCCAGGTCCCAAGGCTATGCATGTCTCTTCTATCATACTTTTCTGCTCAGGGGAGGATCTCAGGGCCAACTCTCCCCTCATACTTCATCTTTGATTGTCCCAGTCTTTCTACTTTCTAGTTCCAAAAAGTGACTGGAGAGTCTTTTCCTACAGCTTCCTTCTAACTCATATTTCCCTTCTTTATAGTCACTGCCCAGCCCCTTTCCCAGGTGGGCATCATCTTTAATTAATCTGGGCTCTCCCTCCAGGTGCAGCCCGGTAACATAGTTGGCCTCTCACAGCCACACATTAATCCTTTCATTGCCTGTGGGGGTACACATCCAATCACAGAGGGTTAACCCTAATGAAACCAAAGCAGGAATGCTCACCAATCAGATTTCACCCCCAGATTCCTAGGGGGGACTTAAACTTTAAACCTTCAGACAAGAAATCTGTGTTTTAACATGGGCCCTGAGCAGAGATGGGTGAATAACAAATTTTTTCAGTTCATAAAATAATTCTTTTGGATCCGAAAAATAATGGTAAAAAAATTGGTTCTGGGTTGACCCACCACCAGCATTGCTTTAAAATAAAAGTTCAGTGAATCGTAAACTTAGAAAAAAAATCATTTGGGGTTGAACACAGCCTTTAGTTTTGACAAAATTGAAATGTTTCATTTTGATTTTGATCGTTTGACCCATTAAAGGTCTTTCTTTGGTTTTTCCTGTTAACAAAAGTCAAGGACATTTTAAAACAAAACGTTTAGAACCAAAGAAACAAAAACCTGGAAGGTCAGTGAGATGCTGTGCAGTGGCTCCACCCCCATAGTCTTGACCTGATATCAGAAGAGTGCAGGCTTTGCTGCTAGCCAACAGCCAGCGAGATCACAGCGGCTGGTCAAGTGGAGTTGAGTGTGTTGCTCAAAACATGGAGCTCAGGGCAAAATTCCTAGCGATATCAGTGGGAAATGTGACTGAGTGAGGACCTTAGGATTGGCTCCCCTCGACATGCAATCGATTTTACTAGCAACGGGCACATAATTCAGCACAGATCGTTTATTCCCCCTCTCTGTGTCCCCCAAATTTCTCCCCTTTTCTGTTCATGAGCAGCACAGAGGGTGATTTTCTCTGATTCTTTATAAGCCCTGGGGCTGCTGCAGAGCAGTCTGTTGAGCGGATTTGGTTTCTAAAACATGAGCTGATTTGACATGGCACATAGGGCACGTGGCGAGTTCCCCTACTCTGTACCCACTGCCCTCAGCCTCCATGTAGAGGAGCTGCTTTCTAGTACCGCTAGCCAGGCTCTAGAGAGACATTCCAGGATCCCCACCTCCAATGACTGCGTTTGGTGCTGCTGTCTGGCGGGCAGAAGGCACTCCAGAAATCCCCCATCTCTTGATCTCCCTGCTGCTGCTGGTCAGGGGGCATGGAGAAGGATCTCTGCCCCCTGCCCCCTTTCTTTTCTCTCTCCTTTCCCCCTCCCTCCCTGTCAAGGGGGCAAATTTTAAAACAGCAGTATAGGGTTTTAGCTATGTGTCTCCCATTGGCTTTGAGAGACAGGGAGGCCGTGTGGTTCGGTAACAAACTTAGGCCTGGGCTCCACTGAAAAGTTAAATCAGCCTAGCTGCATCTCTCAGGGGTGTGAAAAATCCACCCCCTTGAGAGATGCAGTTAAAATCCACTCCCTTGAGAGACCTACCCCCTGGTGTAGACAGCGCTAGCTTGACGGAAGAATTCTTCCATCGCCCTTGCTACCACCTCTCGGGAAGACGGATTGCCTAGGCCAGTGGGAGACCCCCTCCCTTTAAGTGTAGTAAGTAACTGCACTGAAGCACTACAACACAACAGCTGTGCTGCTGTAGCAATTTAAATATAGATTGAGTCGAACCAGACTCAATTTCTGCATCTGCCACAAGCTTTTGGTGTGTCCTTGAGCAAGTCGTTTAACTTCTCTGGGCCTCGGTTCCCCATCGGAAAAATGGTAATAAAATAAAAATAATACAGTCTTCCACCCACCTCTTGTTTGATTAGACCTCGGGGGCAGGGATTGCCTCTCGCTATGTGCAGGTACAATGCCTCGTACGCTGGGGCCCTGATCTGAGATGGGGCCCCTCGGTTCTATTATAAAACAGCAATAAAATACAGTAACTTAGCTGAACATTTACCATTAGTCCTCCAGAAAGCCCTGAATAGGTCTGGGCCCGCTTCCCTCCTTGTAAATTCTTTCCTAAACCAGCCTTTCTATATACAATTTTCAATTTGAAAAAAACAAAGGACATTAACATCCTAATATAAAATAACCCCGGCATTCTGGCTGGATGGCAACAGTATCCCCTTGTTGTTCAGAAGGCTGAATACACTTGCCTTTCACGTTCCCCCATCCCCCCTTTTGAAAAGCAAAAGTCCTACACCCGACAATCTTTCTGTGCCAGCAATAAGTAAAACCTTTCGTTCCATTAAACCTTTGGCCTACGATTACAATTGGCTATTTTTGGAGCAGTCACTTTTAGGCACTGAAAAATGTCTAATGCATTTTTAAAGACCAAGGGGCAATCTCAGATGATAAATGTTCACTGTACATATCAAGTGCGCTCTGCAAACGTTAATAAATGTTTCAAGACGACTGCTGCTTTAGATGGTGCCAGAGAAATCTCTTTGTGAGAACTTAGACACTGCAGGGAAGACCAAGATATAAATATATAGAAGACTGTCTGTCTGTCTAGATAGTTGGAAGGACATTTTATACAGAGCAGGTCAGAAACTAAGGTTTTTTCCCATGGAAAATTTTGAGTTTTTGGTGAAAAAACAAACTAAAATATATTTCAGCTGAAAACCAAGGCATTTCTGCTCTGATAAATGCCACCAAGGTGTTCCATGGGAGTTGTAGTTTGAGTTCTTTCTACACACCAGCCTCGCTGGTCAGACTACATCTCCCATGGATTTCCTCCCTGTATAAAGGGAGTCAGTGCAGCATGGAAAGGGCATGGTCATTGGACATCTTCAGGAAATAAAGTCTGATTGGGAAGCCCAGCCCATAGAGGAGAATGGGAGCATGAGATACCAGACTAAAACTCCTGTCAGGCATCGTGGCGTTTCCCATCAAAACACAGCTGTGAGGGAAAATTTTCAACCAGCCCTAATTTTCCATCACTTCCTCTTGAAGATAGTGGTCTATCTTGTCTGTGTGTGTCTGTAGCTTCGGTGTGGGTGTGAGCTGTGCACGTGACTAGGGAGGGGTGATCCGTTCCTACACATACTTACCAACTCTCCCATAACATGATGGGGACAAACACAATGGAAAGTCATCTCCATGTTTCCCAAAGCAGCCTCAGAGAAGGAAATGAAGCAATGTCGCATTATCCCCCTACTCCACGCCTATGGGAGCTGCTCCATATGACTATGCACAATGGCGGGGTCTTAGAGTGTGTTGAGGCACAGGGAAAATGGACCAGGGATCAGGAACCACTTGCGGCATGCTTTCCTCCAGATTCAAGGGGAAATGCAAGAGGGAGTTAGTGTAATCGCCCCTTCAGCCTGGCTCCTCTGAGAGGGGGTAGAGAACTGATGTAGCATGGGGAGCCAGGCTGCCAGTGGGCTGAGAACACTATTTCTTGGTAGCCTGTGATGGGACGATCTCTTTAAAATTAGTCACATGCATAATCACCAGGTGGCCTCCCATTGAGAGGAGTCTCTCACAGGATGCAGACAAAGCTGGTGCTGGCCGAGTGCTCAGAGTCTGGAGGGTCCATCTTGTCATGTAACTAAGAAACAGAGTTCCGGTTTACACTTTATATCCGTGGTCTCACTCTGGTTCTTGTAGCATATACACGAGGCAAACACTGGGCTGCTGACTAGGCTGGAAAGGCCAACATAACTTGGAGGCCACGGAGTGGGGGATCCATGAGCTTCATGATGTTTGGGGGCCGTGGCCCTCTGCCCCATCCTGAAGGCAAAACCCCTCCCCTGACAAAAGCGTGTGGGAGAACCCGCACTCATTAATGCTCATGGTATGGAAGGACATCTCCGAGCCTCTGGCAACACAAAACTGCCATTGGCTTGTATGAGAGTGATCCGCGCTGCAAGATCGGGTGATTCCACACCCTTTTCCCTTTTTCTTATCATGTACAGCCTGGGTCCTGGGAGTGTGAGGGAAGCCTCTGGCTTTCAAGCTCTTCAGGCTCCTACTTGCCTTTCTGGGAGCAGCACCAGGGCTTTCTGAGAGGAGGGGACCCCACCTTTGCAGTGCTCTCTGCGTGACAGACAACCAGAGCCCAAATTCTGGCAGGATCCAGGGCACGACGCTAGACACATTTATTTGGCTTTGAGCTCTCGGTTGACTTTTTTCTCCCCATGACAGCATGGCTGCTAATGTTTCTGGCAGCAGCAGAGGCAGCGGTTTGGATGAACGCTGCCTGCTGTGGGGAGTTTTATATAATTGGCTTTGTTAAGTTTTGTAAATAAGCTCCTAGTTGCCACAGTGATGGGTTCTCTCAAAAGGGCCTGAGCCTGCATTCATTCAGGGCTCCAGCCTGCAATCAGGATTGCCTTTCCCCACATGAGATGTCCCACTGGTGTCCCAGGCCCTACCGACATATTTGCAGGATCGGGCCCATACTCCAGCTCACAGACGAGTAATCTCCATGTCCACATCAGAGGTGGATATAGCCGTGGATAGGCAGACCAAAGACCTATGCTCTGTTCTGGGTTCTGCTGCTTCCCTGCTGTGTGAACTTAAATAATTTGCGTCAGCTCTCCGAGCCTCCGTCTCCCCCTTGCACTCTTCGTCTGCCCTGTCTATTTAGATTGTAAACCCTTTGGGCCAGGGACTGCCTCTCAGGTTGTGGCAATTAATACACCCTGTGCCCTTCCAGGCAGAACAATGGTGCCTGAGCTTGGCGGAGGCCTTTGGATGTTGCTGTAACACAAGTAATAGAGTGGGTGCGGCTGAACTCAGGGGGCCTGCTCGGAGTCTCTGACGGCAATAACCATGCCTACCCACATTGCGAAACCGCTTTGCGAACCATGGATGAAAATTGCTCTACGGCCTTGTGTACCGTGTGGTTTTTACTTAATAGTATAGCTACAATAATGCTTCAGAGCAGGTTAGCTGCGGGGGAGTGAGTCACAGTTTACACTCGTGCAGTATCAGTGCTTGATTGGCTCAAGCTATTTTCTTACATTCATCACTGGTGCAGCAAGCCGAGAGGTGCCGGAGATATGAACTGCCAAGCCCAGAGGTTCTGGCAAGCCCTGGCACAAATTAAACACTGTGCCGTATGTCTACACTGGGGGTTTGTATCCGTTTAGCTACATTGGTGCGATGCCCCCAATGTGGGCAAGGCCTAAGTGCTCAGCTAGATAATTTATAATTGTTTATTTATTGATGGCAGCACCATCGTAAGCTGGGTGCTTTCTAGAGACACTGCTCTGAGATCACAATCTGAGGACAGACAAACTGATGGCGGCTGGGGAACAGGAATGGAAATAGCGATCAGCAAGCGATATATAATTTATACGCAAGTCAGTTTGATTCACCGTAAGCAGCATGGCAGAAGTAGGTCTGGTTATTATTAGACATATAATAGCAGTCGCAGTGGTAGAGGTACGCGTTTAAAGAGACCTAGAGGGAAGACAAATATAAGCTGTGCTATGATCCCCTGTGAAGTATTACCCTGATAAAGCATAGATTCTTGGGAAGATGGTTCTATTGGAAGTTGGAACAAATGGATGACACTAACACGCTGCATTTTTTTTTTTACCTGTGTTTTTCAGTAAAGAGTACCCAGTGGTTCCTAGGAGCACGGTGAGACAAAAAGTGGTCTCTAATCACAGCCCTTTCAGTGGGGAGACCAGGGTTCTCTCTGCCTCCTCCAACCTAGCATCCCAGTATCAGTGCGAAAATGGGGTGTCTAGCACCTCCCAGGACCTGCTACCAGCTGCCAACCCGTACCCGATCTCCCAGGAGCACAGCCAGATCTACCACTGCACCAAGAGAAAAGGTCAGGCACTGGTAACTTCCCCTCAGCTATCTTATTGTTTGCCCAGGCAAAAATGGAGGTTAAACCCATTTTGCGTTCCTCACAAATACCTGATTTCCCCAGCCACGGTTTAAAGTTAAGTCCTTTGGATGGGCAAAGATTTGTTATGATCCTGGGTTGGTATCGCCTGCATTAGGTACCTTGGGCCGGATCCTCAGATGCCGTAAATCCCTGCAGTTCCACCGGCTGAGGAGCTGCCTCACCACTGTTAGTATAAAGAGTCTTGATTCAGCTTCATTCCAAAAGAGCAGCTCAGATGAAACACAGAGGTGGCAACATAGCAAGTTGAATCCACATCCAGAAAGATAACCGGTGACTGAGATAAAGATGACTTATCAGTCTCTATAGCCTCTGAGAAGGTCTAAGCATTAATCTAAACATGCAAATGCCTAGATATTCTGGGTTTAAGGTGGCGTTTGACGAATACTATCTTATATCTGGGTGAAATTCACCCCATGCAGACAGCCTGAATGGGGCCTATGCTCTTTTTAAGGCTTTGGTCCAATGAATAGGGAACTGGGCTGGGAGTCAAAAGACCTGAGTTCTTTGCCACTGTCTGCGGCGTGACCTCGGCGCAGTCCTGCCAAAGCGTCGCAGAGGAATCTGTGAACCCCAGGTTCAGACTGAGGAGCTATTAGAGGCATGAGTAATCCTGCTAACTTCAATAGGACGGCTGTAGTGAGTAACTACTCGGCAGCAGGAATAAGGCGTACGCAGTTGGCTCCCAGGGGGGTAGCCTTTGCTCTCTGAAAGCAGTGGGAGGACTCATAGGAGGAAAAACTTGCAAGATTGGGCCACAGAGGCATGTCAGAGGGAGAAATAAAGCGACTTCCCTAGCGGTGATCCTCAGGCATAAGGGTGCTATAGGTCATTTTTAGTAGCATTATGGTAACATCTAGGGGGTCCAGCTGAGATCACCCACCTTTCTAACTGCTGTATATACATGCAGTAAAAGATGGTGACTGCCCTGAGCATCTTACAATTTAAAGTGACGCTCAGCAAGTCAGTGGAAGAGTCAGGAACAGAATCCATGACTCCCACCGCACAAGTCAGCACCTGTCCCATTGACTGCCCCATCTGAGAGCTAGACTCTACCCCTACAGCTCGTTGAGTGCAGAAAGCTTCCACCTTTTTCTCCCCTTAGTTTGAATCCTGCCTCCAGTTCATCCGAGCTCCACTCCATTGCACAACTAGCTTAACCTTTGCCAGGACCTCCCCCCCACCCCATGCTCTTTTTTTAAAACAAGAAAGCCTGAACGACGACAAACACTCCTGGCAATCTTTGACTGCTGTGTGTCCTGGCAACACAAAGCAATTCATCATCTGCCTCCACATTGTAAACTGATAAGGAATCAACAGAGGTTTCCTTCCAGTTTTGGGATACCCGCTAAGTGGTGTCTCCATGGGTGGTTTCCCTCAATCCCCCAATTATCTCACTTCCTCTTATTGTCACAGAAGAGACGATATCTCCTCAGGAATAAGTTCATCAGCCGCTTTCAGTGTGCATGGCCCTGTGAAAGTGCAGGGGACAGGCAAAGGGGGCCCTTGTCTGTGACGCTGATGTCTCCTCGCTATCTCTCCAATGGCCTCAGTGGCACAAGCAGTTAAGGGTCTTTTATCAAAGTCTCCCAATGCTTTAATCAGAGAGTGGCAGTGTCCTGTCAGATACCACTGGCTTCTTCCGTGAACCCAGAACTCTACGTCTCACTCTATGACTCTCTGCCTTTCCTTCTGTGCTCCCCCCCCCGTGCATCTCATAAATCGAAACCAGCCACCACGGCTTAAAGAGAAGAAACAAGATGATAATGGGAAACAGAGAGCTATACATAGCTGCCAAGTGGCTCTTTGCAAAATGAGATTAATTAAAAAGAAAAGTAACGAAGGATGAGCAAACCAGTTGGTATAAATCAGAACCTGATCCGAGCTTTCACCTGATTCTCAAACTGCATTTGTCACGTGTCACTTTCCTCTAATACTGAAACAAGGAACTTTATTAGAATAAGGAGAACAGTATTACGCCAACATGCGCACTCTCTCTCTCTGCTTCGCTGTGGAGCTTCTTCCTACAGCCTTTCCCAGTTCCTTCTCCTCCCCCTGGCTTCACGTGATGGTTGTACAGACACACGGCGCATCATCTCATGCCTTCCCCTCCCCTCCCACTTTATTTTCTTTATAAATAACTTTGAATGAGCTTTAATACTGAACAAAAATATAAACTTCCCAGCTTCATTATTAAGGCAGTTCTGCTCAGCTTCGGGCCTTTCTCCAGTTGGATCATCAAACCCACAGAGGCGTTAACTCCTGGACATTAGTCTCAACAAGAATATCTCCTTTACGCAAGATGGTGCTGGGGGTACCATTGCTACACAGAGCTCAGGACGATTCTGCTGGTTTCAGAACTAGCTGAAGATGCTGCCTGTATCTTTCTGTGCTAAATACTTTGGCCAATCTCTACCATGAAGGCTATTAGGGTGTAGCTGCAACAACTAATCAAGTCCAATTTTTTTTCTCCCTTATCCATTTTTATCAGGACAGGTCTCTTGATTTAGGCTTGGGGAAGTTTTAGTCTGTATGCCAAAGACTAAAGGGGAAATCCTGAAGCATCTCCCAGCCTCTCAGCCACTTGCTAGGGCAAAGATTTGCCACTATGGTTGGTAGAAATGTTCTTATCTGTTGAACAAAGATGGGCATACTCTGGTGGCCGCTATGGGGGTTCCTCTGTAGGTGAGAAGAAGGGCTAACATGGGACACTATTGCAATCTATAATTGTCAGAGTCCATACTAAGTCCTTGTGCTTGTCGGTGAAGTACTAGGAAGAAATCATTTTTTACCCAAAAACTTGGACTTCAGAGTTAACAAACTGGGCCACATTGCAAGAGACAATTTCTTTCAGCATGCCAAAATGAGAAAAGATGTCTTTTAATATTTCTATGCCCCATTGACTTGTGCATCTATTGAGAAATAGAATTTCTACACATTTTGAAAAATAACCAGTGGTTTCCAGACACGTGTGTCCCTTTTCATCACACAGACCAAGTGCTATTCGTTTCCAAGCCCTTCTGGGTAATGGTGTGGGTACAAATGGTTCTTTGACTGGTGTTTTTTTGGTCACGCTGTGATTCCGTCTTGTTGTTCAGCACCTGCCCTTCTCTGGGCTTCCACACCAGCGTTGGGACTATCCCCTAACGTCTTGTGAGGTCCCTTAGGTACCCTTTCTAATACGGCAGCCTGCATAAACTGCAGGACTAGACTACGTGTGTCACAGATCAGAATTTCAGCTTTGAAGAGCTCTCCTCTTATTCCATAGGACTCACCTGACAGGTAATGTTCTGGCTGGTCATCCATACAGAACTGGATACAGTTTGTAGGTGGTTATCAGTGCTAATAGTTCAATCTTTCAGTGGTGAGTCTGACAGACCACTCAAAATGGTACCTTCATGAGCTTCTATACCATACCGAGCCCCTAGAAAATCTGGGTGATCAATGGTGATATTAAATATGCTGCCAGCCCCAACTAGGGGCTGTGTTGGGGCAATATTCTGAATAGGCCCAAATCTTGAAAAATATAGGCTTTATACCGCTTTTAATGGTGTGAGTGGCTTGCAGTCTATTATCAGCTTAATATAGATAAGACGCTGCAGATATCTTGCGGCCCTCGTGCATGCATATACGCTCGACAAACTTTCTCTCTAGTCGGGCATGGTCAATCTCAGCATCTGGAATAATATGCTTCAGGCTTCCAGTCATCTTGGTGTAACTGAGACCTTTGTGGTTTGTGTCTTCTGAAACTGCCATAGACTTGAAAACCTCATAAAACGGCAGTACTAGAGATGAGATCAACAGAGTCTTTAGTTCCTTCAGCGCATTCCTGTGCTTTATCCACACCGAGTCCATTTAAAGTAGTGCATAAAGGGAATGGCTTTAAGATGACAGGTTAGCTCCACATTTTTTTGCTCCAAATTGTTGCACCGGTGAACTTGGAGATGGTATCTTCCATGGTGGGGAGAATACAACCTTCTCTCCTTACTGTTTCATTAAGTCTCATTCGGACTGCACCGAGATGGAAATACTCATTTTTCTCATAACCAGCACCATTAGGGCACACACCTCTGTCGATTCAGTACTGCACTGTTTACACAATTCTTTTCCATCCTACCCGTTTCTTCCTTCAACTTTGGGAAACGGCAGGGTTGGTGTCCTCTCTGCATACTGGACAAGTAAGATACAGCATTCAATAGAATCTGTACAAGTTGTCCTTCAAGGCCTTTTTTTGCCATACACCATCCCAGCTTTTATGAGTATTAGGAGGCCCAACTCAATGGCTGTTGTTCAGTATAAGGGGTTATTTATGGTTATTCTATTAATGCTAAAGGTACCATATGCATATTCCCTGTCAATTTATCTGTCTCCATAGGATATTAACCCTACACCCTGGGATGCTCCAACTTTGGGCTTTCTCTTCAGAGTTTCTGTACAAGTTGCAGCCATCTCTGTCTCTGAATCTATTTGAAGTATTGCAGATCTTGAAATTGTTGGACCAATGGAGCAATGCTGATTTATTCCAGCAGAGCAACTGGCCCTAAGTCCATTCACGAGTCCTGCCTTTGGACTCACTTCCCATGATACAGGCATCATTCACCCTTGCTAAGGCAATTTTTAAAATGGCCCTTCCCTTTTCCTCACAAGAATTTGTTTCTTTGCTACATAGCATTGTCCTTATACATTTTGGTTTGTTATTCAAACCCAGCAAGGTAAACTAGATTGGGCAGACTGATAATAATGAAAAGCATACAAGCCTTCAAGATAAACTCAAACGGACCCGACCAGCATTTTTCTAAGCCTGATGAATGTGGACAAACTTTTTTTTTATAAACAAAAACAGGGCTCAATTCTTCATTGCCCCGAAGCTACTGGACCAGATGGATCCTCATTGACTTGAAAGGAGCAACCCTGATTTACATCAGCTGAGCATCTGACTCACAAGATACAAGACCGTCTATACAACTTACATTTTTGTACCTGATTCTGGATGGGACTAGTGGTAGAAATGTGCAAATTCCATTGAAAAAGCTGTTCTTGTGGTATTTACGACCCAGCTGGAAGTCGTAAATACCAAAAATCTTGGGTCCAATTATGCTCAAATCCTTTAAAGAAAAGAAGCACCAAATTCTTTGTGGGGAAGCCAGTTCTCATGAAGTTTCCAGCTAATTTAGCAGTCTCCCTTTTCCTTGGAATCTTTTCTGAGAAGCTTTGCCCAAGCTTTGGCTGCTTCTCCACACTCAGCAGAGCCTTCAGTCCTTTTAGGTTTGCCCATCGTAATAGACTGATCTTGTGAGATGACCAGCACCCTCAGCTCCCAGAGATGGCAGTCAGAAGTAAGGTGCTCAGCACCTTGAAGGACTGGGGCTTATGAGAACGAATATATTAGAAAGCTATCAGGTTATTAACGTCAAGGAAAAATCACACAAAGACCAGTTCCTTATCTGCTATGTTCAGGCTAGGCTGGGACGTGACAGAGCAGTCTGGAATAGGACTATGGCCCTTGGATTCTCTGTCTTGGCCCCAGAACTGTTTAGAGCTGTCTGGGGGTTGCTCTAAACTACATTAGATAGCAGAGGCTTCTTAGGGACCATTTGCCAGTGGGGGTTTGCTGAAATGCTTCCTGCTGCCCCTGCCCACCCTTGTCACTCCCACTCCTGACATGCCCCCTGTACTGTCAGGCTGCAGATAGAAGGCACAGGAATCTGTTCTGTCAGCTTTATGCCTGTTGGGGACTCCATGCCAGGGGAGCTCTGGGAAGCGTGGAAAGGGAGCCGAGTGGACCAGAGAATCTGGCCCGATGGAACTTTGCCAGTTTACACATACTGAGGAACTGGCCTCTGGTCTGCCCGATGCTCTCTATTTTCAAGCCAAACCTGGCATTTTTCTCCTTACCAAACCAGTTGTTCAGAGAATGAATATGGAGGGGGTTGCGAAGATGGACCAAAGGGCAGACTGAGGGTAGTTAGGATAAATTTTAATCTGCCAGTGACTATAGAGTTCTTTTTTGAGGGCTGGTATCAGATTTTGGGGGAAATTAAAGTGTGGAAATAGAGAGCCTATTCCTCAGCTGGTGTCAAGCAGCATAGAGCCGAAAAATACAGTTTACATCAGCCAGTCTAAATCAGCTGAGAATCTGACCTAGAGCGTTCTGATTTTACAAAATTAAAGTCAGGTTTCTTTTTTCTCTGCACCTGACAATGAATCTAGAAAAGGATCTATAACTTGGAGAGGTTTGCCTGGTTATACTGTGGCAGGAAGAAGAATGTTCTGACTAAATGGAAAAATCAACAACCCAGGGTTGTAACTCAAGCAAATTCTTAGTACAATGGAAAAACGCTAAGTTCATCTATTTTTTTTAAAAGGAAAATAAACAGTAAAACCCAGGGCTGGTGTTTCCCAGTGCCAGCAGAGCATGGCTGGGGCTGCGTTACAGCTTACTGCTGAAAAATTTATTAGCAGAACAATGCTTCATTTTACAAGATGTTTCTCAGACCCAGTCTTCTTATTATTCAGTAGCGGCTCTTGTATCCAGAATTTTGAAATATTCAGGAGGGTTAGCACAGGATGTTATTCTAAATCCACCTCCTGATATAGGCCCAGATTCAGCAAAGCACAAAGCATGTGCTTAACCTTAAATCTCATTGACTTCAAAAGGACTTAAATTTAAGTGCTTTGCTACATTGGGGCCATAGTTTTCAAGATTCCCTGGCACTGTGTAAACTTTGTCCTAATGCTAACGAGATCAATCAGATCAATAATGAGAATAATGCAGTTTTATACCCAAGTAATAACTGTTTAACCGCTTTTAAAATGTCACCAAATTTCATCCAAAAATTGCACTGTTCTCCTCTTCTACTCTCAGATTTAAGTGCAGCTGAAAGAGTATAACATCCTATCTATATCTGTATCTATTACTAGAGATTCAGATTTCTGATGTTTGCTTAAAGTGTGGATTTCAGTGCTGTAACATGGATCTCAGTCCTCCAGAAATGAATTTGGCTCCGAGTACATGGATTTGGATAGACAGGCAATTGTATACAAAACTGAGGAGCCCAGTTTTCAAAGCAGTGCACTATGGGCAAGCATGCTGTAAATGTGTGTTTCACTGCTGCACCACTAAGATCCTATTTTTCCATGTTTTCCTTATTTCCCTGTTTTCCTCTGTGGGCTGGGCACTGCAGCAAGAGTACATCCACCACAATGTAGTGTGGCCAGGGACTCCCATGATGCACCGTGGTGGCCCAGCAAGAACGGAGATCATAGTGCATCCTGGGAGATGTGGTCTGACAGTCAGCATATGCAAATGATATGTTTACCAGGCACCCAGGATGCATGAGGATTTCTGCAGGCACGATATATGCAGACTTGTGTTTGCAGGAGAGAGCACATTTGCAGACATAACGATTGCAGACACCTTTTGAAGGCAAGACGTATTTTGGTGGGTCCTTGCATCTTTGCATGTTCATTCTTCACTACAGCTTGTCTGAAAATGTCCTTGCCTGCCACGCCCCACCCCATATTCCCATGAAAATTTTGGCATTTTGGGGAGGGGAAAAAATCAAGCCCCCAAATTTTTAGGCCAAAACTGAACATTTTTATTTGAAAAAATGCTGCTGTGGTACCTAATGGGAGTTGTGGTTTCAGTGCTTCATGCCCCGATTCTCCTCTATGGAATGGGATATCAGGCCAGATTACATCTCCCATGATGCACCATGGTCTCCCCCTCCTGCTGGGCCACTGCAATGAATCAGGGGTGTCCCTGGCCACTCTACATCATGGGAAATGCAGTGTTGCAGCGTAACTCAACCCATAGCGGACACTTTTCACAAATTTTTGACAGAAAACTGGATTTCTAACAAGCTATTTAGATGTAAAGTGTTTGACCAGCCCTCATCTTTGCATCCTTTTCTGAAAACTCAACCTCAGAAGTCCACTTTTCTAGACTCTATTTAAAGAATGGTGGGTTCTTCATCACTTGAAGTCTTTAATTCAAGAATGAATGTCTTTCCAAAAGAGATGCTATAGTTCAACCAGAAGTTATGGGCTGGATGCATCAATTAGTAAAGTTATATACTTTATATTATATTATGTAGAAGTCAGGCTAGAACATAGTCTAGATCATCATAATTGTCCCTCCTGGCGTTAAAAACTATGAATGAAATCCTGTCTCACTGACGGCAATGGGAGTTTCACCACTGGTTTCATTGGAGTCAGGATTTCACTTTACAGCCAAATACATATTTATTTATTTAGTATTCCTCCTTGAGATCTGCACCTCGGCTGTTTCTCTCATTCCTCTTGCTGCTATGAACTCGACCACTAATGCTGCAGAAAGCAAAGTCAGCCCTAGAAAAATCTTTTTATGGTTTAGTGGCAAAAGCTGCTTTTGCTTTCATCGCACTTGATTTAGGGGTGTAAACCCTGAAATTAGATGTCTCCACTCTGGCACCACTAACATAATCCCAGAGAGGATTTATGGTGAGCATCAGATTTATAGATGAAGTGTAACATTATATATTGTTTGAATTACAATAGCACCCAGAGGCCTCAGCTATGACCAGAAATCCATTGTGCTAGGCACTGTACGTACACATAACAAGAGAGAGTCTTTGGAGTAAAGGGCTTGCAGACTAAACAGAGAAGACAGAGAAAAGTTGGGAGGAAAAACAGGGCACAGAATTGCCATGGTGTGCCAAAGGTCACACAAGGGGTCCATGGCAAAGCCAAGATAATACAACCCAGGTCTCCCAGGCTAATGAACTATCCATTAGACCATACTGTTTGTCATCACATACCTACGCGTAAACTTGGACCCTAACAATGACAATTTTAAATTGCTACTGTCAGTTTCCTGTGTTTGTTTCTAAAGGATTTCCCTGAGACTATGGTTAGGGTGTACTGTAAGCACTTCATGCAGAAAACCTAGCATAGCAACTAATTTTGTTACGTTTTGCTAAATTCTGCCCTCCCTGTTCCCTCATTATCTTGTAGCCTCTTTTCCTTTCTAGAATATAAAGTAGGGATCCGGGAGGTCTGGAGACCTGGGGCCAAATGCCATTCTTGGTTTCACCAATGTAAATCCACATCAGCTTCATGGAATGGCTCTGGCTTTACACCAGTGCCTCTGAGAGCAGAATTTGATCTAGCTCTGTATAACCATGGGCCACCACTCTGTGCCTCAGTTTACCCCCTGAAAAATGGGGCTGATGATGTTACTGACTCACCTTTGCAAAACACTTTAAGACCCTAGGATAGGAGGCTCACCATAGGGCAAAATGTTCTTATTTGTTACTAGGCATTTTATTTCTCAGCAGATGAGGAATGTTCCACCACTGAGCATCCATATAAGAAACCCTACATGGAAACGTCACCAGCAGATGAGGATCCCTTCTACAGGTCCAGTTACTCCCAGCAACAAGGACTGAATACCTCATACCGGACTGAATCCGCCCAGCGCCAAGCTTGTATGTATGCCAGCTCTGCTCCCCCCACGGACCCCGTGCCCAGCCTGGAAGACATCAGCTGTAACACGTGGCCTACCGTGCCATCTTACAGCAGTTGCACAGTGACTGCCATGCAGCCTATGGACAGGTTACCCTACCAGCATTTCTCTGCCCATTTCACCTCTGGTCCTCTTATGCCCCGTCTCACAGGTGTGGCCAATCACACATCCCCACAAATAGGGGACACGCACAGCATGTTCCAGCACCAAACGTCGGTCTCTCACCAGCCCATCGTTCGGCAGTGTGGACCTCAAACAGGCATCCAGTCTCCCCCCAGCATACAGCCAGCAGAATTCCTTTATTCCCATGGGGTGCCCAGAACCCTCTCCCCTCACCAGTACCACTCTGTTCATGGGGTGGGCATGGTGCCAGAGTGGAACGAGAACAGCTAACAAGGCACTAAGGGGAATGCCAGACATCTAGCCACGAAAAATTGAAAACAAAGAAACAAAAAAAGGGTATTTTGCAAGATTCCTTTAACCGAATGTTCACAGTGAGCACTTGAGAGATGGACACGGATCTGATCAGCTGTTTGAAACCACAGATTAAATAGCAACCATCTTCATTGTGACTTTTTTCTATTGTTTTGTTCCAAAAGGAAAAAAATAGACAAAACAGCACACTTCCCACGCCTCCATTCCCCTCTCCAGACACCTTGGCATAAAACTTGTGCCCTCATTTCTTCCGTTCTTCTGCTTTTCAAGTGAACACACAACTCCTGCTGCCTTTCTTGACTCAATCAGAGTGCTTGAATGAAAACAGCTAGGATGCTACTTTTTTTTTTTGATGTTGACTTTGTTATATAATAAATAATAATAATATATATATATATTCTTGCGATTATCTCAAAAAGACACTGTCCGTTTTTACGGATGCCTAAAAAGGGTGGATTTCAGAGTGTGTGTTATTTTTTTTTAAACAAAAACAAATGACACTCCCACAAATCAGAAAAATAGGTATCTACCTCTGCCATGTGTTGTTTCATGATTGCAATTACTCACTGCATTGTGCTATGTTCCAATATAAATGCGACACGTCTGAAATTTGTCTCCAAAAGAAGCAGTCTAGTAAAATAATTTCCTTGCCATGCTGGGCTCCGTATTTCTCTCTTTCTCCTTCCTTTCACATCTCTTTTTCTTCCTTTTCAACCAACTGGCCTATGTCCTGGGAAACTTTGAAAATTTGAAAGCCAGGTTGGTATTTGGGAGAACTCTTAAAAGCAGCAAGAAATAAGGCCTTGAGCCAAGCAGGGAGTTACAGACAGCAAAGGAAATGAAAAAAAAACAAACCTGCGTTCTTAAAGAATGGTGAAAATGTTAATTTGTAAAATCATCTCTTTCTTTTCAGGTTTTATTTTTCTTCCTTTATCAAAGGAAGCAAAAAGAAAAAGCAGCAAAGCAAAACAAAACACTATTCCACATGTGTTAAATGACACACGGAACGAAGCATGTTTAAAAAGCGCAGCGAGCAGTGGGGTGTTAGGGAAGCAGAAAATGTGTAGAAGTAAAAACTTCTATTACAGGGTTCTTCAGATGTAATATTTTACTGGTACTATTTATTTATAAACAGGAGCTCTAATAATAATGACAGGTAATAAAACCAGCAAAGCAGTTGGTTGAGAGTTTTTTATTTTATTGATATGCGAATTCAAGTATGGTTTCTTTTTTTTTTTCAAACTGTGCTACTTATATATATATATATATATATATATATATATATATATATATATAAATTAAAAGTGACCCTAATTAAGAGAACAGGGTATACGTGATTATGAAGGGGAATGAGGATGTGGGTGAATGTGTGAGCGTGTTGGCGTGTATGTGGGAGTGTCTATAGAAATGTGACCACATCCATGTTGCTAAGAAAAAAAGATCTTTACCTAACTATTCTTACCATATTCTTGTGTGCCAATTTATTTCTAATAAATACCACGTGCTATGAAGTACACGGTACCCAGATACCCATTTTCTATTCTTTCTAGCAAATGACCACAAGCTAAATTATTATTTTTTATTTGTATTATGCTATTGTCTATAGGCTCCGAAAGAGATTGTGACCTCATTTTGCTGCACATACCTATAGGAACAGACACACCTTGCCCCAACGAGCCTACAATCTAAACAGGCAAAGGGTGGGACAAAGGAAATCGTATCATTCCCATTTTACAGATGGGAAACCGAGGCACCGAGAGGTTAAGTAACTTGTACTGGGTCACAAGGGGAGCCTGAGGTTTAGCCAGGAATTTAACCCAGGGCTTTCAAGTTCCATTTCTATGTCTTAAGCACAAACCCATGCTTCCTTCCAAAATATAAAAGGAGTTTTAATAACAGGTGATATTTGGTTGAATAGTCTTTTATTTTGCTTAGCCTACGTCATGTTCTTCCCTCTTCCCATTCAAGATCCAACCTCAAATCTATCCTTAGCAGCAGACTGGTGGAGGGCCAGTGATGGACCGCCTTCAAGAGCTCTAGATTCCGCCAGCTTCACTTTGCAGATAGTCTACTGAGGCCAGCGAGATTAGTCCTGGAAGAAGGCGCTGCTGCTCAGCAGGAATCAGGTTGGCAGAATTTGGCCCAGTGAGGTTTATTAGGCTGTAGCGTGGACTCACTAAAGAAGTGGTAAAAGTGCCATCTCTTGGACAATTTAAAGTGAGATGGGAACAAGCACTAGAAAATATATTGTAAGGCGCAAACCAGCATTGCCTCCCCCATGGGGATGGACTGAGATGAGCTAAAAGTTCTTCTCCATCTCTAATTTATATGGGTCTGAGTCTGCTCCTATTGACAGGAGTGGAAAAGCTCCCTTTACCTTCAATGGCAGAAGGCCCACTAATTCTGTAACTCCCTGGAAAAGGACTGAAGTGGATTTCTGTATTCACCTGGAATGAACTCCCAATTGATCTCCTTCCTAGACCTCAGTCCTGTAAATGCACCTGTGTGAGTACTTTTTACTCACTTTGGAAAAAATTCACCCGTGCACAGAGGGCCAAAACAAGGCCTCTTGATCACTTAAACCTTATTCTGAGCGCTTGAGTGGGATTTAAAGTTACATGCAAAGGCGTTTGTAGGTCCTCTTCAGAGCAGTGAAACCACCCACGGGAATTACTCAGTTTTTACATGACTTCATAAAATCTGTGCTCATTCTCCAGCATGCTCTGCACTTAGATAATCCAAGATTAATAACTAAGGAAATTGCATTCTGGTTTAGGGAAGAGAAATTATGATATATTTATCCTTCATTTCCATAACGTATTTTCCAATGTTACTGTCTCACCACTAAACATGCAAGCATTATATGGCAATTTATGTGTAATTAAATGGCCAACAGTTACCATATAAGCAAAGAGGACTTACAAGAAATTTGTACCATGCATCTTAAAGAGCAGTAAGGACAATAAACCCATGTTGGTAAATTATTACTCAAGCTTCAGAAGAGACATCTTAGACTTTTGACTTGATTAATTTCCTTCCTTGGTTTGTCTATCTTTGTTTTCCTTAATGGAAAAAACGGAGGCTCTTTCCTGTATTGTGACAGGTTGAGATAGAGTTGGTGACAGTGCCTTATATATTATTTATTTGAATTATGGTAGCTCCCAGAGGTCACAATCAAAATCATGGCCTGCCTGTGCTAGGTGCTGTACAAACAATGAGAGAGAGAGAGAGCTTCTGCCCCAGGGAGCTTGCAATATAAATGGACAAGACAAAGGGTGGGACAGGAAAGAAGAGGTGACTTGGCTTGTTCAAGGGCACACAGGTCCTTTCTAGATCAAGATCCAAGAAGGTATCTCAGATCTGCTGGCTCTTGGTCCAACACCCTATCCTTAAGGAAAAGTGGCTAGACTTACAAAGGGGATGGAGCATTTCAACGTCTAACTCGCAGGAGCCCTGCTGCCCAGTGGAATTCAGATCCTCGAGTTAGGTACCCATGCTCCTTTGCTAAGAAAGGGATTCCCAGAAGCCACAAGTTAAGCTGAGAGCTACCTAAGCCAGCCAGGAGTGAAATGCAGAGGAAAGGGGCAGATGCACCTAAGTCCCATTGATCTAGGCTTCAGATGCCTGACTGCTAGGCCAGAGGAAACTGCGTATCTCCACCATGAACTTCTTTTTTGGAAATAGCTGCCTGAGCCAGGGCAACCCTTACTTGCAAAATCATCCGAGCGACCCCTCCCCATTATAAGCAACAACCCAGGGGTTAGAAAACCTGTCGGGGAGGTAGGAGACCTGTTGTCAAACCCCTGCTCTGCCACATTTGGAGCAGGGTCTTGAAGCCACATCTCCCACATCCCGGGGAAGTGCTCGAACCACCAGGAGATTGGCTATGCTGAGGCGTGTGTGTGTGCATTTGAGGGGAGTTTCCTTCAAGCTCTCCTGTTGAGACAGTCCAATTTTGTGTTAAATATATTCATTAGGCTAGAGAAAGTGGGAGATTGCCTCTGGTGGTTGGGTGGTGGCAAATGGGTGGAAAGGGGGTGCTCTGGGAATACCCACTGAATCGGCCTTGCGGGTGAGATAGGCAAGGGAATGCCTTGCTTGAGCTTCCCGCCAGGGTTTAGGCATGAGTTCAGGTGCCGAGAAGTTTGGTAGCTGTGGGATGGCATCAGACATGACTTAGGCAGCTTGGTGCACGTCTCCTGGCAAAAATGGAGGCACCTATGGGGATTTAGGCCCTTTCTGGGTTAGGCAGCGGCGGTTTTGTGAAGGTAAATGGCACCTAAATGTTGGACTTAGCTGTCTAAAGAGGCAATTCGGTGCCTAAGAGCCTCTGCGAATCTAGCCACAGGCCAAACTGTTCATACTTAATGCCCTGCTGGCTGAGACTAATACTGAAACATTGATCTTACGGACAGTTTCTCTGACGTTGCAATATTTTATTATTGATTCCCCTAAATCTCCCTTGATTTATATCCTTGAAGGGCTTAAACTACAGCAGGGACGTGTCATATTAAAGATTAGGAAAATCTGCCGAGGAACAATGTAGGCCGTTGAGAAAGCAGCCAAAGAGGATGTGGAAATCATCATGTTCAAGGCTAGATTAGATAATTTGCAACAGGAGGGTACTTGGGAATAATATAACCCTGCTTTGAGGCAGGGGATGGACTCGCTGCCCCAGAAGATGGCCCTTCCAGCCCAAATAGTTGTGATTTGCTAAATGGGTGTTAAAGTCTCTGAGAAAAGATCAGCTGGGTCAACACTGGCTTTATACAGAGTAAGGTGTGGATGGAGGAAAGGAATGGCATAAAACTAGCCCAAACGAGTGGAAGTGAAGTAGTGCCCTAGATGGTGCGGTGTTACTACGCTCGCCTCTGAGCTTTGTAAACTTGGGCTCAGTTTTCAAAGCTGGCTTGAGGCCCATCGCCGGTGGCCATTGAACACATCAACACAAACCATACTGGTTTTTGGAAAACGATTAAAGCTGGAACTTTCAAAGGATCCTAAGGGCATTAGATGCGCAGTTGCCCCTGAAATGCAATGGGACTTGGGCTTCACTCCTTTGAAAAAACAAGCACTACATCATAATCTAATTCATAGTTTTCAACGACCCATCGGTACCAGGCAGCAAAGGCGAGAGCAGAGCCACGCCTTGCCCATCCCTTAAAAGGAGGGTACCACTCCCAATTTACAAATGAAGAACCCGAAGCACAGAGAAGTTCAGTGGCTCAATCAAGATCACAGAGAGCCAGCATCACGGCCAGGCCTAAAACCCAGGACTCCAGACTCTGAGTCCTGCGTCTTAACTATAACACTGCCCCCTTTGCTGGCATTTTTGGAGTGAGCGTTTGTACAAATGAGCAATCAGGAAATTAACCCTGGTGTATCACCACCGGGTATAAACCAGTGCTTTCTATATCGACCTTGATCAATAAATGCCTTCTGCTCTACCCCTTTAATTAGAAAAATGTGTCTTTAAACAGAGCGAGGGTGAATGCCCAGGCTGTGGCTGTGAGCTCTGTTTTTTCAGCTGCCTTCCTGGGCTAAAATATTCCCTGCGTATCACACAATTTCTGCCTGAAGGGGCTGGGGAGGCACAGAGTGGGCAAACACAGGGTTCTTTGTTCACTTCACCAGCCTCCTTTCAAACTTCAAATGTCAGGCACTACCGCTCGGTTGTTGTGGTGCAGGTTTTCTTTCCCTGAGCTACCTGCTGCAGGTAGCAGCTCTAAGAACACAAATGACTTTGCTTTAGGTGGTTTTCTTTATTTCATTCCCGCAATGAACAGAAAAGCAAAATATCTTGCACTTGTCCTTGATGGAATGAAAAACACCAGAGTTCTCTCTCTCATATATTGCATACACCTTTGCAGATTGTTGCCAACTCTCACTATTTTATCACAAGCCTCAGCATATTTGGCATTTTACTTAAAGACCCAGCTTCTGGAAGCCTGTGATTTGGTGAGAATCTCAGCTGCTGCGTCTTTTTTTTAAAGAAGGTCAATTTCTAGCCTTCACGGCTGTGGGGTAAAGCCTGGAAATGCAACCTGAATGCACTCGGGAGGCTGAAAAGCCAGAAGGCAAAGAAAGAGAACTCCCATAAATTATTGTTACAAAAAAATCTTGTGATTTTAAAACCAATCTCATGTTTTGTTTTGGAGGACTTTTTGGTGGGGGATGAGGCCGGCTGACTCATGAGTTTTGAACATTTGTGGTTGGCAATGCCAATTTTATCGACAGATGACCCTGGGTCATGGAGTTTGTTTCTGGACTTTCCCAACGTTCAGGGGTGTTGGAATGTGTGTTGTTTCATTTTGGCCCATTATAGACATATGGACCAGTTATAAAACTGAAATCTGAACTTAGGGCCAAATTCGAACTTCCATCAATTCTGGGGTTGTTTGGATTTTGTGGCGCGGTCTGAAAGGTAGATTCAGATCTAGAGCTGAACATCCCTAAATTCAGAGCAGGGACTTGGACCCAATGTTCTGGTTTGAGCCCACTTCTGATTTTGGCTTTGTACCAGAAACTTACTTAACAACATGGTTAACTTTAAGCAATGGTTGTCCCACTGAGGTCAGTGGAGCTACACAGGTGCTTAAAGTTAGGCACAGTCTGACGCAGTTGCAGAATTGGATCCTTTATCGTTCCAGATCATAACATAAATGTATTTAGCATTTACAACACACAGCTCTCATTTTCCAAAGTGCTCATTAAATTGAGGTGTCAATTTGTGTGGTGCCTAGCTCCAGACACCTGAAGGATGATTTCCATAGGTGCTAAACACCCAATGCGCTCAGTAATTTCAATTGGAATCATAGACGTAAAGCTCTTTAAACATTAGCTACTTAGTCCTCACAGCATCCCTTGTGGAAGACATGGATGTTCTTATTCTTATTTTACAGATGGGGAAACTGACGCAGGAAAGTGGAATGACTTGTCCAGAACCACGGAGTGGCTCGATAGCAGAACCAGGATTGGAACTCAGGACCACCACACGCTTAGCCCTAGTGCATATGGCCTCCCATTCACAGCATTCACCTAGATGAGTGAAACCTTTATTTTTGGTTAATCGAACCATTTCCTTCAGTTCTGAGCCCCCCTCTTTTCACAGCCGCTGAGAACTGCTTCACGTTTCAGGCTCAAGAAGCCCCAAATAACTCGGTCAAACGAGCTGAGTTTCTTTTGGCTTTGAAGGGAGACTGAGAACGCAGTTGGCTCAAAACTAAACCAAAGTTCCCTCGAAAAGCTCACGAAGGGCAACCCTCTGAAAAATGGATTGTGCATTGAATTTTTAAGGAAATTAGAAACCAGGTGAGTGCCATATGTCCTGAGATTTTGTTGTAAACATAACACTAAGATCAGCTCTGTGTGATGATAGCTAGATAGCGAGAACTCTGTATGTTACAGCTTTGGTGTGTACGTAAATTTATTCCAGTAGCGTGTATTCTTTAATCTAGCAACAAAAGCTCTTTTTCTTTTCATGGAAAACACTGATATTAAGTGGCACTCAACATATACACTGAAGTGACAGTTTCAACTATCACCGCTCCACTTATACACAGATTGGTTGCGTCAGGGTTATATTTGGCCCAGAACTCTCAACCAAAGGAACTGGCTGGGTTTCTTGACGTTTAGAACTCCTGTGTGACAAATATATATTGTAAATGCTTTTGTTTGCTGCTGTATGATGCATTTCCCTGTCGGTAGTGAGCAAAGCAGGGGAGTTTACTGTGCAGGTGGGGTGATCGTAGCATGCTTTCAGTGCTAGTACAAGGCACAAAGCTGAGGTTTTTGACCGCCTTAGTGATGCAATAATCGCCTTGAAATGTATTGTCTCCCGAGGTCTGGGAATTTATATAGATTTAAAAGGGGAATAGCCAGGTGCTGTGCATTTCCTGGCAGTTAGACACAAAGGGATAAATCCTCAATTCTTAAGCAGTCTAATCTTCCACTGATTTCCATAAAGAATTTTGCCTGAGTGAGGAGGTCAAGATTTGGCCCGTAGGCATTATGGCTATGGAGTTATATGAGTTTAGAAGTGCAGTATTGTCTACCTTAAGCATTCAAAAATCCTGAGCCACGTTTCCTCCCCCACCCAAATTTATGAGATAGGCTTCAAAATTAGGATATTAAAAAAAGAGTTGGTTGTTTGTGGATGGGGGGTATTTTTCTTACTTATTTATTTTGCTTTCTGTTTTTTTAACCTTTAGAGGCCACTTGCTTCATGTTGTCATGCTTTTTTCTACACCCGCGAGGGGTAAACACTTGCTTTTTAAAAATGAAAGCGGAGAGTCTCATGTAATCCCTTGCTTCCAGGAGTTGGGGATTTATAGAAAATGTCCAATATTGCAAGTTTTGTTGTAAGTCTTAAGAGCTGGCAACCCTCTTTCATTCTGCAGGAACTGGGGGTGGGATTTTCAAAAGGACACAGTGCTCACTTACCTCTGCTCCCACTCAGTAAACTGTGGGAGAGTTCAGGGAGAACAGGGTTAAGTGAATGCCGAGTGCTTCTGCTAACTCCATCCTGTATGCGCGCACATACTGCACTGTCACAATCAATGGGGTTAAAACAGTTTTAAGGCCATAGTTCTCTGCAGCCGTACCTGACCTGCAACCCTGCTGAAAGAAGATGACTTGCACAGAATAGGGCTCTGTGGGTCCACTATGAACCCACACAAAGCCAGAAGTTTATGAACAGATTCCTCAAAGGTATTGAATCAATTGAATCAATGAGAGTTAGGCCTCTAAATGGGAGACTAACTGCCTTTGAGGAACTGGGCCTCACTGTTTAATTTTTTCTACTAACTCTCTCTCCTTAATTTTTACACTACTCTAAGGCTGTCACTCCCATTGGAGACGGACCTCAAAAGCTACAGGGAACATACTACATTTTCCTGCTCACTCTGATAATTATGGCTTATATCAATAGGCAGTGATGGATTAAATAACGTTGGGGCCCTGAGTACTATGGAAATTGGGGGTCCCCCAAATCTGGTGCATCACAATGTTGGGGTGGCTAGGCCAAACCCGAGAGGCCCTGTGACCCCACCTGCCAGGTCGCAGCACCCTCCACCCAAATCTGGTGGCTGGGAGGCCCCTCTGAGATGAGGGCCCTGTGCAAATGCACTGAGCGCACTTTGGGCAATCCAGGCCTGCCAATCCGTTTTCTCACGCACTAAAACATTAGGTCAGGGAGAGCTGGATCAGATTTGCACCAGTCTGGAGACTAACTTTCTGTTGCTCACCCTACTTACTAACATCCTCCCTCACCTCTGAAGCATTAGCCCACTTCTGGTAGAGCCACCACCGTAGAAATGGTACCATGGCATATACTGCCCTCTGCTCGCCACGGTGATCAAGCTGTTCTGTCAGGAGAGGGGGTGTCTCTTACCATCCTAAATCATTCAGCTACCCTAGGTAACGTCAAAGAATTTTCATCTATGCCAACTACCACCTACTGGCTGCTCATTCCCCTGTGTAATGACCGAAGGCACATACCGTGGTATAACTCTCCTTATGCGGCTTAGCTTCTGCATGCTCAACCTTAGTCCACTAGAGATTTTTTGTGGGCGTTAAGTGCCTAAATACCATTAGCATCTGTAAAATCCTGTTCATAGATGGAGAGATAGATACACACTATATTCCCTGCATTTCTCCATATGCACACCCAACTAAACCTCTCTATAAAATACTTAGCAATGTAAGCTGTGCGTGACTGAGTGAGAATCAGGTACCTGATGCTGAGAAGGAAGGAAAGTGGCTTTTATGAATGGCGTTTCTATGTCACCAGCGGAACGTTCTCACTCACGTGTGAAAAGCCAGGGGAAGTTTGACTTCAGCTTAAGACCTCACAAATGACTTTTAGCCCGCCCGAAGGCAAAATGATGTCTGAATTCTGAAGGGAATGGGGCAGCCTCTCAACTGGAAGGGGAAGGAAGAGAAATCTGCAGCAGCATATAGTAAAGCTTTTAATACAATTTGACTGAGGCCACTGCTTTTATTCCCATTCACAATTCCTGTTATTTTCACTTGCCTTTCACTGCACATGGCTGACCCAGACTAATAATTATTATTACCGCTATCCAGGTCTCCAGTGCTCATTGTGTTTCCCCTTCCGGTCTTTGTCTCTCTTGCCCATTTTGGCTCTGATCCTGCCACTGACAAGAACGTATTTTTTGGATATCCTCGGGGGTGCACCAAACTACTTGCACAGTTCCCGTTTCTGCTCTGGGAAAGACGGATACCTTTGTAGGATCAGGGCTTTAGACTATAAGCTCTTTGGGGTAGGAATTGTCTCTTGCTGTGTGTTTGCACAGCACCCAGTGCCTCATTTCAGCTGCGATCACCAGGCACTGTTTCAAAACCAACAGCAGCAATAATCATCGTTATGGGTTAGGTTTACTTGGTCCTGCCTTAGCATAGGAGGCTGGACTTGATGACCTCTCAAGGCCCCTTTCAGCCCTATGATTCTATGAACATTCTCATTCAATGGTGTCCCAGATATTCAGCCAGGCCTCAATCTGGCTCCCTTTTCACATGTGTGTCACCCTCAAAAATCGTGTCTGCATTTATTTTAGAGGTGTGCAAATAACTAATGTATCGGTTCGCAAACAGCACCCCCAAAAAAGATGAAAGATGTCTATACCTATATAGATCAATATCTTTTGGGTCAACTTGAAATTATTTCTTTAATTTTTAAATGTAAATTTTTGGCAAACCAAAAAATAAATTACAAAAAAAGTGTTTTAGGATCAAACAAAATGTTTTGCTTCAATTTTGAGTGTTTTTATTTATTTTTTAAATACAATTGAAGGACATTTGTAAAGTAAAGGTCATTTCTAAGAGAAAAATCAAGACATTTCATTTCAAATATATCAAAGTGAAACATTTAGTGAAACCGACATGAAGTCATGAAAATTTTCTTTGTCATTGAATCTGCATTTTTTGCTGAAAAAGCTTTCACCCAAATTTTTTTCCCCAGCTCTAAGTTTAACTCCCTTAGGGACTGATGGGTGCAAATATTAATAACTGTATCCCTCTGACTAAGAAGACACTACCATTGGTAATCACATACTGCCCCAGTGCTGACTACAGCAATTTCTTAGATAGGAACTTAAGTCAGAATGCCTCAGATGTATTTTTGTCTTTCAATGAGATGTAGCAAGGAGGAGAGACAGCATCATGTGATTCCTGTGATGAGATATTGATGACCTCCCTATAGTATATATGATGTTTTAAAAAGATTTGCTGAGATTCGGTTATTTACACATCTGTTAATGGAGAATGTAAGAAACAGGACATGTTCTGTACTTGCACTGGGAAGAAAGTAAAGCCCTGTAAACAATACACCCACTCCCACACAACGATGACAGCTTCGGAGACCCTCTCTATCATTACTAATTAGTTAGTTACTATTATTGTGGTAGCACCTAGGAGCTCTGGCTGTAGGCCAGAACACCATTGTGCTAGGTGCTGTACAGATTTATTATGTCTTTCTGCTCTCCAATTGCTGCATCCTGACCTGAAGCTGCTAGGCCAACAGGTGGAATGACTTTGGGTGAAATCCAGGCCCCACTCCAATCAGTGGGATTTTTGCCAATGACTTCAATGAGGCCAGGATTTCACCTTTTCTCTTGGTTTGCAACAGTTCCCAGATCCACTGCTCTTGTTTCCCGTGCCCTTGGTCACGCAATAGGCTCACGCAGAGTACAAGAATCAGGAGACAGCACTAAGGATGAGAGATGTAATTAGCCCAGCTGGGAGCGCAGCAGCAGTGAGAGAAAAATCAGGAGAGACATGGAGCCAAAATCAGGAATTTTCTGCTAGGCCACCAGGAGATTTAACAGGTGAGCACCAACCAAGGAACAAACCAAAGTACTTAACTCCTCCGAAAGGGGTTATGCTTTTAGTGTCCATGCACTATACTGGTTCTGTGTATAGTGCACGTGTGGGGAGGGCGGGCTGAAGGGGACGGGCAGGAAATTGTTCAGATAATCAGATCTTATTCTTTATAAAAATTAATATATTTGGATAAATAATCATTCTTATCCATCATTTACGTAGCAAGACAAAAATCAGGATCTCTGCCCCAGGGAGTTAATAATCAAAGGACCTGATCTTGCAGATTCTTTGGGAACATCTACCCAGCCTGCGTAGACAGCCGTGCTGTAGCTCTCTTTGAGTCAGCACACTTAAAAAATAGCAGTGTGGCCGCAGCGACCAGGCTAGCCTCCTGACTATGTAGCCAGGGGGGTCAGGCGGACTTGTATTCCTGCAGCTGGCCCAAGCCATTGCCTCTGCTGCCACAGCTATTTTTGGTGCACACATATCTTGTGTAGACAGACCCTTTTGCACTGGAGTAACTGCACTGACCAGTCCAATGGGCAAAGTTACAAATGTCTGTGTTTGCAGGATCAGTCCTAATGACATACATGTTTTAGGAGGCTGGGTCAGATTAGAGGAGGCATATGTATGTATGTGGGGGGAGAAAAGTCTTCCCTGGACCCAATGCCATCTCAAGTGTGCCCTCCTGGGGTGGGAAAAAGGATTATTGAGCAGTACATTAAATGCATCTTGAAAACCCATTCTTACAAGCGTTAGGGAGAGTGCAACAGCAATAGTTAACAGAATTACCCTGTGGAACTCACTGCCACAAGCTATCATTGAGACCAATTGTTCAGTAGGATACAAAGCCAGGATTAAAACAAAAACAAAAAATCAAGAGCTTTGGAAGGGATATATAGGCCCTCATGTTTTGGGGCATAAACCCACCTCTAAAAATAAAGTCAGAGGAATCTTTTCCTGAGGACAGGCTATTCCATAAATTCAATGCTTCATGCGTTTTCCTTTGAAACATCTAAGACCCCACTGGAGACAGTATACTGGACAAGACAGACCACTGATATTTGATGCATGAATGTGATTCCTATTTGTCTAATTATTAACATAATTAATAATGAATAAGAACTCATTATTACCTTTGAATTCAGGAGATTTGCTGTGTTTCTTGAGGGCACTCCACAGCATGAATGAAAATTGATTGTGGAGTTTGCAGCCCTTTCCCACTCCATCGCCTCGGTTAAAGCAGAATGGACAAATCTTCATTCCTACCTGCCTCCATTTCTTGAAATGAAGGAGATGAGGGGAAATGGAGGAAAGCCCCTTACATCACTGTAATTTCTGAAACATAAAAGCTTTTCTTTGAAAGTAAATCTATTTTTTTTCCTTGTGGCATTAAGGCTAAAGAAATTCCTCAGAAAATAATTTGTCAAGACCCCGTCTGATCAAAGACACATATAAAAGGACCCTTTTTTTAAAGGGGAAAAAAAGCCCCCTCCGAGTTCAGAATGAATTGGCAATTCATTTACTGACTGTCAGATAAAGTAGCTCAATTCCTGTCACATCTTTAGCTGGAGCTGTGGCCAGAAGGAAGCAATTCCCGGCCCACTGTGTGTACATGTTTTGGGGTATGTTAGTGATTAGGATATTCCTGCCTGGGGGATGCAGAAAAATATGACTCAGATTCGCAAAAGTGCCATAAATCTCCCTCCTTTTATTCAAAATGTGTGTTTTATAGCCATTTCCTGGCCAATTGCTGCCTCGAATAAATATGTAACATATCTGTGTGTTTAGCTTTTAGATCCACAATTGGACTCTGTCTCACGACTAAAGTGCATGCATGTTTGCTAAGGCCAGAGGAGAGCCAGAACAAGTTTCTCTGCTGTTCTTTTTTGCTCCTTCAAAAAATAAATATTTTGGGAGCTTGTGCTAATTGGCCCATCTCTGGTATAATCGCACCTGCTAATAATCTCTCTTCTTCTAGGCAGGTGAAACTGACCTCTGTGAAGAAAACCAACACAAAGCCTAGGCGTCACGTGAGCCCTATGTAAACCCTATTCTGAGGGTTGGTGTAGAACTTAGGTAATCACAGAATCATATCACAGAAACGGAGGGCTGGAAAGGACTTCAAGAGATCATCTAGTCCGTCCCCATGCTCTGAAACAGTCCTGAGAATACCTAAACCATCCCTGATCATAATGTACAGGTCTTGTGCTGGCTTTCTTCACAAGGGTGAATTTCAACCTCAGTAGCAGGCAAACTTCAAAAGCTTTGAAGGTTCTGTTAGACTTCCTCACCAAAGTTCAGAGGCTTGCCCAAACTTAGATGTCTGAGCCCTTTTGGTGTAGAAATCAGGCTGAAGATCTGAGCAGAACAGGATCTGTGGTAGTTCTGGTGGAACTTCTGGTTCTGGAAGGAAGAAGTATCTTCTTGCTGGATGATTCAGTATTTCTGTTTCCCTTCAAAACAAGTCATTCCGGATGCTCATGGAGATCACAGCCAATAGAAAAGAAAGGTTAACCAAACTTTTTTGATCCTTGAAGCACGGGGTTGAGTTCAAGTGCTGGGTGAAAGTGGAGAACAGTTCTCATTTTATCTGAACCAGTGTGTAACAGGAGTGCGCCATGTCTACATATAGGTCAGTATTTAGTAGAGCCAGTAGATTGTGCTCAAGAATATGTAGCATAGTTACGGGGTTGTGTAGGCCCAATAAAACTTGCTGTTGCACGTTGCAAATGCCTTCCTCTGTGTAGCTCAGTACATGGAACTGATAATACAGGGTGCTTATCCCAAATGTACATACACCTGTACTAATGTTCCAACGCCCACTCAATACTACCAGTCATAGCTGGATTTTCCAACCACGTGCACAGAAATACCGGACACTGCCTTCACATGAATGTATTGTTAGGAACAAAGATGCAGAAATGCTGACAGTGGTCAGAATTAGAATCAGAATTTGGTCAGAAAATGGTGGTGGTGGGGAAATGGGAGTAGTTTGGCGAAAACTGTTGAAATTTTTCATTTTCGTTTCTCACTGAAAATTTTCTTTTCATCAAGGATTTCCAATCAGATCTGGGAAAAATTAAGATGCTAATAGAAACCAGTTAGGGAGGAGTCACAGCAACTCTGGAGATGGGGACAAATGTTTCATGAGACACAGCACAAAGACAGAGGGGATATTTCACCTCTTTCAAATTTCCATCCTCCAGAATCGCACTTGAGACATACAAGTGAAACAAACAAGCCTGCAATAGTTGTGAATATTTTCACAAAAATGTTGACCCATTTTTCAACCAACTCTGCATCCAAGTTGGTCCCAAGAATGGGTCCCATTGGGATGGAAGAACAGCTTGTTCAGAGATGACAAGATCACACAGACCTTTCTAGTATAGAGTGTGAGTCTTCCAACTCATAAAAAAGGCCGATCTTCCTAAGAACAGCGATAGGACAAAATCTCCTACTCACAGGAAAGCAGAGCAAGTCTGAGACCCTATGATACCAAGACTTTATCTTTAGCCCTCCCTTCTGATCCTTTAATGCTGTGGTTCTTTTCTGCTTCCTTTTTCCTGAAGCAAGGAACTACATGTACTTTGGGCCTGATCCAAGCTCTTGAAGTCAATGGCAAGACTCCCATTGATTTTAATGGGCTTCGGATCAGAGGTAAATATTATGTGACGAATGACTGATGGAAGCTCAACGTGTATCTAATTGAGGACTTAATCCAAATGCAGCTGAAGTTGATGGGAGCCTTGCCAGTGACTTTGATGGGCTTTGGATCATGCCTTTACACAAAGCCGTTTCTCTGGCCACCACAATATTTTACACACAGATGCTTTTTTAAAAATAACACATGCATGGTTGGGAGACATTGTCCCCAAAAGTTTGCTAGACTTTTGTCCAGGATTAGCACTTTTGTCACCTATACAATATAGCAGTTAGAATCCAGGACAAAAGAAGAAAGACATAGCAGGGCAATAGCTGGGAAGAAGATGGCAATTGCGAGTTAGTGATCAGACACATAACAAAACAAAGAAGTTCGTTGGCAGTAAAATAGTCATCCACACTTATTTTCCAAAGGCTTATTTTATCCTAGGGCACGAAGGGGGAAAAGGTCCTCTATGTCAACCAAAGAATGTTTACGTCTTCTCCAATTTGCCTCTACCAACAAGATGTGCATCTAGATAGACAAGCAATCCTGTGATCTTCATTGTAACTAGAGTTGGTGAGAAAAAAATCATCAAACCGTTTTTTTTTGGTTGGAATCTCTTAGTTCGTTGACACGGAAAAGGACCGTAGGGTGGGCTGCCCTGGAGTCAGGGCTCCCAAGAGAGGAGAATAGGATTCGGTTTCCCTGCAAATTTTGAAATTTGCGGGGTTAGTTCTGAATTGGAACAAGATCAAGTCTAGAAATCTTAAAATCCTCTGCACAATGGAATTGCCGACCCCTGCCCAGCTCCAGTTGTAATCTTTGTTCTCCTCTCCCTGAGTGCTGCGATTAGCCCCTCTCGACTCAGAGCAGTGTTTCCAGGACTGGATCAGAATATAAAAAGGGCAGGGAGCATGACTTTTCTGCACTCTGTCAAGGCTCTAGCATTGCTTCAGGCACAATGCCCCTGATTTTCAGAGGCGCTGGGCTCCCACTGGCTACCGATAAGAGCTGATCAGAAAGTAGAATTTCCATCCCGAAAGAAATATGGACCTTTAAAAAAAATTAATTCCAAGTGAGAAAAAAAGCCCAAACTCCCCACAAAATGGAAATTATGAGACATTTCAATTCATGACCATCAAATTGTTTTGTTTCAATCATGACATATCATTTTGTTTTAATCATGCTGAAACATTTCAATACGTTAAAAATGTTTTGTTTTTTCTTTATCACTTCAAATCAACTTCATCTCCGCTTTTATATTATATTATATTAAATGTTATTGTAACAGCATTACCACCTTCAGCATTGCCCCTTGTGGCACAAGGTGGCTCTGATGCAACCCTTTCTGCCTCAGTTTCCCCTCACTAGGATTTTCTGTCTCTCCTGATGATTCACATGGCTCAGCTCTCCAACTGGGTCCCTCTCAGAGTTCAGTCCTGTTCTGGGGTACTCAAGATCCAAAATAAACACCATCTTTTGACAATGCTCCCAAGTTAACATAAAAAAGGTATTCCACCTATCCTGGGCTTCACACGCTAATTAAACAAAGTCTTTTTCACTCTTACCAGACCAATGATTCCCAGGACTTTTCCTGAAATCTGGCCACTTCTCTGCCTTGGCAAGCCATTTCCAGCTCTACCTAGTTGGAGTAATTTTCTCTTCTGCTATTTCACAGAATCATAGAAGATTAGGGTTGGAAGGGATCTCAGGAGGTCATCTAGTTCAACTCCCTGCTCAAAGCAGGACCAACTCCAACTAAATCATCCCAGCCAGGGCTTTGTCAAACCTCACCTTAAAAACCTCTAAGGATGGAGATTCCACCACCTCCCTAGATAACCATTCCAGTGCTTCACCACCCTCCTAGGGAAAAACCTTTTCCTAATATCCAACCTAGACCTCCCCCACTGCAACTTGAGACTGTTGCTCCTACTTCTGTCATCTACCATCACTGAGAACAACCTAGCTCCATCCTCCCTGGAACTTTCAGGTAATTGAAGGCCACTTTCACATTTCTGGGTCTCCTGCCAGAACTTTCTAGCCCTCTGTACTTTTCTCTGCTGGCCTCTGGGCCAAATAATGTAGCAGCTTGATTGAGTCACAGGACCCACTGGTCACATGACCTTCTTCATTCTTCCCATCTATGAATGTGATCTCATTGTGTCTCAGGTGGGGCTGGGCCCATCTTTGTTACCCTGTGATAATATAAAATATAATATAATTAATATGATATAATTCAAATGCTAAAGTTGAAATAAAACATTTTTACCTTCTTGAAACAAAACATTTCAGCATTATCAAAACAAAATGAGAGAGTCAAATGTAATATAAAATTTAGTTGAAATTGACGTACTCCCACAAAATGTTTCAATTTTGACAAAACTGCATTTTTCGATGGAAAATCCTTCAGCTGAAATTTGTTCGACAGGTGCAACAAATGGAGTTGTGGCTGCTCAGCATTTCTGAAAGCCAGGCCCTATATTAATTATCAGAGTAATTTTCGAGACTCCTTTGTCTGTCAGAGATATCAAGGATTCGCTAACACGGCTACCCCTCTGGAACTTTTCACCAAGGATTCAATGTAACTTTCTGCAGAATCTACCAACAAGAACCTTTACACAGCCAAAGGAGTTACTAACAATGTGCCAGCTCTGCATTGCACCAAGTTTAGAAACTCTAAATAGGGTATCATTAAAATACACTGACTTATGCAAGAAAAAAAACAATGTAAAACCCATAAGCCAGTTTAATAACCTCTGGAAACACTGGTCAGCCCCATTTCTACCTACGTACATTAAAATTTCAGTCATTCTAAAGAGGTTTTGGTTTTCTTTTATTTATGTTTTAAAATACAGAGAAGCTTTTCTCTTAATAACTAATCCCCTCCACTCACAGCTCACACTTCCTGAGATTTAGTATGCCTACACTTGGATTGTAAGATCTTTGGGGCCGGGGCCCTCTCTTTGTTCTGTTTTTGTACAGCACCTAGAACAATGGGGCCCTGATCCATGATTTCGGGTCCCAGGATGCTACTGCAATTCAAATAAAAAAAGGGAGATGTCCCACTCTAAGACCTCACCCTCCATCAGGTGGAGGAGGGTGACTCGTAGGAGCTGGGTTTGTTTTACTAATAAATATCATGTTCAGGGAGCTTGAGCTGCCAGACATTTTCCAAAGACTTCTGTCTGTGTTCAAAGCAGCACTCCCTCACAACTAGGCCCAAGAGAAAAACAGGGGAAGCGTGAATAATGCTGACAGGGTCTGTCCTGCACCAAGTCATCCCTTTGGAAGAGTTGTCCTCTAGCCTGAAGGGAGCTAGGGAAAGGCTTGTGGGGATGAAGGAGGGGAAGGCCTGGACTATTTCCCAGCTCCTGTTTGTAAAAGAAAATCAAAGATGTGTCAGGAATAGTTTTTGACACCTCCCAGTGCTCTTAGGCTATGAATGTCAAAGGAACCTGTCAGAGTTAAGCAGCAGCCTCACCCCTAACTCTTCAAAAGTCATAAATCAGGAGTCCCCAAAATGATGAGATTGGCTTCAAAATCTAGAGCTTTAAAATACTAATAAATAATATAGTTTCAATTCTTTTTATTTGCCGTCTGGTTTCTGAGCCGTTCAGATAGAATCAAATCACATTTTCAGGCTTGTCTCTGCAACCATAAGGCCTAGAAACTTTTTTTATTTAAACAAAAGCTGAGATCCTTGTGTATTCACATGACTCCAGCAGCTGAGGATTTAAGAAGAACACCAAATATTGTGAGACTCACAATGAAGTCACAAATCTTGACATCACTGCATGAGGTGACCAACTCCCATTGAAGGCCTATCCTACACCCACAGGTAGAACACTCAGTTGGTGTGACTTGTCATACCTCCATTGAAACCACTGACAGGTGGGGGTATACCCCGTAAGCTCCATTTTGAGGGCTTAACTAGGACCTTCAGCAGATCCTTGTGGGCAGATTCAGAAAGACAATTGTGCCACAGCATAGCCAATTGGTGACGGTTCAGTGCTGTAAACACACGTGGACTACAGGAAGAAGGATAGTCCAAATGGTTTGGGAACTAGGCTAGGACTTTGGAAACCCAGTTTCCATTTAGTTCTTTGCCACCAACTTTCTGCGTGACCTTGAACATATCACTTAGCCTCTCTGCGCTTTAGCCCCCAACTGTAAAATGGGGATGATAGTACTTCACAAATGTGTTATGCAGATACAGTAAAAAGACTGTAAGGATCTCAATATTATAATCATGGGGGCCACATAAATACCTTATATAGAACTTATGGAAATGAAATCATTTTCTCTCATGACTGGAAATTAGGCTTTGAACACAGATTTTAGTGGCAATAACCTACACCTCAAATCCAATTTCAGCAAAACAAAGGACATGGTGTTGATGACTGATTACAAAATATCTCCCCACCCCAGCCCTCTTATTTTTACATTATTTTCATTCCACTCTTTTTCTCCACCAAACCACTAAGTAAGAACGAGAGAGAAATAAGAGCCATAGGGGATTTTTCAAAGAAAGAAAGGGCAGAAGGAAAGAAAATAGCTGGTTCACATGTTGACGTCTGAAACACCGACAAATTTTGAAATTTCAAATTTGGGAGGAGAGGGGAGGGAATATGTTTGATGACATTTTCTGCGAATGTTTCTCCTCATTTTCTGAGCAACAATTCAGCTAGGGAAAATTTC
The DNA here is from genome assembly GCA_007922155.1 of Mesoclemmys tuberculata. Lineage (NCBI taxonomy): Eukaryota > Metazoa > Chordata > Testudines > Chelidae > Mesoclemmys > Mesoclemmys tuberculata. The sequence goes on from ML675638.1 coordinate 5,749,722, forward strand.
AATGTGGCCATGGGATTCCCATGATTCACTATCTACTGTCATTAAGAGGGTAGACTGTGGTAAGCCATGAGAGATGTACTCCAACCAGGAAAACAAGCCTAGAGAAGAAGATATGATCATGAAGCATCCAAACTACAACTCACAAGAGGCACTGAGGTGGCATTTCTGAATTGAATTATTTTTAGCTGAAATATTTTGGTTTTGGCCAATATAATTCATTTTTTGATTTTTCAACAAAAATTCTAAATATTCCATGGGGGAAAAACAAGTTTTAGTTTTGTGGGATGTGACCAGTTAATTATTGGTTCATCAGCAGTGCCTTAAGGGTGACTTAATGACCGGGGGTAGTTGATGCTGCTGAAAAGTTTTGGTTTCTTAGTCAGTCAATCCTACTGGGGAGACATGAGCAGAAGTGTGTAAGAAAGAGAGGCTAAGAATCTCCACTCGGTTGAAACCAATAAACTGGTTGCTAATATGGCTGATGGAAAAGAAGTTGTGAGACTAGAGATCTAGAAAAATAAGCCAAATTAACTAAGAGTAATAAGGAGAGGGTCAAAATAAAAAAATGACTGTCAAGCTGCAGACAATATTTCAACTAATATTACAGGTTCCTCGAAAATGAATGCAGAAGATAGAGAAAAATAGTACACAATAATGGTGAATTGGATATGGGAATGCAGGGAATTGTGAAACAATTGTTTTACTTCTATCTTTATGAAAATGCAGATAGAGCTGGTCAGAATTTGTTTCTTTCCCATAGAAAAATTAGACAAAAAGGAAAAAAAAGTTAATTGCCTCCCCCCCAAAGCAAAAAAACCACAAAATTGATGGAAATTGAAAATTTTTCCGTTAAAAAACTCCTGAAAGTTAAGAACTTGTCACATTTGGAGGGGAGGGTTGATTTTCTGATGAAATATCAATTTTTTATTTTATTTTATTTTTGAGGAAAACAGACACTTTCTGTGAAAGTGAGTATGTAGTCAACATTTCAGTTTTCTGTTGAGGAAAAAAGTTTCAATATAAAATGTTTGACCATCTCTGAAGGTCGATACGAATGGATAGTCACTCAAGGAAGGGTACATATATTTCCTGGTACTCGATGATAGAAAAGGAGCAGCGATGAGTGCTAAGAAAAAAATTGAAAAGATTTCTTAAAAAACAAATGGTCTCGATTCTTTTCAGATGGTCAGATACCGAGACAGAGAATCCATAACCAGAAGTTATGATCACACATTGTAAGCCGTTCTCTAAGGATAGTTCAGATTTCTGTGGACAGGCAAGAGGCAAACATTATCACGCAAAGTAAAGTCTACAACTTGGAGCACCGCAAGCAACTACTGATTGGTTAAAAATCTGCATTGCAAGGAAAGCCTTCAAAACAATCATGGCAGGGTTTAGTGAGGGAACACCTGGAAAAGATTGATTAAGAGACAGCCAATATGTGTGTGTGATTTATGAGGAGGCCTTGCTTTACTAGGAGTTCTTTATAGATATTGCTGCCATGGAGCCTGAGGGAAAAGCCCATGGATGTTCTATAGTTACTGGATCGTCAGAAATCACTTGATAAGGTTCCACAACCAAGATTATCAGCTTAGTGAGAGAGAAATAGAATACAGGGTCAAATAGACTGTGGGATAGAAAACTGCCTGAAGAAACTGGGAACATCAATTTATCTATCTAGGTTCTTATGTGGTGTCCATCACCGTAGTATCTGAGCACCTCCCAAGATTTAAAAACAAACATCAGTCCGTCTCTCTCTTCCTTTCGAGCAGGTCGGAGTAAATTATGTGGTTAGATTGTTGGGGACAAGAGATAAGAAGAGGGAGCTTCTCTACTGGGACACTTGGGCCTGTCATTATTCACATGAGTAAATGGGCAGAAACGTCGCCTGTAGGGTATCAAAGCTGGCTGATGACACCAAATCGATGGTTTGTGTTTCAAGATGCAGCAAACCACGAGTTTGCTTCAGAACGATGAAGATTTTGACTGGGATTTTCAAAGAGAACTAAGGGAGTTAGGCACTCAACTCCCACTGACATTCAGTACAATTGGGTTGCCTCCGGGACGGATGTCCAAAGATTTTTAGGCACCTAAAAATGCAGCGAGGTGCCCAGTGGGATTTTGTAGAAGGGATTTAGGAACCTAATATGTTTGGGTGCTTTAGAAATACCATTAGGAGAGCTCTGCATGCCACGATAAGGAGTGTGCAGGGTAGACATACCCTGAAACTCTTGTGCCTCGTTTTAGTAGCAATAAGAACATTTTCAATAGATTAAAATAAGGAAATGACAACAATTCTCTCAGCTGCGAGTTGGAAAGAGATTGGATAGGAGATTATGAACCTCTCTGCTTTTCAACTTGAGCAGCGGCAACCAAAACATACTTGGTTAACACTGGAGAAAGGGACATCAGTGAAAGTGTGGCTTATGAGCTCATGGTGGGTAACCCTGCTGAGCTACTCAATTCTGTATGTTTTACTAATTGGACCTTTAAAAGGTTTCAAGGAGAGCTGGTAGATTTGAGTTTTTAATTTTGCAGTTTTGATGACATTTTGAACTTTCCAAAACTGAAAAACAAATGGGGGACAAATAGATGAAATATCCCCTCTCTCTACCCCGCCCCCCCCACACTGCCATTTAATACTGACTAGAGAACTGGCTGCAATTTTTTTAGTTTTAGAATTCAGAAAATTTGAAATGTCAAATTCTGCAAAAGAGTAGATAGAGAGCTCGCTCTTACTCCTGTTCTTGCTCAAGGCAAAGATTACCACAATGCTCCTTTGTGTTCTACCCTTCTTCAAAGTCCCACGTGTAGTCAAATGAGAAGATATTTGTCATTCCTGGTCAGCAATCTCTCTTCTCACTGCAAGCAAAAGTACATACATCTGACATCCATATGATAAGGCATCACAATAACTTTCAAGGTTGCATTGAGAAGCCAGCGTATTAGGACAAAGGGATCAGAAAGAAAAAGGAAGGGATAAGGTCTCTTAATAAATCACAAAAATCTTTTGATGTCTTTAGCTCTGACTATGGCTGCAGTGGGGAAAAAAAGATAAGGTAAAAAAAAAAAGAAAGGAGCTAGGGTTTTGGGGCTGTCTCAACCAAGGGATCCGATGGAAACCAAAAGAGGGGATATAGTTACTGTGTTACTATGCAAGCCGCAGGTTAGACCACATCTAAAATAATGACTGCATTCACTTGTGGTCATAAGAAGGATGTTACTGCTTGGAGGAGAGGGCAACTGGGATGATTCCAGGTTCTATATAGACTCTAAGGAGAACTGAACAGAAGTTTTCCAAATTAGGATGAAGGAGAACAAGATAAATTACTCACATTAGTGTTGGGAAGATTGAGGGGGGACGAAGAGGTTCAAAAGCTGGGGGGACACAATCGAACCATTAGCAAAGAGGGAATTCCAGCTGAAGCAATCCCTTGACAAGGCAGTAAAACTATGGAGTAAGCTGCCAAGAAGGTCATTGAAGCAAATCATATAAATACATCTAAGAAAGAGCTAGCCATTTTTTATACAGAAAGAATGATGGTGGCGTGGTGGGTCGGGGGATGATTGAAAGAGATAGGAAGGGGGTATGAGATAAGGTGAGCTGGATGGGGACATGTTCTGGGGCTTGAAATCCTTTTCAAGAGCTCTCTTTTCACAGCGGGGGGCTGAGATCTGAGTCCCAGCAGGATTGGTGACAAGAGGAAATGGACTCCGGCAGCATTGTTCTACTCTTCCCAGTTCTGAATGGAGCTTTGAGTACTTCATAGAAGCACCATGTGATCGGGCTCAGCCCTGGATTGGAAAAGCAGGGAGCAGCCAGAGCTGTTTTGGGGAAGCTGACACAGCATCCGCACCTGCCGTATCTGGCTCCAGCCCCAAGGCTATGAACACTGCACTCCCACGAACATTAAAATCACCAGCAAATTGAAAAAGAACTTGCACCAACCCACCACCATGTGATGAAGATATGTTCTTCTTCCATAGGCCATGGGAACACCCAACAGCATGCTGGCCACCCTTGGATACCACCAGAGACCCGCAGAACTGTGTAGACTGCCAAGACATTACATTCAACTTTTAGGGCAGAATGCTGTTTGCTGAGCCACACGGTAGACTTTGGCACCCCAGTAGTGTAATATCCCTCTATGTGGAGAAACCCCTAGTCTGAAGTAGGATCAAACCCAGCTTCCCTTGCAGTCAGCGGGAGTTTTGCTATTGATTCCAGCAATTTAGCCCATAGTGAAAGGAGAACCTCAGAGTCAATACTTCGGTTGGGAACACTGGCTCCCAGAGACACTTATCATGGCGAGGCACTCAAACAACACTGTGATGAGTGCAAAATCAGGCTGGCGTTTTCTAACGAGCTCACAGGAGTTAGGTACCCAAATTCCACTGACATTGAATGGGATTTGGGTTCCTAACTCCTTGAAATCTCATCCTCAATAAGTAGACAGACAAACAGTGGAATAAAGAGAGAGTCATGGTAGATGGAGCAACAGAGAGATCAGCTTCTGCCACCCAATTCTCACTGAAATCAATGGCAGTTCCATACACCAGGCATGTGTCTGATGGAGATGGTACTTTCTTTGCTTTTCTTCTTTTTTTAAAAAAGCATATGAATAAATAAATAAAGTGACAACTAAAGCAACACAAAGTAAGCCGATTTTAAACTGACAACATCCCAGCTCTGGCATGGGACTACCAACCGGTTTCCTCTGTCATCGCTCGCAGAATTACAGTGTTGCATGGCTGAGAGCATGAAAATAAATATATGAAGTTCTCCATGCTTATGTACCATACAAATAGCAAGAGATATCCCTGGCTGCCAAGGGAGACTGACCAGCTGGAGATTTGCCTCTTGGGTGATTCGCTCCACCATTTGACAAAGAATACACTCATACACACACTCAGGGCCTGACGTTATGGCTGTTGAAGTCAATAGGTATCCTTCGACTGATTTCAATGGGCACCTAATCAAGCCCCAATCAGGAAAAATCCTTTTCTATTCTAACTGAATAAGCTTGGTTCAGGCTATTAGTAAGACAAATGTATCCATGGTGTAACTGTACCTGGGTTATTAGACTATCTTTTCACTATCCCTGCGGAATGCGAGTGTGGATCTTCTCATTATCCATGGAAAGGTTTAATCTATCTTTAAATCCTGCTCAGCTTAATATCGTGTGGCAGCAAGTTCCACAGGCTAACTGTGCTTTGAGTAATGAAGTATTTCCTTTTATCAGTTGGAAGTAGATTGCCTGTCACAGGATCATGTTAGCCTCCAGTCTTGGCCCTTGTGGCCCACCACTAAAACTACCCTCCATCTTCCCACACACACCATAGAGAGGGAGAAAATCCCTTCCAAATCAACATCTGCAGAAGCTGGCAAGGATGTTGGAAAGGGGGCATAGGGTGTGGAATTTCCCCATCAGACTTGGGCTTGGACAGGCAAGATCAAAAAAGATTGCCAAACTCTACAGTTTCTCTGCTTGGCTAGGCACATGGGAGAGAGAGACGGCCTGTATAATTCAGGAGTACTGGCTGGCCTCACCAGGGAGTAGCCTTAGAGACATTTCCATTATACAAGGCCCCAGTCCAGCAAAGCACTTAAACACATGCCTAACTTTAGGCATCTGGATAATCCCATTGAACTCAATATGAATACTCAGTGCACTTAAAGTTAAGCACATGCTTAAATTCTTTGCTAGATCAGGACTCAAGAGTTTAGCAACAATAGAAAAATCTCCAACCTCATTTTTCCCACAAATTTAAAGTGCTTTATGAGCTCCTGAGCCCTTAGAACAAAATATTTGGACATGCAAGAGTAAGCAAAAGAGCTGCCTTCTATAGGTTGGTTTTTTTATTGTTCTTTTTTGGGGGGGTGAGGACAAGGGTAGTTAAAAAGGAGGGGCCCCAACCCTAGGAAAATATGTACAAAACTTTCTTCCATGGGCAAAAGTGAGTTGAGAGAAAGAAAATACCATTTTTACAGTGTCACAAAGAACTAAACATTTTTTCCTGACTTCCAGTCTTAGGTGACCATGAAAAGTAGTTCAGTAGGGAAAGTGGTGGGAAAGTTGACATACAGTATATAGAATAGCTTCGATATTTAGGGCCTGATTCTTTATTGTCCTGCACCTTGTGCAGTCATCAATTTACAACACTGACTTCAACAAGAGTCAGACTCACCCAGCACTTCGGAAAACCAAGCCTTAAGTGGATATGAGGGAAGAGAGTAGCATGGAGTCCAGTGTGGTGAAAATGGAGCATGTCAGAGAATCAACCCTATGGCAGAACAAAGTTGGTCACCATCAGTCTGGATTCGAACCCACTACTAAAGGCGAAATGTTCTGCACATTGCCTACCCTCACCCACCCAATCCTTCCATGTTAGATGCTTTTACAAGTGGAAAAAAGTGTGCAAAAATTCTTTAAAGTGAAAATCCCTGTTTAATTGTCGTTTAGGATCCTGATTCAATCTACAGCTGAGAGCGCTGCCTAGTGCCTGGGGAGGTGACTGAGGCTATCGCAACTTAGAAAGACGTTGGCGGGTAGCTTCAAATTCAACAGCAAAGAACGTCTCCCCGCCTGGCAGCTCATGCAGAGCGTGAAAGGGGATCATACAGAAATCTTATGAAGTTGCCATGTCAAGCCTGTAGAGGCTGGTGGCTTTTGTATGGCATTGTACCCTTGTATGCCTCCAGTAATATGGGGATATGAAGCCTCATATTTTGGGGCATGAGGATCACCTATGGAAACTGGAAAGGGATTTTGTTTCGTCGCCCACCAGGTAAGAAGGATGGTCTAGTACAGTGTTTCTCAATAACCGATCTGTGGACTGGTGCCAGACCCAGGGACCTCCCCCACACAGGTTAGGAAGGCAGCACACTGGTCCCTCATATCAAAAAGGGTGGGAAACTCTGGCCTTATGGCGGACAAGACACTAGCCTGCATTTCCAGAGACTTAACTTCACTTCCTGGCTCAGTTCCCAAGTTCCTGATGACCTGGGGCAAGTCTGCCCCGGGTGTTCATGGCCCTGCAATTCAGACTGTGGGGGTGTGAACTGCACAGTGCGCTGGTGTGCTCTGCTGTAGTAACTCTCCCGTGTGGGCACTGCTGGTCCAAACTATAAGGTACTTAGTGCATGTTAACATAGTCCTCTCTGAAAGAGAACTACATTCACGCAAACTAGGTACCTTTTAGGTCGCACCAGCAACATCCACTGCTAATGCACCCCCACAGTCCAAACTCCAGGGCCATGGAGACACAGCCTTAGGTCCCTGTTTGGGGACAGCACCTTCCTGCCCCTCGGGGTGATGTGAAGATGTGAAGCGGTGCAGCAAGTGAGCAGGGCCATGTATGTAGACAGAACAGCAATGGCCGCTGGCCAGGTACATAATTGTGTGCATGGAGAGGATGGGTCCTTTCCCATGGGCGATTGTCTGTGGAAGCAGGATGTTGGTTCAGAAAGACCAGTAGTTTGATCTGGCAAAGCAACTTCTACAGGTCGAATACACAGCATTGTGCTCACCAAGCATTTATATCTGTATTACGTGTTTCCGGCCTGCATTTTACGGTAAATGTTTGTGTGAGCCAGGCAGCGCGTCCCAGGCTGCCCTGCGACCTCACCTTCCTCGGGAATATATTAGCCAAAGAAGCAGTCGCTCCGCAACTCATCACAACATCACAGTCTCCTTTTCCACCCACTGGCAGCGAAGGGGCAACAGGAGGGTTAGGAATCCGGTGGCAAGTTTCCCCTTTCGAGGCCCACTGTGGTTTTTGGATTTCAAACTTCTCCCTCAGCCTGCTGGGAAGTTTCCCACCCCCCACCCTGCTCACTCCTTCCATAACATTTTCAGAAAGTGCCTTGGGGGAAGCCAAAACACCTGCTCCGTGAACTCAACTGGCCGGGGTAATTTGCCAGATGTCTTCCTCCTGGGCTGTTTTGTCTAAAATCATAGGTTGGTGTGAACTTTTCTCTCGTGCTCCAGAATCACACACAAACATGCTTTCATACAGGTCTCTTCCTTTTCTTTCCCTCTCCATGGTATCATTGCCCCACTGCAATATCTGGGGCAACGGCTTACCACTGTTTCCATCCTATTCTCCTGGCAGTTCCTTAACTTTTTCTCATTGCATAGTAACCGATGAAGCGGCGAGCCAGTGGGCAAGCAGGGTCTCAAGGAGAGTCTCTGAGTCTCACACACGTCTGTTGCCTGTGACAAGCTCATTCCCCCAAGTATGTGCCTGATCTCCACCAGTGAATTACAAGGTCACTCCCAAAAGCCCCCTGTTTTTCACAGGGTAAATAACTGCATCAGTTGGTTGTGCCAGCTGCTGTTTCTGCCTAATCCAGCTTTAGGAATTCAATCCAGGAGTCTAATTTAGAATTACAGGACTGGTAGAAAGGATTTCATCTCCTGTTACAGTTGGTGGTCACAGCTATTCTGTAGAGATACAGGCAAATAGATAGCATTTCTGATATTCATTTTGTTCTGCAGCAGCCTGATAATTCTGTAAGTTCAACTTTGGATGGCTCTACTACTGTTGTGGAAAGGGGGGGAAAAATAGCCAAACTAAGCCTGTGCAGGCCCTTGAAAAAGACTCAGATGGAACCGAAATCACTGCCCAGAGTGAGTTTTGGACTTAATTTCCCATTTCGTGTCCAAAAATGACTTTGAAAGATCATGTACAGCCAAAGCCCTGGATCTAGTCTGCGTCCCTATGCTTCAGCCCAGACGTAGGAGAGAAAGAACAGGCCCTGCGAGATGAAGAGAAGGATTTAAAAATATGTTTTCAAAGCCCTTCTGTTCATTCAAAGAACTGAGAACTATTTAGAACACACATAAAATATTTCCATGGAGCAGCAGGAAGAACCTGCTTGGCCGCTGCTCAGCCTAGCGGCTTTCAAGGCTTGCAGCGGCAAGGAAGTGGTGGCTGTAGGCTAGGAACTCTACCAAAATCATCTCACCGGTTGCTAGCTTTGTGCATTTAATGGGGTGAGTTGGGGGAGGGGTCATGGGGATCGAAAGGGAGCTGAATGAAACACTTTAAAGGAGGCCAAGTGCTGGATGCTGTTTTTACGGTTTGGGTAATATTGACATGAAAAGCTCGTGTGCTTGTCGGAACGGGCTCTGACTGTAAACCTCTCACATGCAAGCCTGCTAGCAGCAGAAAAATCTCCCTCTGGCATCTATCTCTTATTGTCACGTGTACCCATCTATCTGATAGCTGTGTCGTATCTTTGTCATTGTCCACCAAGGGCTTAGTTCTGCCTTAGACTGCACACCCATACAGGAGTGTAACTGAGGAATAAGACCCTCTCTTAGGCACCTCTTCTCTAGCCTTTGGGTCCAGACGTACAGGGCAAACACCTTTGGAATACCTACTATTTCACACCCCTCTATGGGTGGGGAGCCTAGCTTCTGTCTGTTCCCCATCAAAACTTCAGACCAACAGACTCATAGACTTCAAGGTCAGAGGGGCCATTATGCTCATCTAGTCTGATCTCCAGCACAAGGCAGGCCACAGACCCTCACCCACCCACTTCTGCAATAGACCCCTAACCTCTGACTGAGTTACTGAAATCCTCAAGGCATGGATTAAAGACTTCAAGGTACAGAGAATCCACCAGCAAATGACTCAGGTCCCATGCTGTAGAGGAAGGTGAAAAACCCCCAGGGCCTCTGCCAATCTACCCTGGGGGAAAATTCCTTCCTGACTCCAAACATGGCGATCAGCTAAACCCTGAGCATGTGGGCAAGACACACCATCCAGACACCCGGAAAGAATTCTCTGTAGTAACTCAGAACCCATCCCACCTAACATCCTATAACAAGCCACTGGGCATGTTTACCACTAGTGATCTAAGACCATTTAGCAATTTATTACTTCCTTGGAGCAAGGGGAGACAATTGTGCTACCTCAAGCCACGATTCCCTTGCTGCATGACAGTCGGCGTGGCATGGTTGGCTATGCCCCGTCCTTTACTCAGGGCAGCGTGCAATAGAGCAATGTAGCCCTTTGAGGAGAAAAAAATGCATTTTTGCGTGCTTTCACCAAGAGAAGGAGAGATTTGGAAAAATACAAAATTTAAATACGTCTTTGATTGCAACCTTAAACTAGGTGAAAGGAGGAGGTAGCCTCCAGAAAGGTAAGACTGTGGTGCAGAAAACGAAAATACAGTGCCATTATCAAGAGCTTCCATGCAAACCACCTTTTTCCAACCACTCCAAAGAATCTATGGAGATACCAATGTAATCACTGGAGGCTCGAGTCTGCTAGCTTTGCTAGCATGGAAATAACACAAAATCAATGGGTGTCCCATGGAGCTAACACTGAAATCAATGGGGCTGGTCAAGCAGTAAAGGGCTCCCTGATATGCGTGAGGGTGGTAAAAATTGGGCTAACTTCTGATCTCTGATAAAAGTCCCACGTGTGAGGACAGCCGGGCGACCGGGCATGGCTTGAGCAGCAGTCTGTCCGAACCGATAGCAGGAGCAGCCCTGACAAGATAGCAATACTGAGCAGCCTCTAGACCCACCTTGGGGTCACCCGGTGAGACCCTGGTTTGTGAATCACCTGCGCCCTTCGATTTTGCAGCTGATTATCTAAATGGCTCGTCAGAGCATTCATTGCACCACGGCCTTGCCTCTCACGCACACTAAGGCTCCTTTTCAACATTCTGGCCTCATAAAGGAGGCTCAGAGGGATGGGCCTTTATATGCTGTCAGTGCAGGGCAAAGGGGCCTTAGCATAAACGGGAACCAAGGTTAACGTGTGCAGGCACAAAGTGGCCAGGTCCTACCAGCTCATGCACTGGATCCAACTGGGAGAAAGAGTATGCTGTGTCTCCCAAAAGAAAGTGCCCCAGACACACTCTGCCTCTGTCTCACAAAGAGATTGCATCCAAGCACTGCTGCTAGCGTGGTGTCCTTCCACGCCGTCATACATGACAGGGTTGAGAAAGCCACAGCAATCATTCAGAATGTTCTTATAATTTCTGTCCTTTACCTGCTGAGAGGTGAGCCCTCGGCTCTGTGTTTGCAACAGCCTATGATTCTATGGGGCCAGATTTTTGCTTTCAGTTTTAGTTGTGGAAATGCAGGTAACGCTTTGGTAGAGTCACAGCCTAATTACCACCGGGGCAGTGAGATGAATTATCACCCCTTAAACTCGCTGCACTGATGAGTTGGGCGACTGTGATATACTCACAACACTGCAGGTGAGAGAGAGAGCTGAGATCACTCCATAGATAAATAGGGTGACAGATCAATAGCTCAACAGAGATTCGCGTCTGTTATATGCGTGAAACTCCACTGAATCGAACTCACACAGCACAGAATATTGTGAAAGCTTGGAGGTTTGCCTTTAATGGCATTTTAATAATAACAGCCATCTATCAGCCATGTAAGGGTTAAAAACTTCCTGCGCATGTACAACTGCAGAAATACTCTGAGAAGACGCAAGGGAATATTTCCATCTTAAACTCTGATAAGGAGTGAACATGTGCAACTCATTCCATATGGTGGCTGAGAGCCATAAGCCAGTGGAAAGCCACTGATGCTGCCAATGTGTAAGACCTTGCAATCCTGATAAATGAGTGCATTGGTTTTGGGAAAGCCAGAGCCGAGCTCACTCTGCAATGAAGAAGCAGGAGCAGCAGAAAAAAGTTAGGGGACTTTAAAAAAATAAAAATTTGGAAAAGTTCAGCCATTTTTTATTGTTTGGTGGCTGCAAGTATTCCTGGAATGTCTCAGACATCAAAGATTTAACCGTGCTGGAATGTTTGGGGACAAGGCATTATGCAAAACAAAACAATAAAAAGCAGTGTGAGGGGACTCTTTTATCTCCTGCTTTATAGATTGGTCCTGGATATATTGCCATACAAGACACCTTTGTACACACCCAAACAGCTACAGGTAGAGGTTATTTTTTATAAGAAATCCCTAAGGACTCCTGGTGCTTCACAAGATTCAGTAATGGCTTCATGCTTGTCCTGCAGCTGCATTTTAAAGGCATGTCTTGGGAAAACTGAAAGAGGCTAAAAGAGTCTAGCTGGCAGCATCAGAATCCAGAAGGCCCGATTTCCAAAAGGCATGCAAATGAGAGCCTCATCTCCTTTCTGTGCCCCAGATTATAAATTTTATTAGAAGAAAGATTTGATTTGCAGGGCCCATTTGTAGAGAGTTAGCGGGTGATGCATGTTTGTGAGCACTGGAAGGGAAAGTTGATGGCAGAAGAACACAAGGCAGGAAAAGAAGATCTTGGATGGACAATGAGGTGTCTTGGGTAGCTCAAAAGGAGTATTTATCCTCAATAAGATGAGCAGAGGGGTGTACAGATTGTGCTGCCATGACTACAAACCTCCAGTGACGGAGATGCCACAGAAAAAGAAACACCGATGAGACATTTGCGCTGCCCTAAGGCAATCACAATGGAGTGGGCAACAGTTGGGAACAAACCATTCTTGGTGACTTAACCAAGGTCACATAACAGGTATGTAGCAGAAACAAAGTCTAGCACACAGGTCTCCTGTGTCACAGCCCATGACCCAATCCATCTGGCCACAGACCTCTGCCATAGCACAGTACGCACGAGGAGATGGTTGAAAATTTCTCTCTAATACCCTGCGGACCGTCGTTATTTTTCAGGAATAGGAGCTGGAGACGGTTCTGTTTAAGACAGGTTTAAGTCACCCATCTTCCTACGCTTCTGTCCATGAATCACTCCTCCAACTCCTGTCTCTTCTCTGAGGTTCCTGATGCTGCAGCCTCCTCCACTCTGCAGACCCTTGTTTGGCTGGCCTCAGACTAAAGTAGGACCCTGTATGGGAGTCCTGTCTAGCAGTGTGAGCTAGCTCCCACTGCAGGTGTAGGAGAATCTTCAGAGTATCCATTGGTGGATCTTCTCCAATGTTACTAGTTTTGTTATAATTTAAGAAAATGCTAAAGAGGAATTTTGGATTTGACATCCTAGGCTGCTGCTTCTTTCTTTTTCCCCCATCCATCCATCCATCCATCCATCCATCCATCCATCCATCCATCCA